>JAANYP010000782.1:0-311001 GCA_020465985.1 Centrapalus pauciflorus
ATGGCCTTTTGTAGTTGTTGCTCAAACAACACCCTTTTAACTTGATGTGGCATTGCTTGTGAAGGTGGCTCAGATGTAGGAATAGAAGCAACAACTGGATCAGAAGGAGCAGGGGCACTGGCAACAGCTTGAACCTGACTTGTAGCAGTTTGAGCTGGTTCTTGTGATGGTTGGACTTCTTAGGAGACTTTTGTTCTCTTTCTTTTGTCCATTTCCTTGTCATGGATGTCTTGCAGCCGTTCAGTAGTCATGGACTGAGCCATTTTCTTTGGAATGCCAGCTGAAAAGGCAAAACTGATCAGAAATCTTCTGTGCTCAGCCTTGGAGTGCCCTGTTGGCATCTTTCTCTTCTTCTCTCCTTGTTTACCCACAAACCCTTTTAGGTAATCACCTAAAGTTGCATCATCATCCATTGGGGGCTGGGTTTGTTGATCTAATTCTTTATCTTGCTCTTCTGCTAAACTTTTGGCAACTTCAGCATCAAAGGCAATCTGGGCTTCTTTGGAAGAAAATTTGTGCTTTGGAGACTCAATAAGAATGCCCTTGCCCTTGTATTTTGCAGCAGAGGATGTAGCTTGGACTGTACTTGATGGAGCTTGAACACCTTCCCTTATAACAACTTCAGTTGCTTTTGAGGAGGCAGCAGCTTGAGTTTCTAGGCTAACAGCTTGAGAAGCTGTTGGGACTGTTAGCCTAGAAGGTGAAACTGTTGAGGCTGCTTGGACTGATGGTGTTGGACCTACAACCTTTGCCCCTTGGGTTTGAATCAAACGCTCTAATTGAATGATCTTATTTCCACAAAGGGTAAACCCCTTATGGAGATAATCCATTCTCTGATTTTGAGCCATTTCTGATTGCTTTAGGGCCAGAATTTTTGCACCCTGTGCAGCAATGATGGACTTTTGGTATTCCAACATAGCTACAACACGTTTCATCTTGGGATCCGTCAAAAGCATTTGTTGCAGGCTAGCCTCAAGATCAGTAAACACCTGTGGTGCCTGTGATCTATCACTGGCATGAATACCAGAAGTAGAAACCTCTGGGCCCCTCTGTTCTTGGTTCTGGGGACTTCCAGCTTGTGTTTGCACACTTGTTGTTGCCATGGGCGTGGTCTTACTTATGTTGGCCCTGTCCTGTGCCTCTTGTGCAGAGACAGCAGTAATGCCAGCCACAGAACCCATATGAACAGTCTCTGAAGAGATGTTCACCTCCTGAGTGAGGATGGGAGTGTCCTCAATTGGTTCCCTTTGGATATTCTGTGCAGAAGGGTCCTCCTGCACAGGGATATATGGCTCTTGTCTTAGGGCTGAGGAGGAAGGAGCTCCTGGTCCCTTTTTCCTTTTATATAGAAATTTTAGTGGGGGTGGTGGCTGGTCAAAAGGATCAGAAGGGATTTGTGTATCTTGAGGAGTGGGTTGGGGTCCTGGGGGTGAAGCAGTAATGATAGGCTGAGCCTGCTCAGGACCCTCTCCTCGGTTTCTTGGGATGATGTTCATCATTGCAGAGGGCAATGGAACATCTACACTCAAAAAATTGGCACTTTGTTTTAAAAGTCTCTTTATAGAAGATAGAGAGTGCCTATGGGAAATATGTATCCTCTTATGTAAATGAGAAGTAGTGCAGGTGTGTGCAATGATTTCTGCCAAAGATCTTGGATACATTAAGAATTTCCCACTCTTTAGGGAATGATGCCTTAACATCCCCTGAAAAATCATGTTTGAAAAATTGAACCGTTGGGCTGTTGAAAAGCACACTAAGGCAGTGGCAATGTTAGAAGAAAATTCTGACCAACCAGTTCTTTTGGAGCTCATACACTGCTGAATAATATGTACAAGATATTTCCATTTAGGAGCTAAATGTGCCTTCAAGAAAGTAAATGAATCAGCAGGACCCCTATATCCAATATGGTAAAGACCAGTATGTAAAGAATCAAGGGTTAGGTCTGTTATACCTGTGGCATCTTGAAGATGTAGATGGTGCCGAATGGATTCCTCAGTGATGGTGATGGGAGTTCCATCAATTTTGGATATTTTAGAGGGAATACCATTGATGGTTTGAATAGTGGCACGGTTCCAGAACTGTTCGATATGCGATATGTATATGGTGGGATTTATATTTAGGGCATGGTGGATGTGGGAGTGGCGTAGGAAATCCATCATATCATGGAATGGCTGAAGTTCAGAGTGTTTGAGAGAGTATGGAAGGCAGTTGTGTTCTTTGAGAAACTCCATTGAAGATCAAACGAAGGGTTTAGGGTTTGCAAAGAAGAGTGTGTGAATCGTTCAGAGGAAGAAGAAAGGTCGTGGAAGAAAATTTTGTAACTGGTAGTTACAACTGAACGAAACCGGGACCTTTAAAGGTTTTGAAAGAGGTTAGGTCCCGCGCACACACATTTAAAATTACCAAAATACCCTGCACACTTGGACGGATCAAGTGAATAACTAACAGTCCGAGAAAATGAACTAGCAGCTTGAGAAAATACTCAAGCTGTTAGTAGAAACTTATGCATCTTTTAATGAAACAGTGACTCCCCCTTAACAAAGCATAGAAATTAGATAATAATGAAAACAAATTAATCCATATTTACCATACCAATATTTGATACTAGGAAAGTGAACCTTCCTACATTAAAAGGTTTAGTAAATAGATCAGCTAACTGATCATCAGTATGTATTTTGGTAACGTGGATTAACTTCTTTTCATTATAATCCCTTATAAAGTGAAATCTGATATCTATATGCTTTGTTTTTGGGAATTTCACTGGGTTTTGCACAATGCTGATTGCACTTGAATTGTCAATGTAGATAGGAGTGGATAAGAAATTCATACCATATTCTCTCAGCTGATTTTGAATCCACATTACCTGGGAGCAGCAGCTTGCAGCTGCTACATATTCTGCCTCAGTGGATGATGTGGACATAGTTGTCTGCTTTTTGCATTGCCAAGAGACCAGTCTTGCTCCTAAGTATTGACATCCACCAGTTGTGGATTTTTTGTCAATGTTGCAACCACCATAGTCACTGTCAGAATAAGCAGTTAGTTCAAGGGGAGAGTCTTTAGGATACCATAGACCTAAGTGTGGTTGGCCTTTGAGATATCTAAAGATTCTCTTAACAGTAACCAAGTGAGAATCCTTTGGAGAGCATTGAAACCTAGCACACACACAGACAGCAAACATTATTTCCGGTCTAGAAGATGTTGCATACATGAGTGATCCTATGAGAGATCTGTATAAATGTATGTCTACATCTATGCCATCTTTGTCTGTATGAAGTTGCTTGTGAGGATCCATTGGAGTGCTTGCAACCTTTGTGTCTTGATACCCAAACTTTTCTAGTATGTCTTTCACATCTAATGGTTCATTAACAAGTGATTCTTCCTTCCACAGTGAAAACACCTTTTGACTGATTGAATTGGAGATCCAGATTTATTTGACAATTTCTGGTTCTTGTTCCTCTGATTTCCCCTTACCTGCTGTTATTTGGGAAACTTTTGCACACCATGCTTTTGGCATGTGCAGACTAGAACATTTTTACCCCTTTTATTATTCTTTGAAGAAGATGCAGTGTTACAGTTAGAATGTACAGAAACTTGTGGAGCAGCATTGCAGACACTCATCTTCTCTTTTCCTTTCTTATTGGGGGCTTGGATCTCTATGGGTGCACTCATTGTTTTATGTGGCTTCTTAGCTGTTGTGCACTCACACTCTGTGTTTTGAATCTGATCTTCTTTAGATTCAGGGCTGGTATCAAGGATAGGATCTACAGTAGTCATAGACTCATCTAATGGTTCATTAACAAGTCTATCAGCAACTTCACTCATTGGATGAATGTACTTATTGTTGTATGGAGGTGGAGTAGCCCTGTATCCTATGCCTTCTTTGGGATTAACCTGAGATTTTACCCTATCTTTAAATTGGACTTCCATTAGGTGTTCCAGCTTTTGATTTGCCAACTTGAAGTTACCTAGATCTATGTTAACAGATTCTAGTTTCTTATTAGCCTCTAACACCTTTTGTTCAGTCTCTTCTACCTTTTTATTTAGGGATTCTATTTTCTTATTTAGTTCCTTTTTCTCCCACTCATGATATGTTCTATCATGTCCCATTTGAATCTCATTATCCTTATAGTCATTGATCTGTTTTTCAAGATCTTCTATGGCTTGCATGTATTCATATCTCCTTTCTCCCATCTTAGCTAGAGTTTTGCACATGCTCTCATCATGATCTCTGAATTTTTTAACCATATTCTTGCATGATTGAGAGCAGAGTTTAGAATTTACCTCAGCTGGTAGTTCAGTGGAAGAGACAGTGGATGTTTCTGCCATCAGAGCTTGATTCTGAAACTCTTCCTCTGTCTGATCACTCCAATCAAACACATTGTCTTCTTGGGAGACATGTGCTGTTGATGATGATGTCTGATTGGGCTGTGGAGTCCTTGATGACTGTTGTCCTTGAGATCTACATTCCCTGGCAAAGTGTCCAAGCTTATGACACTTGTAGCACTCAACTTTGGTCTTATCAAAGGCTGGTTTGCCTTCTGTTTTAGCTTGAAAGTTGGTCCTTCCAGTTCTTTTAAGAAACCTTTTGGCCCTCATGGTCAGCATTGCATGTTTCCACTTTAAGTCCATCTCTTCAAGATCATCTGGATGAATTTGTTCTAAATCTTCAGTATTTAGAGCAAACAGTCCATCATTGGCAACAAAAGCTTCATAGTGAGCTTCAGAAGAATTGCTATCACCACCTGAAAAGGAATCACTGCTATTAGATTTTTCAGAAGACAAAAGAGCAGTATTATGATTATAAGAAAAAGATTTCTTTTTAGTATCAATCTCAATCTCAAACACTCTCAGACTGTTGTACAGATCATCCAATTCTATTTCATCAAGAGCGTCTTTTGTTCTCCATTGGGCAACATAAACTTTCCATTCTTCTCCAAGAGATCTGAGAAACTTTCTGTTGACTTCATCTTGATCCAGGCTGACTTTTGCACTTTCCAGTTCACTTATCAGTTTGTTGAACCTGTCAAAGATTTGAGTAAGGTTTTCATTCTTGCCACCAGAAAAGTTCTCATACTGCTGTTTCAAAAGATCCTTTTGATTTCTCTTGGTACTGGCATTACCAGCAAATCTTTTCTCTAAAGCATTCCAAAGAGAATGAGCAGTATAAAACTTTTTGAACGGATGTTGATAAGCATTAGGAATGGCTATTTGTAAAAGTGTAAGAGCTTTCACTTCATTAATTCTAGCCTTCCTTTCAAGTTCAGTTTTTGGAGGGGTTTTGACTGGTTTTCCATCATCATCAAGTTCTGGATCAACTACAAGAGGAAATTCAACAGGTTCCCATATGGCATAGTCAATAAATTGGATATTCTGTTGAATCCTGAGTTTCCACATCTCAAACTCAGTGGGCTTGAGCATAGGCACTTTGAGTCCTTGCCCAGATCCACTGCTGCTATATTTAAATTCCATTGCAAAAAGATTAAAATTTTAAAAGAAAGTTTTCGACTTTGAAAAACAAAGAACGACCTGTGTCTCTGATACCACTTGTCAGGATCTAAAACTAATCAACCAAGACTAACTGATTTGAATATATCAGAGTATAAATCAATAATCTTGCTTTGAATCAAAGTTTAATTAAGAAGTTTGCGGAATAACACTTAATTATTTTAACAAAAGCATTCAGAATAAATAGCGGATAAACACAATAAATAATCAAGACTGTTTGTATTGCTGATCTCAATGGTTACAATCACCTCTAATCTGTTTGATTAGACGAAGAACACAGACTGTTCTTAGGGTTTTACAACCTTAGAGGCTTATGAAAACTTAAACAAAAAGAAATTACAGACTCAAATATGCAGAAACTCTTATACAATAGAAAGACCTATTCTATGTATTTATATTGCTTCTTGATATGTTTCCTTGAAGAACTATGGCTTCTCTGATAGTAGATATGCTGGAATCTTCGTGTAGATATCTTTTCCTGAAAATCAGCACTTTCTGTTTATGAAACTGTTGAGCAGCTTGAATCACTTGACAGCTTGAACAGAGCAGCTTGAGTTGTTTTACTCTGGCAGCTTGAACTTTTACACTGGCAGCTCGAGTTTCTTCAACTAGCAGCATGAACTTTGGATTTACATATAAACTCTACTAACAGTTTGAGAAGTCTAACTAACAGCTTGAACCTACTTAAACTATTTCCCAACAATATCACTGGAACTGTGGTGGTCACTAATGGGAACAATGGTTTTGTATCATTAGTGTATCTCAGATCTGTGATAAAAAGAATTCAATAATTTTTACTGAAACTGAGGCGTTAGTGCTGAAACCGGGATTTAAAGTACCTGAAGAGTGGATAATGATGAGAGCCCCAAGGAAGAATGTCAACATATTAGATTCGTCGATGGGAAAAATCTGTCTTCTATCCAAAGCTTCAGAGTCCGAATCCATCTTATGGCACAGACGCATGGCACACTTGCACCTAAGGAAAATGAATTACATCACTAAACATGGTCAGGTCCAAGGTGTCCCACTGAAGAGTTTCAGTTCGATGAAAAGTGTGTACTGTGGAAGAAAGGCAAACAACACAAGAAGTCACTCAAGTCAAAGACTCAGAACTCGATAGCTTCCACCTTCGATTAGCTGCATATGGATCTCTTCGGTCCTATCAACAAAAGGAGCATAGGTGGTAGTTGGTATTGTTTAGTTATCACTGATGATTACTCACATTATTCTTGGGTTTTCTTTTTAGGTACAAAGGACGAAACAGCTGGAAAGTTGATTGGGTTCTTAGACCAAGTTGAAAACTCCTACGGGACGAGGGTAAAACGTATCAGGAGTGATAATGGAACCGAATTTAAAAACACAGTAATTGGTGTATATTGCCTATCCAAAGGCATAGTGCATCAATTTAATGCACCTTATGAGCCACAACAAAATGGGGTGACTGAACAAAAAACAGGACTTTGATTGAGGCAGCAAGGACAATGCTCTCGGATTCAAAGCTTCCTACCATGTTTTGGGGGGAGGCAGTGAATACCGCGTGTCATGTTTTAAACCGGGTCCTTACTGTCAAATCCCTGAACAAAACCTATTATGATGTTCTGAATAAAAGACCACCTAATTTAACTGGCTTTGAACCGATTGGGGTACCGTGTACTTTACTGAAAACAAAACATCAACCTAAGTTTGCTGAAAAAGCTGACGAAGGATACTTCCTAGGTTATATGCCTAACTCAACAAACAAAAGGGTTTTCAACAAAACAAACGGTACGGTAGAAATTGTGTTTAACATAGATTTAAAGAGTTATTCACATCAACGCCAAACTGGTCCGGAATGGTTATTTGATTATGACTCATTGTTTGAATCATTTAACATACCTTTTAGTGGAAATGCAGGTATAGTGGAGAATGACTTTTCATCATTAAATCAGAATGACGACTATCAAAGTTTTTTAAAGTCAAGCATTCCATCAACTTCTGGGCCTACAACGACCGAAGATGGGTCTCCAACAGAGAATGAACCTGAATTACCTACAAATGAGAATCAGACAAATACTACTAACTCTGAGGACAGTGATCATGAAGAAGAGAATGTACAGTCTGAGGTCTTACCCCCGGTAGGTGAAATAGGATCAAACGTAGGAGAGAATCTTCAAGTCGATGAGATTGAGACATCGATAATAAACAAGGACCATCCGATTGAGAGTATCATAGGGAATCCGAACACCGGTGTGAGAACTAGGAGTAGTAGTATGAATAATAACACGGTGTTGTTATCGATGATCAATGACTCTGAGGCGTATCACACATGTCTATACTCATGCTTTATCTCGCAAGTAGAGCCGAAGAATGTGCAAATGGCACTGAAAGACAACTCTTGGGTTGAAGCCATGCAAAAAGACCTATCACGGTTCAGAAAACTTGAAGTGTGGGAGTTAGTGTCGTTACCTCGAGGAGAAGTTGCAATAGGGACCAAATGGGTCTTTAAGTGCAAAAGAGATGATTGGGTTATAGTTACTCGTAACAAGGCAAGACTTGTCATGAAAGGATTCAAGCAAGAAGACGGAATTGATTACAATGAATTGTTTGCACCAGTGGCGAGGCTCAAGACAATTCGTCTGTTTCTGGCCTTTGCGTCCTTCAAAGAGTTTAAGGTCTATCAACTTGACATAAAGAGTGAATTCCTCTGTGGCAAGGTGAAGGAATTGGTGTACGTCGAGCAGCCGCCTGGGTTTACTGATCCAAAATATTCCGACAGAGTATATCGACTCGATAAGGCTCTGTATGGATTGCATCAGGAACCAAGGGCGTGGTATAGGACGCTGTCAACTCATCTTTTGGACAACGGGTTTGAAAGAGGGAGAATTGAGAGTACACTGTTCATGAAGAGAAAAGGAGAAGACTTTATCTTGGTACAAGTGTACGTGGATGACATCATTTTCGGGTCGTCAAACTAACAGATGTGCAAAGACTTCGAAAAGGTCATGAAGTCAAAGTTTGAGATTAGTGCTATGGGAGAGCTGAACTTCTTTCTGGGTTTGCAAGTTGAACAAAGGAAAGAGGGCACGCTTATCCATCAGATGAAGTGTGTCTACGACATTCTGAAGCGCTTTGGGATGGAAGGAACAAAGCTGACTGCTCACTTTAGTACTCCGATTAAAGTAAATCACAATCTCGGACCGGGTACAGATAGTGATACTGATGTGGATACGACATTATATCGGGCCATGATCGGGTCACTCATGTATTTAACTTCTTCTAGACCTGACATTATGTTTGCTGTATGTATTTGTGCTAGGTTTCATGCAAATCCTAGAGAAATGCATATGAAAGCCTTGAAGCGGATTCTATGATACCTGAAGTCGAAACCGAAGCTGGGACATCGGTATCATGTTTATGGAGATCTAGATTTGGAGGCATATACAGATTCTGATTACGGTGGATGCAGCTTGAACCGGAAATCAACGACTGGAGGTTGTTAGTTCCTTGGAGGGAGGCCCGTATCCTGGCAATCCAAGAAACAAACTTCTGTAGCCGTATCAACGTGTGAGGCCACATACGTAGCTGCGGGTAGTTGTTGTTCACAGGTTTTGTGGATACAACAACAATTGCGGGATTACGGTTTGACTTACACTCATACTCCCATTAGGATAGATAATCAATATACAATTGCTATAGCTAATAATCCAATTAAACACAGTAAAACAAAGCACATAGACATAAGACATCATTTCATATGTGATTGTGCTGAAAAGAATTTGATAAAACTGGTAAAAGTTGAACGGAAGACAATGCAGACTTATTCACTAAAGCATTTGATAAGTCACACTTTGAGTTGTTAGTTCAACTAAATTGTATGTGTAATCCATACTAACTTGACCTTAATAGTTTTTCTTTCTTTTTAATAGTAAGTTAGTAGCTTAGTAGATTTTCCTTCCTGATATAGTAAGTTAGTAGGTTAGATTATTCGATAATCTTAAAAATCAAAAAAAAAAAAAAAGATTCGATAATTTTCAAATTGACGAAAATTAGCACAGTCTAAACAAACTCTAAGTGTTATGCTTTCACACATAATGCACCATAAATTCTAAGTGAAATACACTTTCTTGTCTAATGTGTTGGTAAGGCATAATACATGAAGGAAATCCTAACAACTAATAAAATAATCAAGAAAATGTCATATATGTAAGTAACTTAGATGTATGACTAAATTGTCTTCATTTCTATGTTAGAGACATACCGACAATGATTGTACATGAGGTATGCAAATTTATCCGGGGGTTGTATAGCAACATCAAAATACATCTTAAGCAAAGAAAAGAAAACATTTTGAGAAGAAAAGGGAGTCAAAACAAGTCGATTTGTTGAACGTAAGTACAGACCTGTCACCTCTGTTTTGACTCAAGATAGCAAGATAAGTCGCCTTGTTGTACGTAAGTACATACCTGTCACCGCTGTCTTGCTAACTTAAAAGGAACTCTAAGACAAACTAAGACACTCTGTTGTATGTAAATACAGAAATGTGTCCGACGTTTGCCTTATAAAGAAAATTTGCAATATCGAAAAGTTATAATCATTGTGTGTCTGCCTTGATCATAGAAGTATATCTAAGTATGGGACACGTAAGGTAGTTTCTTGAAAAATAAAAATCCAAAGGAATTTCCAAAGTGTTAAATGTTTAAAGGGAAAACCATGCCGACAATTACCTTGAAATGTATATCACGACAAACAACCAAAGGAATAAAAAATTCCTATGTGTAAAAGTGAAATACTAAAAGTGCGTTTGACCTCGCTATCTGATTGAACCTTCTTTGACTTTTTTGCAAAAATATTCTGTTAGTATAAGTTGTAAACTTTTTAAAGTACTTTTGAGTATTTTTAATTTTCGTTTACTTTATTTTAATTATACTTTACGTAGGATAAAGGTCAAAGTTATTAGGATGCATTTTTGGTTGAAGAAACAAATATTGCGTGAAAATCTGTTGCTTAGTGTGAATGTTTTTGCAAAGTTGGAAAAATTCGGTTACATGAAAAGGTTTAAAAAGTTTGATTTTATTCAAAAATTTTCAAAATTTGCATCTAAGTTCGAAATCCAGACAAATTCGAAGTTACCTTCGAACTTGCTGGAAGTTCGAACTTAAGCTAATTTCAAAGGTGGTTGATATAAATAAGTCACCAGTACTTCATTTTGTCATCTACTCTCGAATTTAATATCTCGAACTTGTCAGGGCGATCTCGAACATATCCTCGAACTTCTCGGATATTCGAATTTCTCACTATTTCTTGAAGTTTTCTACTGTGTCTCGAACCTTTCCACATACTTAGGCATATTAAACAAACAATATCTAAGTAAGTGTGGAGATTGGGGAGTTCTGATGCTTAAGCAACATTACTTAGATTAGAACCTAATAGGACTTGATTACACGGTTAATAAAGTCAAATGGGGTTAAAATCATGGTTTTTAAGTTGAAAGTGACCGACTTCGAATTTGTTCTTCAGGTTCGAACTTGTTGAAATATCTGTAAGTTCGAAGTCAGTCATGTTCGAATGGTTGTTTCGAATTCAATTAAGTTCGAATGGTTTTTAAAAGTCTCGAATTTGTCTAAGTTCGAATCTGTAAGACTTCTAACTTAGTCAAGTTTGATGTTATGCGAGTTCGAATATAAAAAAATTTAATTTGTTATAAATCACTAACAATTTAATCATTTTTTAATGAAGATATGGGAGACCATGCCTTCTATAATAAGCATAATATGGTAATGGCTGTAGATCTTCAATTACCGGAGGCTCAACCCTACCGTCAAATGATAGAGTTTCTGACGCATTCCCGAGTATCATATGCGCTGACACATAATCTGCGAGTCATTTTAACTTATGAGAGGCAGTTCTGGGATCACCTTCAGGTGGATTGCTCCGTTACCCATACTGTGTTACGTACAAGAGTAGGCGGTCAACCAATTGTAGTTTCTTCGAACATGTTGACGCAAATCCTGCAGTTGGGCACAGAAGACCAAGAGGCAGGCCCTATAGATTTCCGAATGCCCATAAGGCAAGCGGCCTTTTTGAGAATGGGTTATGCACAGGACATAACTAAGGCGTCCTACGTCAAAAGTGGGCTAAGTGGACAATGGAGGTATCTGGTCCATGTAATAATGGTGTGCTTCGCACCGTAGAAAGCAGGTTTTGACACGATGTTGTCAAAATTGCAGTTTGCGTTGATTGCCCTGGTCTACAACAAAAAGTTTAGCTTTTCGGAAATGTTTTTCGGGGAGTTTGTTCACCAGATTACTGCTCCGGCCAGAGAACGATTGTTGTTGTATCCCCGATTCATAATGATTATTATCCGACACTTTTTGCCGAATCTGCCACCACAACCTGATACTGAAACTGTCGGGGCATCATGTTCGGCACCACAATTTGACCAACGAGAACAAACGTTGGTGGAAATCTGGGCACAAGGAGCAGCATCGGAGGAACATATACTTGAACAGTTGGTTCAAGACATTTTGGAACCTCCAACTGATGTAGATGACATTTTCAGGCAGATAGATGAATATCAACCTCCTTTGCCGAGTCTGTAGTCACCAAAGGTCATGCTGAAGGAGAAGAAGCTAGGGAACAGGCTGAGGGTCAAGTCGAGACCGCTTCTGAGTCTGAATTTGAATCAAGTTCTGAGGAGACAGAAGCTGCAGATCCGGCTATTACCATTGGCAGATATGGATCTAGAGTGGTCGTTAGCCGAAGGAAGATGACAAGTCCCGTAATTCGCGACAAAGAGGCCGAAGATTCTGATTTTGATTAAGAAGAAGAAGCTCTAGTTGCCACTAGGCATAGAGCAAAAATGCATCGCTTCATGCTGGGAGCTCCATCTGCTTCAGCTATTCAATCTAAGTCAACTGCTGCTCCATCTACATCAACCGCCGCTCCATCCACATCCGCCTCGACTCTAATCATTGAAAATCAGCGGTTTTTAAAGTTGATGATCAAAGTGGACTTCCAAACAGTCCAAATTTTCCAACTATCTCACGCAGTAAAAGAGTTGCAACAGCATAATGCAAGTTTAGATCAAGAGAATGCCAAGTTACAAACAACTATGGCAGATCCACAAAAAGTGCTGAGGACTCAACAATCCCAGATCCTGTCACTGCAAGCAACTTGTGAAACATCTACAAGCTCAGGGGGAGAGCAGTTGTCGGGACGATGAATTAAAGAGAATGCGTAGTGGTGATGAAGAAGGCGATGATCCCGGCATGCAGAAAGAAAGTGAGCTAGCAGATCTTTCTCAAAAGACTGCTCAGCAAGCAAATATTCAGGGGGAGCCGGGTTCTTCGGGTATAGGAGTAGGTGAAGGTGAAGAAAAAGGCAAGGCTCCAGAGGCGTCAGAGCTATATGATAAGGAAATAATTGTAGCCTTAGCCGATATTCAAGATGAAGAAGTGATGTTTGATTTTGAGGATGAAATAGAAGACCTTAAGGAAGGGGAGTTCATTCCAGAAGACGTTGTAGATTGGAGATCTGATGACGAGGTTTTGGTTGATGAAGAAGATGAAGCCGATGAGATCATCATTCAACAACACCCTATCACAGATACATACACTACGACAGAACATAACATGATAGACATCAATGTGTTTAGGAGGCTCTAAATGTTGAATCATAAAGTGAGGAGCCTGATAGGGAACACACAAATGAAGAGAAAAGAAAGTTGTGGTTTAGGAAGGAAGAAAAAAGGTCTGAGTTAGTTGTGAAGAAGAAGATAAGATTGCCTTGTCCAGGAAAGTTGTCTGGAGGCATTCTCAGCTGTTTTTTCGATAGAGAGCAACAAGTTTTTGTGCTAAAGAGACGAGATGGGTTGCAGTTGCTGAAGAGAACGTTGAAAGTCTTTAATACACTGCCATAATGCGAAGTCAAAGAGCTGGCGTGGATGAATCTGATAAACTTAGGAGATGACCAATAAGCTGAAGTGATAGCGAGAATTATCAGAAGAGAAGGTTGATTTGGAAGGTTTGAGAAGATTAAGTAAAGGGAAGGAATGAGGATTATGGATGAATCAAGAATAGATCCATTGACTGGAAAACCTTGGATGAAGATATTCTACAAACCAGTTTGATGCTTAAGGAAGGTTCCGTTGAAGACAATGCCACAGGACTTTCTTGCAAACATGAAGTGGTGGTTTGTCGACAACGAAATAGCTGAGGCGGTAATCGAGGGCCATGAAGACAAAGTTATTTTGAAAGTATATGACCCTCTACATCTTGTAAACCTATCTAAGAGCGACCTACAGAAACTTCATGAACAACCTATCTATTTCCACGAAGGTTGGAGATCGGAATGCAGGAAGTACCAAAAGGTAGTCAAGGTTTGTATGCTGGTAGCATTCTGAATAGGCCTAGTACTTAGACTAATTGAATATCTAGTTAGAAGTTATCGTCAAGGGGGAGTCTGTTAGTGCATCCTGTGTGACGATAGCAGTCCAAGTGTAGATAATCTTTTGTAATAGTTCAGGCCTTTGTAATTGCACGTTATTACATATGTTTGATATTGGTTGTATATATGTTTAATCTTGTTTTTGATTGAAGTTTACTTAAGTTCAAAGATATGTTCAAACATAAGTTCAAAGATAAGTTCAAACATAAGTTCAAAGGTAAGTTCAAACATAAGTTCTTGAACAAGTCCAAAGACAAGTTCTAGAATAAGTTCATAGCCAAGTTCGAACTTATTCGTGGACAAGTTCGTGGTCTTGGGCCTTCAATGAACTTGTCTAGGCCAAGTTCGAAGTTAAGGCTTATGTTTAAGGGTTAATCAGTTTTTATTGATAATCTTTGCAGTGATTAGCGTTCTAAGGCGATTACGAACTTGTGAGCAATTAGCAGAGAGTTTTGGAGAGATTCACGTGTCAGGATGTTCGTCGTTACGTCTATCATGGTGTTGGTCACTGTGTTTCGTGTGTGTGTGTGATCAATCCGTAAAACCCCTAAGGAGGTTTCCGCACTCGTTGGACGGTGTCGCGTCAAGATTGCATCCGTAGGTAGGAAACCTTACAGTATTACAGTTGGGGATACTGCACAAGGCAAACTCATTTAATTAATTTCGGTTGCATGATGCTATATGTAATACATACATGTAATTTATGCTTTATAAATTCAACTAATCTGTTAGTGTCTATACAAATTGGTTTTTTCGCGTAAACCTATGAACTCACCAGCAATTTGTTGACGTATTTTATCATCTATCCCAGTACCGGCACCACAGCCAAGTCCACCACCGAGGCGACAGGCAACCGCCCGTAGATGGGTTGGATGCCCGAGACCCTCCATGAGTGAAGGCAGGAAGAGGGAATTCCTTCCCAGTTCGAGGTCAGTGGATCATCCTCTGCACCGACCCCACCACTCACTCAGGAGTCCACCGATCAGACAGTACCCTTATTGGTGGCCAAAGCTAGCCGCCACGATCTCCAGATCAGGGTACTTAACCAGGACATCAGGGAGATTACAGCTAGGATAGAGAGAGAGAGCAGTTGCAGAACTCCCACATATATTGGGCCAACCACTACACCTTCACCGTTCAACAGGTCGGGCTGGAGGAACTTCGGCAACGACTAGCCGAATGTGAGGCCCGTAATGAGGTGTTACCACAATGCCTCAATGCCTTAGAGCAGGGAGAGACCTCTGACTTAGATGTATGACTAAATGAACCTAATTTCTATGTTAGAGACATACCGACAATGATTGTACATAAGGTATGCAAATTTATCTGGGGGATGTATAGCAACATCAAAATACGTCTTAAGCAAAGAAAAGAAAAGATTTTGAGAAGAAAAGGGAGTCAAAACAAGTCGCTTTGTTGAACGTAAGTACAGACCTGTCACCTCTGTTTTGACTCAAGATAGCAAGATAAGTCGCTTTGTTGTACGTAAGTACAGACTTGTCACCGCTGTCTTGCTAACTTAAAAGGAACTCTAAGACAAACTAAGACACTCTGTTGTATGTAAATACATAAGTGTGTCCGACGTTTGCCTTTTAAAGAAAATTTGCAATACCGAATAGTTATAATCATTGTGTGTCTGCCTTGATCATAGAAGTATATCTAAGTATGGGACACGTAAGGTAGTTTCTTGAAAAATAAAAATCCATGGGAATTTCCAAAGTGTTAAATGTTTAAATGGAAAATCATGCCGACAATTAACTTGAAATGTATATCATGACAAACAACCAAAGGAATAAAAAATTCCTATGTGTAAAAGTGAAATACTGAAAGTGCGTTTGACATCGCTATCTGACTGAACCTTCTTTGACTTTCTCGCAAAAATATTATGTTAGTATATTTTTAATTTTCGTTTACTTTATTTTAATTTTACTTTACGTAGGACAAAGGTCAAAGTTATTAGGATGCATTTTTGGTTGAAGAAACAAATATTGCGTGAAAATCTGTTGCTTAGTTTGAATGTTTTTGCAAAGTTGGAAAAATTCGGTTACATGAAAAGGTTTAAAAAGTTGTATTTTATTCAAGAATTTTCAAAATTTACATCTACGTTCGAAATCCAGACAAATTCGAAGTTACCTTCGAACTTGCTGGAAGTTCGAACTTAAGCTAAGTTCGAAGGTGGTTGATATAAATAAGTCAACAGTACTTCATTTATGTCATCTACTCTCGAATTTAATATCTCGAACATGTCAGGGCGATCTCGAACATATCCTCGAACTTCTCGGATATTCGAATTTCTCACTATTTCTTGAAGTTTTCTATTGTGTCTTGAACCTTTCCACATACTTAGGCATATTAAACAAACAATATCTAAGTAAGTGTGGAGATTGGGGAGTTCTGATGCTTAAAATCGAGGATTATTAAGTTTTTAAGTCATTTAAAACTAGGTGTCGTTAAATCACAAGTTTTAAAAGCTAAAACTTAAAATAAATGATACATCACTTGGATTAGAACCTAATAGGACTAGATTACAAGGTTATTAAAGTCAAATGGGGTTAAAATCAAGGTTTTTAAGTTGAAAGTGACCGACTTCGAATTTGTTCTTCAGGTTCGAACTTGTTGAAATATCTGTAAGTTCGAAGTCAGTCATGTTCGAATGGTTGTTTCGAATTTAATTAAGTTCGAATGGTTTTTAAAAGTCTCGAATTTTTCTAAGTTCGAATCTGTAAGACTTCGAACTTAATCAAGTTCGATGTTATGCAAGTTCGAATATAAAAAAAATTAAATTTTAAATAAATCACTAACAATTTAATCATTTTTTAATGAAGATATGGGAGACCATGCCTTCTATAATAAGCATAATATGGTAATTGCTTTAGATCTTCAATTGCCGGAGTCTCAACCCGACCGTCAAATGATAGAATTTCTGACGCATTCCAGAGTATCATATGCGCTTGCACATAATCTGCGAGTCATTTTAACTTATGTGAGGAAGTTCTGGGATCACCTTCAGGTGGATTGCTCCGTTACCCGTACTGTGTTACGTACAACAGTAGGCGGTCAACCAATTGTATTTTCTTCGAACATGTTGAGGCAAATCCTGCAGTTGGGCACAGAAGACCAAGTGGCAGGCCCAATAGATTTCCGAATGCCCATAAGGCAAGCGACCTTTTTGAGAATGGGTTATGCACAGGACATAACTAAGGCGTCCTCCGTCAAAAGTGGGCTAATTGCACAATGGAGGTATCTGGTCCATGTAATAATGGTGTGCTTCGCACCGAAGAAAGCAGGGTTTGACACGATGGTGTCAAAATTGCAGTTTGCGTTGATTGGCCTGGTCTACAACAAAAAGTTTAGCTTTTTGAAAATGTTTTTCTGGGAGTTTGTCCACCGGAGTACTGCTCCGGCCAGAGAACGATTTTTGTTGTATCCCCGATTCATAATGATTATTATCCGACACTTTTTGCCAAATCTTCCACCACTACCTGAGAAAAGTGGTGTTGTCTTGATCAATAAGCGTATTTTTGCTGACTGCCAGACCCATAATGCACGAAGAGCTGAGCTGGTCAGGCCTCAAGTGGCACCGTTGTTTGGTGCAGTGATAGATCTTGATTTTGTTGCTCGGGAAGGAGAAAATTGGATAGGTGAAGCCCCTCCACAACAACAGCAGCAGCATCAACCTCAACAATCGAGAGCACCGACAAGAAAAACTCCGGTTGCAAGAACGATTCCCCGCTCACAACCTGCTACTGAAACTGCTGGGCCATCATGTTCGGCACCACAATTTGACCAACGAGAACAAACGTTGGAGGAAATCAGGGCACAAGGACCAGCATCGGAGGAATATATACCTGAACAGTTGGTTCAAGACATTTTTGAACCTCCAACTGATGTAGATGACATTTTCAGGTAGATAGATGAATATCAACCACCTGTTGCCGAGTTTGTAGGCACAGAAGGTCATGCTGAAGGAGAAGAAGCTAGGGAACAGGCTGAGGGTAAAGTCGAGACCACCTCAGAGTCTGAATTTGAATCAAGTTCTGAGGAAACAGAAGCTGAAGATCCGGATATTAGCATAGGCAGATATGGATCTAGAGTGGTCGTTAGCCGAAAGAAGATGACAAGGCCCGTAATTCGCGACGAAGAGGCCGAAGATTCTGATTTTGATTTACAAGAAGAAGCTCCAGTTGCCACTAGGCATAGAGCAAAAAGGCATCGCTTCATGCTCGGAGCTCCATTTACTTCAGCTATTCCATCTATGTCAACTGTCGCTCCATCTACATCTACCGCCACTCCATCCACATCCTCCTCCATTCCATCCGCCTCGACTCCATTCATTGAAAATCAGCGTTTTTCAAAGTTGAAGATCAAAGTGGACTTCCAAGCAGTCCAAATTTTCCAACTCTCTCACGCAGTAAAAGAGTTGCAACATCATAATGCAAGGTTAGATGAAGAGAATGCAAAGTTACAAACAACTAGGGCAGATTAACAAGAAGTGCTGAGGAGTCAACAATCCCAGATCCAGTCACTGCAGACCCTAGTGTAGCAACTTGTGAAAGATCTACAAGCTCAGGGGGAGAGTAGTTGTCGGGACGATGAATTAAGGAGAATGCGTAGAGATGATGAAGAAGGCAGTGATCCCGCCATGCATAAAGAAAGTGAGCTAGCAGATCTTTCTCAAACGACTGCTCATCATGCAAATATTCAGGGGGAGCCAGGTTCTTCGGGTATAGGAGGAGGTGAAGGTGAAGATAAAGGCAAGGCTCAAGAGGCTTCAGAGCTATATGATAAGGAAATAATTGGAGCCTTGGCCGATATTCAAGATGAAGAAGTGATGTTTGATTTTGAGGATGAAATAGAAGACCTTAAGGAAGGGGAGTTCGTTGCAGAAGACGTTGCAGATTGGAGATCTGATAACGAGGTTTTGGTTGATGAAGAAGATGAAGCCGATGAGATCATCATTCAACAACATCCTATCACAGATACATACGCTACGGCAGAACAGAACATGATAGACATCGATGTGTTTAAGGACGCTCTAAATGTTGAATCATATAGTGAGGAGCCTGATAGGGAACACACAAATGAAGAGAAAAGAAAGCTGTGCTTTAGGAAGGAAGAAAAAAGGTCTGAATTAGTTGTGAAGAAATAGATTAGATTGCCTAGTCCAGGAAATTTTTCTGGAGGCATTCTCAGCTGTTTTTTCGATAGAGAGCTACAACTTTTTGTGCTAAAGAGACGAGATGGGTTGCAGTATCTGAAGAGAACGTTGAAAGTCTTTAATACACTGCCATAATGCGAAGTCAAAGAGCTGGCGTGGATGAATCTGATAAACATAGAAGATGACCAATACGCTGAAGTGATAGCGAGAATTATCAGAAAAGAAAGTCGATCTGGAAGGTTGGAGAATATTAAGTCAAGGGAAGGAAAGAGGATTATGGATGAATCAAGAATAGATCCATTGACTGGAAAACCTTGGATGAAGATATTCTACAAACCAGTTTGATGCTTAAGGAAGGTTCCATTGAAGACAATGCCACAGGACGTTCTTGCAAACATGAAGTGGTGGTTTGTCGACAACGAAATAGTTGAGGCGGTAATGGAGCACCATGAAGGCAAAGTTATTTTGGAAGTATATGACCCTCTACATCTTGTAAACCTATCTCAGAGCGACCTACAGAAACTTCATGAACAACCTATCTATTTCCACGAAGGTTGGAGATCGAAATGCAGGAAGTACCAAAAGGTAGTCAAGGTTTGTATGCTGGTAGCATTCTGAATAGGCCTAGTACTTAGACTAATTGAATATCTAGTTAGAAGCTATCGTCAAGGTGGAGTCTGTTATTGCATCCTGTGTGACGATAGCAGTCTAAGTGTAGATAATCTTTTGTAATATTTCAGGCCTTTGTAATTGCACGTTAATACATATGTTTGATATTGGTTGTATATATGTTTGATCTTGTTTGTGATTGATGTTTACTTAAGTTCAAAGATAAGTTCAAACATAAGTTCAAAGATAAATTCAAACATAAGTTCAATGGTAAGATCAAACATAAGTTCTAGAACAAGTTCAAAGACAAGTTCTAGAATAAGTTCAAAGCGAAGTTCGAACTTATTCGTGGACAAGTTCGTGGGCTTGGGCCTTCATGAACTTGACTGGGCCAAGTTCGAAGTTAAGGCTTTTAATTTAGGGTTAATCAGTTTTGATTGATAATCTTTGCAGAGATTAGCGTTCTAAGGTGATTATGAACTTGTGAGCAATTAGCAGAGAGTTTTGGAGAGATTCACGTGTCAGGATGTTCGCCGTTACGTCTATCATGGTGTTGGTCTCTGTGTTTCGTGTGTGTGTGTGATCAATCCGTTAAACCCCTAACGAGGATTCTGCACTCGTTGGACGGTGTCGCGTCAAGATTGCATCCGTAGGTAGGTGACCTTACAGTATTACAGTCGCGGATACTGCACAAGGCAAACTCATTTATTTAAGCTTCGGTTGCATGATGCTTTATGTAATACATGCATGTAATTTATGCAATATAAATTCAACTCATCTGTTAGTGTCCATACAATTGATCTTTTCGCGTAAACCTATGAACTCACCAGCAATTTGTTGACGTATTTTATCATCTATCCCAGTACCGGCACCACAGCGAAGTCCACCATCGAGGCGACGGGCAAATGCCCGTAGATGGGGCTAGATGCCTGAGACCCTCCGTGAGTGAAGGCAGGAAGAGGGAATTCCTTCCCAATTCGAGGTTGGTCGACCATCCTCTGCACCGACCCCACCACTCACTCAGGAGTCTACCGATCAGACAGTACCCTTATTGGTGGCCAGAGCTAGCCGCCACGATCTCCAGATTAGGGTAGTTAACCAGAACATCAGGGAGATTACAGCTAGGATAGAGAGAGAGTAGTTGCAGAACTCCAACATATATTGGGCCAACCACGACACCTTCACCGTTCAACAGTCCGGGCTGGAGGAACTTCGGCAACGACTAGCCGAATGTGAGGCCCGTAATGAAGTGTTACCACAACGCCTCAATGCCTTAGAGCAGGGAGAGACCTCTGATCACTCCTGCACCTAGTACCCCCTTATCTTTGTAATGATAGGAAATATTATGTAATAGCGTAGGACTTAAAAGTTTCGGGTAATAACCCGCCCTGATGTAAGAAATTATGAATTATTAATGAAAATCTCAAGTTATTTATGAATCTCTGCTGAAATCGAGCAACTCATAGCACAAAGAGTAGCCGCCGCCATAGCCACCTATGAAACCAATCGAAATGGTTCTACCAACGGTGACGGTGGAGCTAGTCGTACTACAGGAGGAACTAATACTAATCCCAAGGGTTGCGGGATTAAGGGATTTTTGCGCTGCAAGCCCCGATACTTCAATGGAAGCAAGGGAGCTGTCTATCTAGCTCACTCTTTTGAGAAACTTGAGTATGTCTTCAACGTCAGTGGATGTATAAAAAATGAGAAAGTTAAGTTTGCTACTCACACTCTTCAGGATGGTGCTTTTGTGAAGACCACTCCTTATGGGGCAGTCCTCAGAGTCTAGGTCCCACATCATGCAACACGATATCAATCATAACTAAGATAGAGTTATTAAGTTGCGAAATTTCAAATTACAAGTACAAGCATTTTAGGATTAAGTTTAATACAGATTTTAGTACAAGTTACAGTTTCCAAATTAAACTTATAAAGGGCACAAGTCTAATCTAATTCATGTCATAATACATTAAAGATAAATCTACCAAGACCACCACATTATCATCTTCCAATCAGTACCAAAAGGGTTTGCTGAGTAGAGGTCTATGAAAACTTCTGTCTTGATCTTGTAAGACCTAAGAACTAGGTCCAGCAGGTGACTTTCCTTTATCTTTTCCTGTAAAAAGATCAAACAACAACTATAAGCAATGCTTTGTGAGATTATTGATTTTTAGATTACATGCATTATCAAGTGGATCATGGGTCTAGCGTGATATATCTTGACTGCTGCTACAGCCACTCATGATTGAGACATAGTAGTCATAGAGTCGGATGATGTTCAAGCCACGCTCACGCTTAAATTGTGGGGATTAGCCACATACTGGGCTAGCTACTAGTAAATCAACATGGCGGAATATCGGAGTATCATTACCAAGTTCAATAGAATTGGTAAATTAGCTTGGTCTAGAACAATAGACCGTCGATGCTAATCATTCTAAGCTGAATCGATATGTCAAAGATGCGATCAATAATGAAAGCATAAATAATCTAGGTCATGATAGCAATCTCAAATGATAACAATATTTGAACTGAATTGTAAATACAATGTTATGCAAAATGATAAGTCAAATAGCTAACATGAACCACAGGGCATCACCGACCCATGGTGTGCACAGGTTACAATCCAAGTGAACATGTAAGAATATCAAATAAACTAACATCAACAATATATCTCAACCGGAATCTAGCATGCAAAGCTGAATATCTATAACTCACAGATTCTATTGTCTTTATCAAGCAGATTTAAAATCCACCACCTGAGTTATCCCTGGATTTTATCTTCAATCTTTGTCTATCTGATCTCTGTCAATTCTTTTCAATTCTGTGATCCGCTTTCAATATCTTTAGATCTTTAGATCTTTGTTCAGAATTTAACTGAACCTGTCCAGAGTTATATCATATCATTAGCTTTTTAGCTTTAAAAATCTTTATTTATCTAATTCTGATAACTGATAACTCATCAATCATTTGGTTCATTTTCTTAGACTCTTTGAAATCTCAAAAGATATATATATATATATATATATATATATATATATATATATATATATATATATATATATATATATATATATCATGTCGCTTTATTTGTTTATCTTTAATTGTCATTTAAAATATCAAAACAATACATCCGGATTCGGACCAATTCGAACCAAAATGGCTTATCCGAAATAGGCACCATCCGAAGTGCAGCATCCGAACTTGGATTATCTGAGTTTGGACCATCATTCATCCGAAGTAGGTAATCTGAAATGTCATCCGAAATGGTGCTATATCCGAATTGGGCACTATATCCGAATTCGGATCCATACTTAAAAATTTCCAGAAAATTGTTCTTGGTGTTCTATGTCATATTCATACGGATTTTCATTAACATGCAACTTAATATAATGTTATATTATCATCATTTGATTATTTTTATATCATTTTCCCAATCATTAACACATTATTTGATCAAAATCATCCAAAATATGCCACTTTTGTCAAGAACACATATTTTTACAAAATTCAGAATTTCATTTAATTTGGACAATCTAACCATTAATTTTTGTTTCTATCACATTTATATACTTCATTACATGATTATCTATCGAATATTTACTCATGCAACCAATAAATTTCATGTTTTAAATCAGAAATTTTGGTTTTTAACGAAACCGAACCAATATTATATAAATTTCGAAATTAATTGTGATTAATGAGTTTTTAATTCTCATATTCTTGTTTATATATTTAACTTAGTTAAATACCCATTTAACCCCTACACTTTTGTATAATACATCTTTTTAATTTGATCATCTAATAATTTATAACATATATATAATTTGTATCATATTTAATTAATTAAATTTCATTAATAAATTAAATTCAAAATAGAAAATGTAATAAAATTACATTATTAGCTTAAAATCAGATATTACATGTTTGGCCAAATGCTAGGTTGTTACAGAATGGGCTCCATCACGCACAAACTTCGTTCTCGAAGTTAGCGATGTTCGAACAGACTTGGATAGGTAGTTTTCATGAAATCTCTTGATTCCCAAGACTGATGCGAACCTTTGTGGTGTTTCCACTGAACGAGCACCATCTGTATCTCTTTATTTCTAAGCTTTTTGGTTTTCGAGTCAAGAATACATTCCGGCTCTTCAACCACTTGATGCTTTTCATCAATTTGCAGATTAACGTGTGGTATTTGCACTTCTCTTTCATCGGCTAAGCTCTTTCTCAAATGACTAACATGGAATACCAGATGTATTCCCGCTAAGTCAGTTGGCTGTTGAAGACGGTAAGATTGATTCCCTACCTTTTCAACAATCTTGAATGGACCAATGAATCTCGGAGCTAGCTTATTTCTCTTCATAAATTTCACCACATTCATCGGAGATACTTTCAGCATCACCCAATCGTTAACTGCAAAACTTATCGATCTGTGACGATTGTCATAATATGACTTCTGCCTACTTTGAGCTTCAATCTATCTATATAGAGAATACGTTTCTTTAATCAGTATGAAATGAGCTGAATTCATTAATCGATCCACGACTACCCAAATGGAGTCGTGCTGTCTCTTGGTTTTTTGCAATTTCGTGATGAAGTCCATGGTTATATGCTCCCACTTCCACTCAGGAACTGGTAGTGGTTGCATATCCTCGAAGGGTTTCGGATGTTCTACCTTAACCATGTGACTGACTCTACAGCTTTAGACAAACTGACCGATGTCTTTCTTCATTCCTGGCCACCAATAATCTGCTTTCAGATCAAAGTACATCTTTGAGCTGCCAGGATGAATAGATAACTTGGACTTGTGGGCTCCAAATAAAAGAGTGTTGCGAATATAACCATTCTTAGGAATCCAGATTCGGTTTCCCTTGAGACATTGGAGTCCCAAATGATTCATAGATAGAAATTGAAGTTTCCCTTTGAGATTTTCAGAACAGATATTTTCTTCTTTCAATGCTTCGGCTTGAGCAGATTTAATGTCTTCAATAAGAACGGAAGAGAATACAACAGGAGTTAGAGCATAGCAACACTTTTCTGGATAGACTTTTCTACTCAATGCATCCGCGACCACATTGGCTTTGCCAGGATAATATAGGATCTCGCAATCATAGTCCTTGATAAGCTCCAAGGACCGACGCAGTTTCATTTTTAGATCCTATTGAGTAAATAAATGTTTGAGACTTTTATGATCGGTGTAAAGCTGACACCGAGTCCCATAGAGATAGTGACGCTAGATCCTCACTGCAAAGGTAACGGCAGTCAACTCAAGATCACGAGTTGGTGCACTTTTCTCGTAATTTTTCAATTGCCTTGAAGCATAGGCAATGACTTTTCCCCTTTGCATGAGGACACAACCTAAACCAGTACCAGATGCATCGCTATAGACAACAAAGTCATCATTGCCTTCTAGTAAGGCTATGATCGGCGCTTGAATCAGATTCTGCTTCAGAGTTTCAAATGTTTTTTGCTGTTTATCAGACCATACGAAAGGTGTATTCTTTCATGTTAGCATCGTCAGTGGCACATCAATCTTCGAGAAGTCCTTAATGAATCGCCGATAGTAACCAGGCAATCAAAGGAAACTTTGGATTTCGGAGGCATTGCGAGGTGTTTGCCATTTCTGAACAGCCTCGACTTTAGACAGATCAACTAAGATACCTTCACCAGATACAACATGGCCAAGGAATTGGATCTATAAAAGTAACAATGTAGAATTTTACGTTTGTATTCAAACAAAGAACGCTTTAGAAAATAACTCAAGACAATATAAGGTTGTACCTGTCTGAGCCAGAATTCACACTTTGAGAATTTTGCGTAGAGTCTTTCCTTTCTCAATAACTCTAGAAGTTGAAGCAAATGATAAACGTGATCAACCTCTGTTTTTGAGTAATTCAGGATATCGTGTATGAATACGATAACTGACTTATCCAGCATTGGCCTGCACACATGATTCATGAGATCCATGAATGCCGCTGGTGCATTTGTCAGACCGAAAGGCATTACGAGAAATTCGTAATGACCATATCTCGTTCGGAAGGCTGTCTTTGGAATATCCTCATTTCTTACTTTCAGCTGATGATACCCAGAACGAAGATCAATTTTAGAGAAGTAGCTTGCTCCTTGTAGCTGATCAAATAGATCATCAATCTTGGGCAGAGGATACTTGTTCTTGATAGTGACTTTGTTCAACTCACGGTGGTCGATGCACATACGGAGAGTTCCGTCTTTCTTCTTAACGAATAAGTCAGGTGCACCCCACGGAGATGAACTTGGTCGGATAAATCTCTTCTCTAACAGATCTTGCAACTGTGTGGCACCCTTGCCACAACAACCACCAATTACAAAACACCCAGGATTAATCACCAACATAACATTACATAAAGATCTGATAACCTAATTTAAGTGCGGAAGCATTAAAAACACATAATAAAAGCAGTGCAATAGTGTCAAACACCCTACGGTGCTACAAGGTACCAAATCTAAGTCTACATGCCCAATACAATTATTACAACATCTAGAATATAATATAACATTGTCCCAAACATGATTACCGATTAAGTAGTTTCAAATCTTCCAAATCTTCCCAAATGACCTAACTAGAAGGTCCGGCGGTAGACTTCCCTTTTCCTGTAAAATAAAAATAAACAACTGGGGAATAAGGGGATGCTTAGTGAATACAAAGATTACGCATTTTATAAATTTTTATGAAGCCCAAGGGTAAAACCGATGACAAACATCGTATACCCTCTTCGTACACCAATTACGGACCAGAGCCGCAGCCCCTGCGAGACCAAAGCTTGGCTTTAAACATACCATCTGAGACAAACGTACGATCGGGGATGACATACTGCCTACCGGGCCTAGGAGGGATCAGCTCCAGGTCATATAGCGCAGTAACATCAGAGTAATCCATGCGACCCACCGGTCCATCAGTAGATGCACAACAATCGAACGGACATGCAACAAGTAAGAATGTGCATCTAAATCTATGCAAGTTAGTAGAATTCCAAACAAATCATGAAGCAACAGGTCTCAGCAGGAAAAGCTTAACATAAAACATATATAAACATGCGAAATCTACTGTACTCACAGTGGGTGCGTAATTAAACTTTTAACCGATATTATTTCTCCTCGGGCTTTCAACCGGATCCACCAAGTACCCCACTGTGGGTTAAACAACACCACAAGGGACCTGTTAAATCATTTGCAACAACGTTTCAAGTCAAAAATCGTTTAAATTCATAAGACCAAGTTTTGTAAGGTTTGCAATATTTGCTCCCATTTCGGGTCCATGTCTAAATTCGACTCATAACTAAGTTTGAACCCATCTCAAGTTTATACCTTGTCCTTTGAGTAACTCTTGTTATTATATGTGTTGTTTATGTGTTTTATTCAAAATATTCGAGTTTAGAGAGTAGGTTTCTCAATTTTAGACATTAAACTCGAATTTAATGGGTTAAATTCGAACCCACCTTCGACTTTGAGCACAAACTCGAATCCCATATAGTAAACTCGAACCCCATTCGAGTTTGGGGTAGATTCGAACCCCACCGATTCGAATTTGAGGATTAAACTCGAAATTATGCTCGAATCTAGTACAAAAATCGAGTTTGTTCTTGCATTTCGACTGTGTTCTTGGTATTTTTGAGTTTGTTCATCTTACAACATTAAAACATGCATTTCTAAGCCTAAAAATCACTGATATATCATGTATTGAGCCTAATTTCGTTTCCATTATACATATACAAACATATTCTTGCAAGATTTCAAGCAAAACTAGCTCCAAATCACATAAAAATGACAAATTCGAATCCAAGTTCTTCAAAACCGAAATAAACAAACTTAAAAGGGTCGATTCTTACCTCAATCCGTACGAAATCGAGAATCCAACTGCAGATCGTTGTAGTACTCCACGAGATCTTTCCGATGATGTATAAATCTCGATAATCGGCCGGTCGGTTTGTGAGATATCTTAGAGAGAAGTAGAGAGAATTCTTGAGTGAGAAAGTGTAGAGAGAGAGAGTGACCATACAAATGAGAGGCTTTTGCCCTTTTATTCCCATTTTCACCATTTTGCACATTTTACCCCTCAACTTAACCGGTTTCCTAAAATACTGATTTATTCTTAAATTTATCATTAATAACTTTTTAAATTCATAATATTCCTTAATAACAATTTTAAATTCTCAAACTTCATAACCTCTTAAAATAGCAACAAACTTTTTAATAACCCAAATACATAATATTTGCTCGTATTTCAACTTAATTTATAAATTTTCCATCTAATTAGCCCAATTTCAATAATATAAATTCGAGGATGTTACAACATGGGCTCCACCACGCTCAACTTCGTCCTCGAAGTTATGTGGATTCAAACAATTGCGGATATTTCCTCAACATTTTCGACTTTCCCATGTATGATTTGCTCCCTTATGATGCTTCCAACGTACAAGCACCATTTCGATTTCTTTGCTTCTCAATTTATTTATCTTAGTATCTAACACACACTCCGGCTCCTCAACGTACCGGAGCCTTTCATCAACTTGCAGCTCGGTGTGGTCTGCCCAATCCTCATTTCCAGTATTAAACGATTTCCTGAGATTCCCAACGTGAAACACCGGATGTATGCCCGACATCTCTTAAGGCAATTCCAAACGGTACGACTGATTTCCAACTTTTTCGGTTATCTTAAATGGTCCGACAAATCTCGGAGCCAACTTTCCTCTTTTCACAAATCGTGTAACACCTCTCATAGGTGACACTTTCAGATAAACCCAATCATTCACCTCAAAATTGATTGGTTTGTGCCTCCTATCGTAGTAACTTTTCTGATGATCCTAGGCCGCTTTCATGTTCTGCCTAATCAACTGTATCTTCTCGTTTGTTTCTTGAAGCAAAGCCGGCCCAGCAATCGGTGTTTCACCAGTTTCTCTCCAACATGTAGGAGTCCTACATCTCCTTCCATACAAAGCCTCAAACGGCGCCTTCTTTATAGTTGCGTGATAACAGTTGTTATATGAAAACTCTATTACTGGCAGATGATCATCCCAATTGCCACCGAGATGCAACACACATGATCTCTTCATATCCTCAAGTGTCAGGATAGTCCTTTCACTTTGACCATCAGTTTGTGGATGGTAAGCCGTACTCATTGCGATCCTTGTTCCCAACCCCTCTTGTAACGCTGACCAAAAATTCGAAGTAAACCGGCTATCTCGATTCGATACTATGGACCAAAGGCACTCCATGCCTAGAAACAATCTCGTCCATATAAATCTGAGCCAACTTCTCCAGCGAATAACTTTCTCTTATTGGTATAAAGTGAGCCGACTTAGTCAATCTGTCCACTATTACCCAAACTGCATCGTGTTGACGCCTAGTTTTCGGTAGTTTCGTAACAAAGTCCATCGTAATATGTTGTGAAGACCTTCCCATACGGGGCAGTCCTCAGAGTCTAGGTCCCATAAATTTCAATACGATATCTATCATACTAAGATAGGGTAATTAATTGCGGAATTAAAAATTACATGTACATACACATTAGGATACAGATTACATATTTCAAATTAAAGTTATAAAAGGGTACCATCTAATCTAATCATTATATCATAGAATAATATCAAATCTACCCAAAACCTCATGATTGAGACAAAGAAGTCATAGAGTCGGATGATGTTCAGGCCACACTCACGCTTAAATCGTGGGGATCAACCACATACTGGGCTAGCTACCAGTAAGTCAATATGGCGGAACATCGGAGGTCATTACCAAGTCCATAAGAACTGGTGAAATAGCCAGGTCTAGAACAATAGACCATCAAGGCTAATCAAGCTGAATAAAATCTATCAAGTGTCTGATCAATAGTGAAAGCTTAAGTCACAGAAGTCATGATAGCAATGAATCATAAAGCAATGTCTGAAGAAGTCTTAAATGCAATATGAAATGATAATTAAATAGCTATCATGATCCAGTGGGCAACACCGAACCATGGTGTGCACAGGTCTCAATCCAGCTGATAAAATGAATGTCAATAAATCTAACATCAACAATATATCTCAACCGGAAAGTCAACATGTTAAATCTGAATATCTATAACTCACTGATCTGTGGTCTTTATCAAACAGATGTAAAATCTGCCACCTGAGTTATATCAGGATTTTATCTTTGTCAATCTGTTCTCTGTCAAATCAAGTCTTTGACCCGCTTTTAAGTCTTTAAATCTTTGTATCTATGTTCAGAATTTCACTGAACCTGTCCAGAATTATAATATCAATATCATGTCAATTTCATCATCTTTTAGTCTTTAGAATCTTTAATTCTATCTGATTCTGATAACTGATAATCTTATAAATCTTTCATTAAATTCTCAAAAGCTTTCTATATATATATATATATATATATATATATATATATATATATATATATATATATATATATATATATATATATATTATATATATAATCATTTATTTAATTAAAATATCAAAATATATGTAGAATTCGGATCAACCCGGATTCGGATCCATCCGGATTTGGGACCCGAATTCGGATCATCCGGATCCGGACCAAAGTGATCCGAATTGAGCCATCCGAATTAGGATATTTAGGACCGAATTAGAAACATCTGAAATGTAGAATCCGAAATGAGCTTCATCTGAAATTCGGACCAAAGCAAGATCCGAACTAGGATCCGAACTAAACTCATTCGGATTCAAGATGGGTCCGAAATAGGCACCATCCGAATTCGGTTATACCCGAATTCGGATCCCATACTTAACATTTTTCCCAGATTTGTTCTTGGTGTTCTTGGTCACATTCATACGGATTTTTAATAAAAATTTCCAAAGACACATTTTATTAACATGGAATGTAATACTTTGTAATATTATCATTTTTAGAGTGTTTTTATACAATTTTCCTTTCCATAACATCATAATTAAATCAAGATCATTCAAAATAAGTCATTTTTATCAAGAACATCATTTCATCATAAAAATTTAGATTTCGTAATTATTTGGATGATCAAACCTCTGATTTTTGTTTCTATAACTTTTATATACTTCATTTCATCATTATCAACTAAAATCTTACACATGCAACATAAAAGTTCATATTTTAAATTCTTGGTTTCGGTTTTACACAAAACCGAACCAAACCTACATATATTTCGAAATTGAAGAAATTATTACCTCAAAAGCTTGTAGTTTGATGATGAATGATGATTATTGTAACTCCTTTTGTCTTTAATCTTCAATTTATTGAACAATTTATGAACTTTTTGATCAACTCTTGTGAAGGTGCCGTAGGTTTAGTGAGAGATTAGAGAGATAGAGTAATTTGAATTAATGATCATAAATGATCATTATTTTAACTTATATATATTGATTTGATTATATTGCAACTTAACCCACTAAACTTTTGTGTTTTATATCTCTTTTATTTTACTCATTTTAATTATTTCATAAATATAATTTAAAATTATATTTACTTAATAATTTTCATTCGTAATTAACATTTGCAACATAAATAATATAACAAAATTACATTATTATATCAAAATCAAGTGTTACATGATTGATCAAAAGTTAAGTTGTTACAGAATGGGCTCCACCACGCACAAACTTCGTCCTCGAAGTTAGCTATGTTCGAACAGACTGGGATAAGTAGCTTTCATAACATCTCTCGATTCCAAAGACTGATGCGAACCTTTGTGGTGTTTCCATTGGATGAGCACCATCTGTATATCTTTATTTCTAAGCTTCTTAGTCTTCGAGTCCAAAATACGTTCTGGCTCTTCAACCACTCGAAGCTTCTCATCAATGTGCAAATTAACCTGTGGTATCTGAACTTCTCTTTCGTCAGCTAAGCTCTTTCTCAGATGACTGACATGGAATACAGGATGTATTCCAGATAAGTGCGCTGGCAGTTCAAGACGATAAGATTGGTTTCCAATCTTTTCAACAATCTTGAACGGACCGATGAATCTTGGAGCTAGCTTGATTCTCTTTATGAATCTTACCACATTCTTCATCGGGAATACTTTCAGCATCACCCAATCGTTAACCGCAAAACTGATTGATCTGTGCCTGTTATCATAGTATGACTTCTGCCTGCTTTGAGCTTCAAGTATGTTTCTTCTAACCAGCTGAATCTTTTCATGAGTCAGCTGTAGAAGGGCAGGTCCTGCTATTGGCGATTCACCTGTTTCGCGCCAACAGGTGGGAGTTCTGCACTTTCTTCCGTATAGAGCTTCAAAAGGAGCCATCTTGATTGTTGTATGAGAATTCGACCAGAGGCAAGTGGTCATCCCAGTTACCACCCAGATCAAGAACGCAGGCACGAAGCATATCTTCAAGAGTTAAAATAGTGCGCTGACTCTGGCCATCTGCACTTGGGTGATAAGCTGTACTCATTGAGATTCGAGTACCCATTCCTTCTTGTAGAGATTGCCAGAATCTAGATGTGAAACGACTATCACGATCAGAAACAATAGACTTTGGCACACATTGACGTGAAATAATTTCAGTGATGTACATTTGTGCCAATCTATCGAGAGAGTACGTCTCTTTCATCGGTATGAAGTGAGCAGACTTCGTTAATCGATCCACGACTATCTAGATGGAGTCGTGCTGTCTCCTGGTTTTAGGCAACTTCGTGATGAAGTCCATAGTTATATGCTCCCACTTCCACTCAGGAACTTGCAGTGGTTGCATATCCCCAAACGGTTTATGGTGTTCTGCCTTTACCATTTGACAGACTCTGCAGCTTTCAACACACTTACCGATGTCTTTCTTCATTCCTGGCCACAAATAGTCAGCTTTCAGATCGAAATACATCTTTGAGCTGCCAGGATGAACAGATAATTTGGACTGATGAGCTTCAGACAGAAGAGTGCTGCGAATTGACCCATTCTTAGGGATCCAGATTCGATTTCACTTGAGACAATGAAGTCCCAAATGATTCAGAGTTAGAAATTGTAGCTGCCCTTTAAGATTTTCAGAACAGAGATTCTCTTCTTTCAGTGCTTCAGCTTGAGCAACTCTGATGTCTTCAATAAGATCAGAAGAGAATATAACCGGAGTTAGGGCATAGCAGCACTTTTCCGGATAGACTTTCCTACTCAAAGCATCCGCGACAACATTAGCTTTGCCGGGATGATATAGGATCTCGCAATCGTAGTCCTTGATAAGCTCCAAGGACCGACGCTGTTTCATATTCAGATCCTTTTGAGTAAAGAGACGCTTGAGACTCTTATGATCGGTGTAAAGCTGACACCGAGTCCCATAGAGATAGTGACGCCAGATCTTCAGAGGAAAGGTAACGGCAGGCAACTCAAGATCATGAGTTGGTGCACTTTTCTCGTAGTCTTTTAATTGCCTTGAAGCGTAGGCAATTACTTTTCCCCTTTGCATGAGAACACATCCTAAGCCAGTACCAGATGCGTCGCTGTAAAAAACAAAATCATTATTGCCTTCTGGTAAGGCTAGGATCGGTGCTTGAATAAGATTCTGTTTCAGAATGTCAAATGCCTCTTCCTGTTTATCGATCCAAACGAAAGGAGTATTCTTTCGTGTTAACATCGTAACTGGCACAACAATCTTCGAGAAGTCCTTTATGAATCGCCGATAATAGCCGGCCAATCCAAGGAAACTTCTTATTTCAGAGGCATTGCGAGGCGTTTGCCATTTTTGAACGGCCTCGACTTTAGACGGGTCAACGGAAATACCTTCGCCGGAAACAACATGGCCAAGGAATTGAATCTATAAAAGCAACAAAGTAGAGTTTCAAGTTTTGTTCAATCAAAGAATGCTTAAGGAATAGCTCAAGACAATGTAAAGTTATACCTGTCTGAGCCAGAATTCGCATTTAGAAAATTTTGCATAGATTCTTTCTTTTCTCAGTAACTCTAGCAATTGCCACAAATGAATAGCATGATCAGCCTCCGTTTTGGAGTAAATCAGAATATCGTCTATGAATACGATAACTGACATATCCAGCATCGGTCTGCACACGCGGTTCATGAGGTCCATGAACGCCGCTGGTGCATTTGTTAAGCCAAACGGCATTACGAGAAATTCGTAATGACCGTATCTTGTTCGGAAGGCTGTCTTCGGAATATCCTCATCTATGACTTTTAATTGATGATACCCAGAATTAAGATCTATTTTCGAGAAATAGCTGGCTCCTTGTAACTGATCAAACAGATCATCGATCCTGGGCAGAGGATATTTATTCTTTATAGTAACTTTATTCAACTCGCGGTAGTCGATGCACATACGGAAAGTTCCGTCTTTCTTTTTGACAAATAAAACAGGTGCACCCCACGGAGATGAACTCGGTCGGATAAACCCCTTTTCCAACAGCTCTTGCAACTGCTTTGACATTTCCTGCATTTCAACAGGTGCAAGTCTGTAAGGAGCTTTTGCAATGGGAGCCGCACCAGGAACTAAGTCAATGCCGAATTCGACTTGACGTTCTGGTGGCACTCCGGAAATGTCATCAGGAAAGACGTCTGGGAACTCGCAGACAATCGGAATATCAGACAGAGATTTCTTTTCAGAGTTGGATTCAGATAGAGCATAGCACAGATAGGATTCGCGACCCTTAGATACATATTTATGAGCTTTCTCTATAGAAATAAAGCAGTGAGCACCTTTACGCTTTTCGCCCTTGATCTCCAATACTCGACCGTCTGAAGACCTGATTCTGATGAGTCGGCGGTTGCAGACAATCGTAGCCTCATTATTCATTAGCCAGTTCATGCCGATAATGACGTCGAACTCTTTCAACGGAATTGGTATAAGATCGAGGTTGAATACGATATTGTCGAAAAGCAGTGTGTAGTTTGGATAGACAGAATCAGCCATAACATAATTGTTACTGGCTGTCTCAATATCAAGTATCACGGGAAGCTTTGACGGGGATTTTGATAATCTTGACGCAAAAGAAGTCGATATAAAGGAACGACTCGCGCCGGAATCAAATAATACTCGGGCAGGAATGGAGTTAAGTAAAAACATACCCGTAACTACATCAGGGATTTCCTTTGCTTCTTCAGCCGTTATCTGAAACGCACGTGTCCTTGCTGACGGAGTTGCAGCAGAACTCTTCACTGTAGACCCTCCAGCCGACGACTGTGAATGATAACGTTGCCCGCTTCGACACTGATACATAAAGTGTCCTCTTTTTCCGCATTTTGCACATCCACGTCCCTGCTGTGGGCATTCTTCACTGCTGTGACCGATCATGTTACACGCGAAACAAGTAACATCCTCTGGATTGCACAACCCCATGTGTGACTTTCTGCATCGCTTGCAGAATCGTGGTTCGTTCGTAAGGGAATAAACTTGAGCTTTCGGCTGTGAACTATGCTGCTGAGATTGCTGAGATTGTGACATATTTGGCTTGAAGAATCTGCCAAATCTCTGTTTCTTCGGAGGAGAAGGACATGTCGGGTTAGTGGACGGAGCATAGAGCTGATCGCCGTACTCTAAATAACCTCGCTCGATCTGTCTAGCTGCTTCTACCATTTCCAAGTAACTTTTGTATTTGATCGCGCTCATCGGATGTCGATATTTAGGGTTAAGTCCTACGCGAAATCTATTCATCTTTCTCTCCTCGGTAGCTACTTGATACGAAGAATAGCCGCATAACCTCGAGAATTCATGCTCGTATTCATCAACAGTCTTTGTTCCTTGAGTCAGCTGCATCAGTTGAACCTCCATCTTATCTTGTTGGTCGATCGGACAATATTTTGCATTGAACATATCTAGGAACTGGTTCCACTCTAGAGTCTGAATAATTTCTTCGCCGTATATGCTTCTCTGGGTTTTCCACCAGGCACGGGCAGCTCCAACAAACAGCGCAGACGCATAACTCACCTTTTTCGATTCTAAGCAATCAGAGATTCTGAAAATCTCTTCGGTATGACTGATCCAATCCATCGCCTGAATTGGATTCACTGGACCCTCGAAGTTCAGGGCACGCTCGCTTTGAAATCTTTGAATTTACAACCTTTAGGCTGCACAATTTGGGTTTCAGGGTTTGTGTTATCAAAATCAGATTCTTCGTTATTCTGGACTTGCTTTTCTTTTCTTTTATTCTTTTTATCTTCTCGTCTTTTAGCTTCGGCCTCATCTCTGGCCTGAAACTGTTCTTGCATTGTCTTATTTTGTTGTTCAGAATGTTGGGCTAAAAGTTGTTGCATCATTTCAAACATCTGTTGAGGGGTCATGTTGTTGGGAATGTCACCTGATCCTGACATCTTTTCTGAAATTAAAATCATTTAACTATCAGTTTATAGACTTAGATCTATGTACCCTTTTTCCCATCCTAACAATCTGTACATCCTATCTCAGTTCAAACCTCCTAAATGATTGATACATATGTATTGCTTCAGTTTAAGACCAAGTATACTTACGTAATACTTGATTCACTCAAACTATGGGCTCTGATACCATCCTGTGAAGACCTTCCCTTACGGGGCAGTCCTGAGAGTCTAGGTCCCATAAATTTCAATACGATATCAATCATACTAAGATAGGGTAATTAATTGCGGAATTAAAAATTACATGTACATACAGATTAGGATACAGATTACATATTTCAAATTAAAGTTATAAAAGGGTACCATCTAATCTAATCATTACATCATAGAATAATATCAAATCTACCCAAAACCACAACAATTGTTGTATTCCAATCAGTACCGAAAGGTTTTGTTGTGTAGTGATCTATGATACTTTTGTCTTGATCGTTAATAGACCTAAGAGCTAGGTCCAGCAGGTGACTTTCCTTTATCTTTTCCTGTAAAATTATAATGCAGCAACTGTAAGCAAAGCTTAGTGAGTATATATATTTTCAAATAAAACATGCAATGTCAAGCGGATCGACATAAGTCTAGCGTGATATGTCTTGGCTGCCGCTACAGCCCTCATGATTGAGACATAGAAGTCATAGAGTCGGATGATGTTCAGGCCACACTCACGCTTAAATCGTGGGGATCAGCCACATACTGGGCTAGCTACCAGTATGTCAATATGGCGGAACATCGGAGGTCATTACCAAGTCCATAAGAACTGGTGAAATAGCCAGGTCTAGAACAATAGACCATCAAGGCTAATCAAGCTGAATAAAATCTATCAAGTGTCTGATCAATAGTGAAAGCTTAAGTCATAGAAGTCATGATAGCAATGAATCATAAAGCAATGTCTGAAGAAGTCTTAAATGCAATATGAAATGATAATCAAATAGCTATCATGATCCACTGGGCAACACCGAACCATGGTGTGCACAGGTCTCAATCCAGCTTATAAAATGAATGTCAATAAATCTAACATCAACAATTTAACTCAACCGGAAAGTCAACATGTTAAATCTGAATATCTATAACTCACTGATCTGGGGTCTTTATCAAACAGATGTAAAATATGCCACCTGAGTTATCTCAGGATTTTATCTTCGTCAATCTGTTCTCTGTCAAATCAAGTCTTTGACCCGCTTTTAAGTCTTTAAATCTTTGTATCTATGTTCAGAATTTCACTGAACCTGTCCAGAATTATAATATCAATATCATGTCAATTTCATCATCTTTTAGTCTTTAGAATCTTTAATTCTATTTGATTCTGAGAACTGATAATCTTATAAATCTTTCATTAAATTCTCAAAAGCTTTCTATATATATATATATATATATATATATATATATATATATATATATATATATATATATATATATATATATATAATCATTTATTTAATTAAAATATCGAAATATATATAGAATTCGGATCCATCCGGATTGGGGACCCGAATTCGGATCATCCGGATCCGGACCAAAGTGATCCGAATTGAGCCATCCGAATTAGGATATTTAGGACCGAATTTGAAACATCCTAAATGTAGAATCTGAAATGAGCTTCATCCGAAATTGAGACCAAAGCAAGATCCGAAGTAGGATCCGAACTAAACTCATCCGGATTCAAGATGGGTCCGAAATAGGCACTATCCAAATTTGGTTATACCCGAATTCGGATCCCATACTTAACATTTTTCCCAGATTTGTTCTTGGTGTTCTTGGTCACATTCATACGGATTTTTCATAAAAATTTCCAAAGACACATTTTATTAACATGCAATGTAATACTTTGTAATATTATCATTTTTAGAGTGTTTTTATACAATTTTCCTTTCCATAACATCATAATTAAATCAAGATCATTCAAAATAAGTCAATTTTATCAAGAACATCATTTCATCATAAAAATTCAGATTTCGTAATTATTTGGATGATCAAACCTCTGATTTTTGTTTCTTTAACTTTTATATACTTCATTTCATCATTATCAACTAAAATCTTACACATGCAACATAAAAGTTCATATTTTAAATTCTTGGTTTCGGTTTTACACAAAACCGAACCAAACCTACATATATTTCGAAATTGAAGAAATTATTACCTCAAAAGCTTGTAGTTTGATGATGAATGATGATTATTGTAACTCCTTTTGTCTTTAATCTTCAATTTATTGAACAATTTATGAACTTTTTGATCAATTCTTGTGAAGGTGTCGTAGGTTTAGTGAGAGATTAGATAGAGAGAGTAATTTGAATTAATGATCATAAATGATCATTATTTTAGCTTATATATATTGATTTTATTATATTGCAACTTAACCCACTAAACTTTTGTATTTTATATCTCTTTTATTTTACTCATTTTAATTATTTCATAAATATAATTTAAAATCATATTAACTTAATAATTTTCATTCTTAATTAATATTTGCAACATAAATAATATAACAAAATTACATTATTATATCAAAATCAAGCGTTACATGATTGATCAAAAGTTAGGTTGTTACATATGTTCCCATTTCCACTCCAGAATAGGAACCGGTTGCAGACTGCCGTACGGTTGTTGATGTTCGGCTTTCACCAGCCGACAAGTCCTACATCGTTCAACATACTGCCCTATGTCCTTTTTCATTCCCGGCCATCAGAAGTCTGCTTTCAGCTCGTTGTACATCTTTGTACTTCCAGGATGTACAGAAAACCTAGACTGGTGTGCTTCTTCGATGATCACCTGTCTCATTCCACCAAACTTCGGCACCCATATCCTCCCATATATCCCTTTCAATCCCGACTCGCTCGTTTCCATATTTTTAATATGTGCTCTTATATCCTCAGCACCAATATTCTCATCCTTCAAGGCTTCCTCCTGAGCGGCTTTTACATCATTTATAATAGTAGACGTTAATATAGTAGACGTCATCATGTAGCAACAATCCTTAGCATAAGATTTTCGGCTCAAGGCATCGGCTACTACATTAGCCTTTCCGGGGTGATAAAGGATTTCACAGTCGTAATCCTTTATAAGCTCCATAGATCGTCTCTGCCTCATATTGAGCTTCTTCTGACTAAAGATGTACTTCAAACTCTTATGGTCCGTGTAGAGTTGACACTTAGTACCGTACAGATAGTGTCTCCATAACTTTAATGCAAACGTGACTGCGGTCAACTCCAGATCATGAGTTGAATAATTCTTCTCATGCTGCTTCAACTGTCTTGAAGCATATGCTATGACCTTTCCACGCTGCATCAGTACAGCGCCTAACCCCAGTCTCGAGGCATCCGTATACACCACGAAATCATCATTGCCTTCAGGTAAGGCAAGTATCGGCGCCTCACTTAACGCCTTCCTCAGAACCTCAAAGGCCTCCTACTGCATAGTTTCCCATACAAACGGTGCATTCTTCTTGGTTAATGCAGTCAAAGGAACTGCAATCTTAGAAAATTCCTTTATGAATCTCCTATAGTATCCTGCCAACCCCAGAAAACTCCTAACTTCAGTAGCTGAACACGGCGGCTCCCAGTTCTTTATCGCTTCTACCTTAGCTGGATTTACCGAAATCCCAGCTCCAGAAATCACATGTCCTAAAAACTGTATCAGTTGCAGCTAAAACTCACACTTCGAAAATTTGGCGTACAACCTTTCTTTTCTCAATAGCTCTAACAGTTCCCTTAGATGGTCAGCATGCTCAGTTTCAGACTTAGAGTACACTAGAATGTCATCAATAAACACTATTACCGACTTGTCTAACATCGATCTGCACACTCTATTCATAAGATCCATAAAGACAGCCGGGCATTGGTTAACTCGAAAGGCATAACCAAAAACTCATAATGCCCATAACGTGTCCTAAATGTTGTCTTAGGCACATCCTCTTCTCGTACCTTCAGCTGATGGTACCCCGACCTCAAATCAATCTTAGAAAACACGCTCGCCCCATGTAATTGATCGAACAAATCGTCTATCATCGGCAGTGGATATTTGTTCTTAATCGTCAACTTATTAAGCTCCCGGTAGTCAATGCACATTTGCATTGTGCCGTCTTTCTTCTTCACAAACAGTACCGGAGCTCCCCACGGCGATGAACTAGGCCGAATGAAGCCCTTGTCCAACAACTCTTGAAGTTGTGTCATCATTTCTTTCATCTCGGTTGGGGCAAGGCGATAAGGAGAACGAGCTACCGGTGCAGCTCCAGGGATCAAGTCAATCTTAAATTCCACTTGTCTCTCAGGCGGCACGCCAGACAAGTCTTCCGGAAACACATCCGGGAATTGTGAAACAACAGGCACATCGGCCAAAGATCTCTTCTCAACCTTAGCATCAATCACATATGCTAAGTAAGCGTCACATCCTCTTGCAACAAGCTTTCCAGCTTTTGCAATAGTCAACAAACATAAATCCCCGCTTCTCCTATCCCCGTAAATACGAATCTCACGCCCCTCCGGAGTAGTTATCTTTATCATACGCTTCTTACACACTATATGGGCTTCATTCTCAATCAACCAGTCCATCCCGACTATTACGTCAAACTCGCTGAACTCAATAGGGATCAGGTCCAAATTGAAGACTACATCTTCAATTACTAAAGTGCAGTTTCGGTATACGTGATTTACCTTGACTAGAGTGTTGCTAGCAGTTTCTATGTCAAGTATAGCAGATAATCTAGACAGTGGCATGGCAAGTTGTTGTGCAAACATAGTTGAAACAAACGAGCGGTTGGCACCAGAATCAAATAAAACTCATGCTGGCATAGAATTAACTATGAACGTACCCGTAACGACCTCCGGATTTTCCCTTGCCTCATCTGCAGTAATTTGAAAAGCACGAGCCGGTGCCCTTTGTGACTGACCCTGGCGGTTAACTGAACCACCACTTGAACCTCCAGAAGATCGTGTTGATGATGGAGCAGCAGCTGCTGGAGCATTCTTCCTACAGTTCCTACTATAGTGTCCTCACACCCCACACTTATAGCAAGCATCTCCCTTCCTTGGGCAATCGTTCTGAAAATGACCCAATTCCCCACAGCAAAAGCAAGCGCGTCCGTTAGTGCATTTGCCAAAGTGTTCCAGATGACACTTATTGCAATATTGCGGCTCGGTGTTGATGGAATAAGCACGAGCACGACCACGATCAGATGAACCAGACTGTCGGCGATAAGACTGCTGAGGTGAGTATTGTGAAGACCAGGAAGATCCCGAGTATCCTCCCTCCCGTTGGCGCTTCGGCGGTGACGGCTGTGTTGGGTTGGTGGAAGCAGCAGCGGACCCAATCAAGTAACCCGACATAATCAGAATCTGCTCTACATTTCTAGCAGCCTCAAGTAAACCAGCAAATGTAGGGTAGCGAACGTTGCTCATGACCCTCCTAATCTCAATATCCAGACCAGCCTCGAACCTGGTCACCTTCCTTTCCTCAGTATCGACTTGATGAGGCGCGAACAGACTCAGCCTCGTAAACTCCATAGCATATTGGGACACAGTCTTAGTCCCCTGCATCAGTGCCATAAACTTCGCCTCCAATCTCCGACGCTCATCAACTGGACAGTATTGCTGAGTGAATAAGTCCGTAAACCCAGCCCAAGTCATCACAGAAACCTTCTCCTGTGTCAACGCATTCACCATAGCGTTCCACCACATGATCGCATCATTGGTGTACATAGCAGTAGCATACCGAACCATGTCCTTCTCAGCACAGTCGCTGATTCGGAATGTCCGTTCGGTTGCCGTTATCCATTCCTGTGCAGCAACGGCATCACCCAATCCATTAAATTCCACGGCCCCGTTTCCCTTAAAGTCCTTAAAACGACAACCCCTGGGTTTGTTAGATGACCCAGTATTGTCATCTTGTTCTTCGTTGTTGCCACTTCCTTCTCATTGTTCTTTCTCTTATCCTCTCTTCTCTTAGCATCGGCCTCATCTCGAGCCCGAAACCGATCTTGTATCATCTTGTTTTGCTCAGCCATCATGGCTAGCATCATCTCTCTTGTTTCTTCAGGTGTCATTCCTCCTCCAGACATGTTCTGAAATAGTAAACACATAACTTGTTTAGTAACATGCCATAAATTTAAAGACACCACCCATTTGTCCCGTATGATTGTCAATCTCCTATAAGTACTAGATCGTAACCTATCTTAGTTCAGATCATTACTTAAACCACTACATATCATCACTTAATGTTGGAGACCAAGACCTCACGGACACTTGAATCTCAAACTACTGCTCTGATACCATCTCGTGTGGCACCCTTGCCACAACAACCACCAATTACAAAACACCCAGGATTAATCACCAACATAACGCTACATAATGATCTGATAACCTAATTTAAGTGCAGAAGCATTAAAAACACATAATAAAAGTAGTGCAACAGTGTCAAACACCCTACGGTGCCACAAGGTACCAAATCTAAGTGTACATGCCCAATACAATTATTACAACATCCAAAATATAATATAACATTGTCCCAAACATGATTACCGATTAAGTAGTTTCAAATCTTCCAAATCTTCCCAAATGACCTAACTAGAAGGTCCGGCGATAGACTTCGCTATTCTTGTAAAATAAAAATAAACAACTGGGGAATAAGCGGATGTTTATTGAATACAAAGATTACGCATTTTATAAATTTTTATGAAGCCCAAGGGTAAAACCGACGACAAACATCGTATACCCTCTTCGTACACCAAGTACGGACCAGAGCCACAGCCCCTTCGAGCCCAAAGCTCGGCTTTAAACATACCATCTGAGACAAACGTACGATCGGGGATGACATACTGCCTACCGGGCCTAGGAGGGATCAGCTCCAGGTCATATAGCGCAGTAACATCAGAGTAATCGATGCGACCCACCGGTCCATCACGAGATGCACAACAATCGAACGGACATGCAACAAGTAAGAATGTGCATCTAAATCTACGCAAGTTAGTAGAATTCCAAACAAATCATGAAGCAACAGGTCTCAGCATGCAAAGCTTAACATAAAACAGATATAAACATGCGAAATCTACTGTACTCACAGTGGGTGCGTAATTAAACTTTTAACCGATATTATTTCTCCTCGGGCTTTCAACCGGATCCACCAAGTACCCCACTGTGGGTTAAACAACACCACAAGGGACCTGTTAAATCATTTGCAACAATGTTTCAAGTCAAAAACCGTTCAAATTCATAAGACCAAGTTTTGTAAGTTTTGCAATATTTGCTCCCATTTCGGGTCCATGTCTAAATTCGACTCATAACTAAGTTTGAACCCATCTCAAGTTTATACCTTGTCCTTTGAGTAACTCTTGTTATTATATGTGTTGTTTATGTGTTTTATTCAAAATATTCGAGTTTAGAGAGTAGGTTTCTCAATTTTAGACATTAAACTCGAATTTAATGGGTTAAATTCGAACCCACCTTCGACTTTGAGCACAAACTCGAATCCCATATAGTAAACTCGAACCGCATTCGAGTATGGGGTAGATTCGAACCCCACCCATTCGAATTTGAGGATTAAACTCGAAATTATGCTCGAATCTAGTACCAAAATCGAGTTTGTTCTTGCATTTCGACTGTGTTCTTGGTATTTTCGAGTTTGTTCATCTTACAACCTTAAAACATGCATTTCTAAGCCTAAAAATCACCGATATATCATGTATTGAGCCTAATTTCGTTTCCATTATACATATACTAACAAATTCTTGCAAGATTTCAAGCAAAACTAGCTCCAAATCACATAAAAATGACAGATTCGAATCCAAGTTCTTCAAAACCGAAATAAACAAACTTAAAAGGGTCGATTCTTACTTCAATCCGTACGAAATCGAGAATCCAACTGCAGATCGTTGTAGTACTCCACGAGATATTTCCGATGACGTATAAATCTCGATAATCGGCCTGTCGGTTTCTGAGAAATCTTATAGAGAAGTAGAGAGAATTCTAGAGAGAGAAAGTGTAGAGAGAGAGAGAGTGACCATACAAATGAGAGGCTTTTGCCCTTTTATTCCCATTTTCAACATTTTGCACATTTTACCCCTCAACTTAACCGGTTCCCTAAAATACTGATTTATTTCTTAAATTTATCATTAATAACTTTTTAAATTCATAATATTCCTTAATAATAATTTTAAATTCTCAAACTTCATAACCTCTTAAAATAGCAACAAACTTTTAAATAACCCAAATACATAATATTTGCTCGTATTTCAACTTAATTTATAAATTTTCCATCTAATTAGCCCAATTTCAATAATATAAATCCGAGGATGTTACAACATGGGCTCCACCACGCTCAACTTCGTCCTCGAAGTTATGTGGATTCAAACAATTGTTATTGGTCGTCTCAATATCAAGTATAACGGAAAGCTTCGATGGAGATTTAGATAGTCTTCAAGCAAAAGTATTCGATATAAAGGAACGAATAGCACCGGAATCGAATAATACACGAGCAGGTATTGAATTTAACAGGAACGTACCGGTAACTACGTCAGGAGTTTCATTTGCTTCCTCAGCTGTTATATGAAATGCACGAGTCCTTGCAGTTGGAGTTGCAGTTGAACTTTTCATTGTAGAACCACCAGCTGATGATTGCGATTGACCTCGTTGTCCACTACGACACTGATACATAAAGTGTCGGCGCTTTCCGCCCTTTGCACATCCAAGTCCTCTCTGGAGCATTCTTCACTGCTGTGGCCGATTCTGTTACATGCATAACAAGTTACATCATCGGGATTGCACATTCCCGTGTGTGATTTTCTGCATCTTTTGCACAATCGTGGTTCGTTCGTTAGAGAATATGCTTGTGCTTTCTGTGGTGAACTATATTGTTGAGATTGCTGGGGTTGCGGTTTTTTGGACTTAAACAATATGCCGAACCTCTGTTTCTTTGGGGGAGATGGACATGTCGGGTTCGTTGATGGAGCATAGAGTTGATCGCCATACTCTAGGTATCCCCTCTCGATCTATCTTGCCGCTTCAACCATTACTAGGTAACTCTTATACTTTATCGTGCTCATTGAGTGTCGATATCTCAGGTTAAGCCCTCCGCGGAATCTATTCATCATCTTTCTTCGGTGGCTACTTGATACGAGGAATAGCCACAGAGTCGCGAGAATTCATGTTCGTACTCATCCACAGTTTTGGTTCCTTGAGTTAGCTGCATCAATTTAACCTCCATTTTGTCTTGCTGATCAATCGGACAATATTTCGCGTTAAAAATTTCAAGGAACTGGTCCCATTCTAGAGTCTGAATAACCTCTTCTCCATATATACTCCACTGAGTCTTCCACCAAGCACGGGCAGCACCGACGAACAGAGTAGATGCATAGCTTACTTTTTTTGAATCTAGGCAGCCAGATATCCTGAAGATTTCTTCAGTGTGGCTTATCCAATCCATCACCTAAATTGGATTGACTGTACCCTCAAAGTTTAGGGCACCGCTGGCTTTGAAATCTTTGAACTTTCAGCCTTTCGGCTGTTCAATTTGGGCATTGGGGATTGAAATATCAGAATCAGATTCATCATTCTGGACTTGTTTATCTTTTCTCTTATTCTTTTTATCAGCACGTCTTTTTGCTTCGGCCTCATCTCTAGCCTGAAGCTGTTCTTGCATATTCTTGTTTTGTTGTTCTGAGTGTTGGCCTAATAGTTGTTGTACCATTTCAAACATTTGATGGGGAGTCATGTTGTTGGGAATGTCACCTGATCCTGACATCTTTACTGAAATTTAAAAAAAATCATTTAACTATCAGTTTATAGACTTAGATCTATGTACCCTTTTTCCCATTATAACAAACTGTAAATCCTATCTCAGTTCAAACCACCTAAATGATTAATACATATGTTTTGCTTCAGTTTGAGACCAAGTATTACTCTCGTAATACTTGATTCACTCAAACTATGAGCTCTGATACCATCCTGTGAAGACCACTCCTTACGGGGCAGTCCTCAGAGTCTAGGTCCCACATCATGCAACACGATATCAATCATAACTAAGATAGAGTAATTAAGTTGCGGAATTTCAAATTACAAGTACAAACATTTTAGGATTAAGTTTAATACAAATTTTAGTACAAGTTACAGTTTCCAAATTAAACTTATAAAGGGCACAAGTCTAATCTATTTCATGTCATCATACAATCAAGATAAATCTACCCAGACCACCACATTATCATCTTCCAATCAGTTCCAAAAGGGTTTGCTGAGTAGACGTGTACGAAATTTTCTGTCTTGATCTTGTAAGACTTAAGAACTAGGTCCAGCAGGTGACTTTCCTGTATCTTTTCCTGTAAAAAGGTCAAACAACAACTATAAGCAATGCTTAGTGAGAATATAGATTTTCAGATTACATGCATTATCAAGCGGATCATGGGTGTAGCGTGATATATCTTGACTACCGCTACAGCCACTCATGATTGAGACATAGTAGTCATAGAGTCGGATGATTTTCAAGCCAAGCTCACGCTTAAATTGTGGGGATCAGCCACATACTGGGATGTGCACAGGTCACAATGATTTAGCTTGGTCTAGAACAACAGACCGTCGAGTCTAATCATTCTAAGCTAAATCGATATGTCAAAGATGCGATCAATCATGAAAGCATAAATAATGTAAGTCATGATAGCAATCTCAAATGATAACAATATCAGAACTGAAGTGTAAATACGACGTTATGCAAAATGATAAGTCAAATAGCTATCATGATCCACAGGGCATCACCGAACCATGATGTGCACAAGTCACAAATGATTTGAACATGTAAGAATATCAAATAAACTAACATCAACAATATATCTCAACCGGAATCTAGCATGCAAAGCTGAATATCTATAACTCACAGATTTTGTTGTCTTTATCAAGCAGATTTAAAATCCACCAGCTGAGTTATCCAAGAATTTTATCTTTAATCTTTGTGTATCTGATCTCTGTCAATTCTTTTCAATTCTGTGATCCGCTTTCAATATCTTTAGATCTTTGTTCAGAATTTAACTGAACCTGCCCAGAATTATATCTTATCATTAGCTTTTTAGCTTTAAAAATCTTTATTTATCTGACTCTGTTAATTGATAACTCATCAATCATATGGTTCATTTTCTTAGACTCTTTGAAATCTCAAAAGATATATATATATATATATATATATATATATATATATATATATATATATATATATATATATATATATATATATATATATATATATATATATATATATCATGTTGCTTTATTTATTAATCTTTAATTGTCATTTAAAATATCAAAACAATACATCCGGAGTCCGATTTATCCGTATTCAAACCATCTGGATACGGACCAATCCGAACAAAAATGGCTGATCCGAAATATATAATATAACTTAGTTAAATACCCATTTAACATAGTTTTTAATTCTCATATTCTTGTTTATATATATAACTTAGTTAAATACCCATTAACCCCTACACTTTTGTATAATACATCTTTTTAATTTGATAATCTAATAATTTATAACATTTATATAATTTGTATCATATTTAATTAACTAAATTTCATTAATCAATTAAATTCAAAATATATAATATAATAAAATTAAATTATTAGCTTAAAATCAGATATTACATGTTTGGCCAAAAGCTAGGTTGTTACAGCTTTGACTGGATGGAATTCGTACGCCCAGTCTGTTGGAATTGACACAGCCTATCAACTCGCCTGGACTGAGTTGAAACAAATGATGACCGACGACTACTGCCCCCGGAATGAACTACAGAAGATAGAATCTGAGTTCTAGAATCTCAAGATGATGGGTATAGATGTTGATGGATACACTAACCGGTTCCATGAACTAAACCTACTATGCCCACAAATGGTGACACCCGAGTACAAGAAAATCAAACGCAACATTTGGGGACTCGCCCCGCAAATCCAAGGCAACGTCCCTGCCCAACCCCTTGCTGGAAGGGAAACCGTCTTGGTCATCTGACCAAAGATTGTACATTCAACAGCCGCTCCAACAACAACAACAACGGCAGCAGCTAAAGGAGCTGTTTTGAGTGTGTAGTTTTCGGGTACTATAGGAATGAGTGCCCATAGTTGAAAAACAGCGGAGGAGCTCAAGGGAGAGCTTTTGTGTTTGGAGATGGAGACGCTCGTCAGGAACCCAATGTAGTATCAGGTACGTTTCTTCTTAATGACATTTATGATTATGTACTATTTGATACTGGGGCTGATAGGAGCTTTATTTATGCTAAGTTTAGTGATCAACTGAATGTCACTCAATCCGCTTTAGATAACTCCTATACAATTGAGTTAGCCGATGGCAAACTGGTTGAGGCAAATAGTATCATTAAGAATTGCACACTGAAATTAGCAGATCATCCCTTTAAGATAGACTTGATGCCTATCGAACTCGGAATGTTTGACATAGTTATTGGTATGGATTGGTTGTCAGACAATCATGCCAAAATCCTATGTGGTAAGAAGGTCGTAAGAATAACACTTAAGAGAAAGAAAGTTTTAACAGTCCAAGGAGAAAGATAGAATCGCCAGTTGAACGTCATCTCTGGCTTAAGAACATTGAAATGCCTTCGGAAAGGTTTTCATGCAGTGTTGGTTCACCTAGTGGAAAAGGAGTCGAAGGTGAAGCGACTCGAAGAAATCCCAGTAGTTCATGACTACCCAAAAGTCTTTCCTGAAGACTTGCCTGGACTTTCACCAACTAGGCAAGTAGAATTTCAGATTGACTTGGTACCTGGAGCTGCACCTGTCACACAAGCACCCTACCAATTGGCACCATCAGAGATGCAAGAATTATTCAATCAGCTGCAAGAACTGTTGGATAAAGGATTCATCCGACCAAGTTCCTCACCTTGGAGAGCTCCGGTCTTATTTAAAAAGAAGAAGGACGGAACCTTTACAATGTGCATTGACTATCGAGAGCTGCACAATTTAACCATCAAGAACCGGTACCCTCTCCCAAGAATAGACGAGTTATTCGATCAACTCCAAGGATCTAGTTTTTACTCTAAGATTGATCTACGATCCGGATATCACCAAGTTAAGGTTCGGGAAGAGGATATACCCAAGACATTATGCAGAACTCGTTATGGACATTACGAATTCCAGGTGATGTCATTCTGTTTAACCAACGCACCAGCTATATTCATGGATCTTATGAATCGAGTGTGTAAATCGTATTTGGATTAATTTGTAATAGTGTTCATAGACGATACCTTATATACTCTCGAAGCCAAGAGCAGCACGAGTAGCATCTGAAGATAACCCTAGAGCTAGTAGAGAAAGAACAGTTGTACGACAAATTCTCTAAGTGTGAATTTTGGCTATGAGAAGTCAAATTCCTAGGGCATGTGATCAATAGCCAAGGAATTCAAGTAGATCCATCGAAAATCAAGGCTATTAAGAACTGGGCAACACCTAGGACTCCAACGGAAATCCGTCAGTTTCTAGGTCTTGCCGGTTATTATAGACGATTTATCTTCTCTAAGATAGCTGGTTTGCTAATAGAATTAACTTGGAAGGATGTGAAGTATACCTGGGGTGAAAACCAGGAGACGACATTCAAACTGTTGAAGCAGAGATTGTGTAGTGCGCCTATTCTGTCCCAACGTGAGGGAACCAAAAACTTTGTGGTCTACTACAATGCCTCACACAACGGGTTAGGTTGTGTGTTAATGCAGAAGGATAAGGTCATCGCTTACGCATCGCGTCAACTCAAAATCCACGAGGTGAACTATACAACTCACGACTTGGAGCTTGGAGCAGTGGTGTTTGTGTAACACCCGACACTAAACCAGGTTAACAAGTATGACCTAATCAATGTTTATTAGCAACTTATAAACTAATGAGTGGTCATTAGAAATTAATCAAGGTGATTAACAAAGTTCATAGGAAATTCAATCCAAATAGAAACAATTTCATCGGTGGGATGAATCAGCAAATTAATTAATCCGATCGATTTGCGATAGGATGGATTAATTCAACTAAGTACATAATTAAATTATGATTAATGACACTAATCATGCATTAATACACTTACTTAACATTAATTATGCACTCAAAAGTACTTCTGAATTTACAAAAAAAAAAAGGGAAATACAAGTATACATTCTAAATACATTTATACAAAAAAAAATGGAAATACACCATAATTATTGCCCTATGGCCGGCCACCTAAAGGGGGGGGGGGGGTACAACACCACAATTGACTTCCAATTTTATAATGAGAAGGCCTTGAAACATGTACATCAAAACCTTCACTCCATTCCCTTTCATTTCACCATCTTCATTCATTTCTACCAAGTGTGCACTCAACCTCCAAATGAAAGACTTCTCTTTTACTCTATAAATAGAGAGCTCAATTCATTCATTCTTCACACTTCAAAAGCAAAAAAAAAAAAAACTCTCTCCTTTCTTCCTCTCAATAATCGACCATAAGGTGTGCAAGAACACCAAAATTTGCAATTTGTGTTCTTGCAATATATCAAGCATCTTTGGTGCAACAAAGTTCAAGAACTCAACTTCTACTCATTTTTATTCTCCTAATACATCAAAGTAAGTAAATACTAACTCATTACATTTTATTAATGTTTATATAAGTCTTCCATAATATATATAATCACCAACAACAATAAGTGTCATAAAAACTCAAGTTTATAAATCACTAGTTTTGTTTTAAGTTTGTTTTCTTCAAATGTGTTTCTAAATATATAAGTACATTATGTAAGTATAAATATTATGAAAACAAGTTATATAAATGTGTTTTATAACCTTTTATACATGTGGTTTTTCAATAAACAACAAGAATCACAAGTTGTGTCAAGTTTATGAAATTCGGATTTTCGGCAGAAATATTACGTCGACTTTGAAATATCATAACTAATTCATAACTTAACGAAATGAGTTGATTCTTGTCTCAAAAGTTAGATCTACGTCTTAACTTATAATCTGGAGGTTTTCATAATTTAATACGGAGTTTTGGACCCTCAAATATTATTTGGGAACCCGGAAGTTTGTCAGCTCAAAAATGGCCAACATAGGGTTTTTAACGAGCTTTTTCCCAAACCTAAACACCTCGAAAAATGGCCGTTCTTAACCTTAAAATTTTTTTGTATATAGTACTTTTAAGTCTATGAAAACCAAAGCTCAAATTGTTTTGGAGCTTAGTTGTAAACAGCCACAAAATAGGCCGAAAAACTTTTAAAAAGCTGGAAAATTATAGGGCAAACTCATTTAATTAAGCTACGGTTAAATGATGGTTAGTACAATACATACATGGAATTTATGTTTTATAAATTCAACTCATCTGTTAATGCTCATATAGTTGGTCTTTTCACGTAAACCTATGAGCTCACCAACAATTTGTTGACGTATTTTAGCATTATGTTCATGTAATTAAGACATGCACATTCATCGGAAGCATTCCAAGGCTTCCGTTCATTTTGGAGTTGCATTGTTTTCAAACTCGGAGATTTATTTGTATCATTTTTAATAATCCAGCTATGTATTTAAATCTCAGCGAACTACTTTTCATTTTATTCGGGCTTTGTAAGACAATAAAACATTTGAAAGTTATATCAATATTTTTTCTGGAAACGTCCATGTAGTGGTCGTTCGTTATGATTATGGTTACGCTTCCGGACTCGTCACGCCTCGCTGCCATCCGGGGTAGCTGGGTGCGACAGATTGGTATCAGAGCCATAGTTATAGTGAACCAGGTTACATTAGTACCCTAGACTATAACTTTTACAAAAACTAAACATTCCAACTTCAACAACTGTGAACATATATATGGACCCTAATGACAGAAACATGTCAAATAATATGGTTATTAACCTCTTTGACTCTGAGGATGAATACTGACCCATGGAACAAGGAAGCCAAGGTGACACTGAGGTGTACATTGGATCTGAGACCCACCCAGATCCAATCAATGACGATGAAAAGGACCCGTCAGAATAAGAGGAGGGAAACTGTGGCCCTGCAGCACAAATTACTCCACCATCACCACCACGTGTTCCATCACACACCCTATTCAGAAGCCATCCCAATGGACCATTGAGGATGTTCACCCCTAGGAGAAGGGTGTGACTGGCACAACGGGAGTCTATCCCGATACCTGCCCATCAACCAAGCCCGCCGCAACAGCGACGGACGAACGTAAGACAGTGGGGATGGATGGCTCACACTCTCCAAGAATGAAGAAACGAGGAAGGGATCCCAAGCCAGTTTAAACACCATCTTCTTCTCAAGTGCCGATACATACCCAGGAATCTACGCAACAAACGATACCTCTGTTGGTGGCAAGGGCCGTCAGATACGACCTCCAATTTCGACAAAACCACTAGGAGGTCAGTGAGATCTTTGCAAGAATTAAGCAGGAGACAATACAAACCACCAATATACCTTGGGCCAACTAAAATACCCAGGCGAATCAACAAGATGGAATCGACGAATTGTGACAGTGCCTAGCAGAGCGCGAAGCCCGCAATACAGATTAACCCAATGACTTAACGCTCTGGAGTACGAGGAAAACCCAGAGGCATCTCATACTTAGTACCCTTCTACCATTTTATAGTATTTCTCTAGGTTTTACTATCGGATGTATCTTTAGGTATCTAAGGCTTGAAAATTTATCGGAAAATCCGACCATATCATGTTCAAAGATTAGGTATCAAGCACTTTAATGAAGAACTAAGTTTTAACTACAACTCTGTGTATGAGGAGATATAGCTATGACTAACCGCCTACGAATTTTTAAACCCATAGACTTATACTCTTACCCCATTAGATACCACTTATTCATTTATACTATTTGATACTTGTGTTGATGGGAGCTTTATAGATTACTGAACAGATAAATGTCGTTCTTTCGCCATTAAGTGCCACTTATGTTACTGAGGTTGATAACAGTAAGACGCTTAAGACAAATATTATAAGTCGAGTATGCTCCTTCGAATTAGTAGACCAACTCTTTGAAATAGACTTGTTGCCCGTCAAACTGGGGTGTTTTGATGTTGTTATAGCCATTGATTGGTTATCGAAAGACCATGCGGAAATAGTGTGCAACAAGAAGACGGTTCACATACCCTTAGCCAATTTTAAGGTCCTTACTGTCCAAGGCAAAATAAAAAATACCAAAGTATGCATCATCTCCAGCATTAGGACCCTGAAGTGTTGACAGAGAAGGAGCCGAAGGAGAAGCGACTCGAAGATATTCCTATTATTTGCGATTACCCGAAAGTTTTTCCAGAACACATACCTGGGCTCCCACCATCGACGCAAGTCGAATTCAAAATCGGCCTTGTGTCAGGTGCTGCACCAGTGGCTCGAGCACCATACGGATTAGGCCCATCAGTACCAACCAGCTACTGGAGCTCTTAGATAAAGGGTTTATCAAACCGAGATCCTCACTTTGGGGAGTTCCATTATTGTTCATAAAGATGAAAGATGGAACCTTCTGAATGTGCATCGATTACTAGGAGCTAAATAAGCTAAAAGAACCGGTACCCACTCCCAAGGATCGATGACTTGTTTGACAAATTCCAAGGATCAAGCTTCTATTCGAAGATCGATCAGAAGTCTGTTTATTATCAGTTAGAGTCCGCAAGGAAGATATTTTGAAGACAGCCTTCAGATCCCGTTACGGTCATCATAAATTCCTACTAATGCCATTTGGATTAACCAATGCCCCAACAGTATTCATGGACCTCATGAATCGGGTATGCAAACCTTATCTAGACAAATTCGTGATTGTCTTCATTAATGACATCTTAATCAACTCACGAAACAAGGAGGAGCACGAGCAACATTTAAGACTGATTCTAGAGTTGTTTGAGAAAGAAGAACTATATGACAAGCTTTCTAAGTTTGAATTTTGGTTAAGAGAGGTGAAATCCATCGGTCACTTGATCAATAGTAAAGGAATCCAAGTCGGCCCCCCAAACATCGAGGATATAAAGTTTTGTCAACACCTAGAACCCTCATAGAGATACGTCAGTCCTTAAGACTTGCCACTTAATATAGGCAATTATCAAAAGTTTCTCAAAGATCGCCAGATCTCTAAAAGACATTAAGTATGATTGGGGCGAGGATCAGGAGACATCATTTCATTTATTAAGGCACAAACTGTGCAGCTCGCCTATTTTGTCCTTACCCGAGAGAAGCGAGAAATTTATAGATTACTATGACGCTTCATACAACGGGTTGATGTTGAAAGACAAAGTCATAACTTATGATTCATGACAACTTAAGGTTCACGAGGTGAATTACACAACACATGATTAGATCTGGAAGAAGTAGTCTTTATCCTTAATACTTGGAGATGTAAGGTCTGCTCTCTACGGATCTTATCTTGACGCAACACCTTCTAACGAGTGCGGAATCCTCGTTAGTGGCTTGACGGATAGACACGCACACCGAAACATGGAGACTAGCACGGTGATAGACGAACAACGGATCGTCCCAACACGGTGATTCTCTCCACACAAAACTCTCTAAATGCTAGCAAGTTCGAGATCGGCCTTTTGCTTAATCTCTCTCAAAATCTGCAAAAGTCAAATAATTAATTGAATTAACCCTTAAATATACTGACTGGTTCGACTTTGTTTAGGACAAATTCGAACATGGCCCAAGGCCTATTTGAACTTGTTCTCCTAGACAAATTCGAATCTGACTTCTAACTTATGTTTGAACTTATGTTTGAACTTATCTTTGAACTTTATGTTTGAACTTATTTTAATACGTTACCCTAAGATCAAACATACAAACAATTAATATCAAACATAAATAATCAAACATATATCAAACACTTATTAATATCCAATATCAAGTAAATTGGTTTACACAAAATGCTATCTATGCTTAGACTGCTATCGTCACACAGGATGTACTAACAGACTCCCCCTTGACGATAGATTCTAACTATTTACAATTTGTCCAACTACTTGAACTATATAAGCTACTACCTGCATATAAGCCTATATCTGTACATACTCTAACTATCTTTTGGAATTTCTAGCCTCAGATCTCCAGCCTTCATGAAAGACGATAGGTTGATCATGTAGCTTTCGTAGGTCATCCTTAGATAGATTTATGAGGTGCAACAGATCATACACTCGCAAAATAACTTTGTCTTCTGAATCCTTCATTACTGCTTCAGCAGTATCGTTATCTACGTACCACCACTTCATGTTACTGAGAACATCTTGTACCACCTTCTTCAAAAATCTGACGGGTTTATAAACCATTTTAGCCCATGGTCTACCCGTGTGAGGATCTATCCTTGATTCAAACTCCACTCTTTTTCCCGACCTTAGCTTGAGTCTTTCGAATTTTTTGGATCGGCCGTCTTTTCTGGCAATCTTTGCAATAACTTCAGCATAAGGGTTCTCACCGATATTGATTAACTCTTTCCAGGCTAACTCCTTCAATTCTACCTTCGGAAATGTACAAAAGACTTTAAACGTTCGCCTCAGGTATTGGAGTCCGTCTCTTCTCTTTAGTATAAAAAGCTACAGTTCTCTGTCGAAGAACCTGCTGAGAATTCCACCAGAGAGATTTTCAGACCCTGGTACTCTCATCCTCCTTTTCATCTTTGTCTCTGTCTTCTTCTCAGCCTTGCGGAACCACAGATTTAACAGCTCAGCCCTGGTTGGTTCTTTCTCGACCTCCTCCAGTTCAGAATCTTCTACAGATTCCAATTTAATCTAATTAATATCAATCACATTCTGCTCGTTCGGCACGTATAGCTCTGTGATTGGTTGTCAGTGAATGAACACTTCATCAACATTATCATCTTCATCTTCCATGATCTGATCATCTGATTTCCAATCGACTATGTCTTCAGGCACAAACTCCCCTTCTTCCAATTCTTCTACATCATCTTCAAAATCAAAAACTATTTCTTCCTCTTCAATATCCATTAAAGCCTCAATCAATTCACTTTCTACAGACTTTGAAGATTCACCTACAGCTCTTTCTCCTACTGCGGACTGACTCGACTCCCCCTGAACTGTTGCTTGCTGAGCAGTTGGATAATCTGCTGGCTCACTCTCTTTTCTTGCTTCGGGATCATTGTCGTCATCCTCATCTCTCCTCATCTCTTCAGCTTCTTTGCAGTTTGTCTCCCCCTGAGCTTGAAGATTTTTTTCATTAACTGCTCGAGGAGGGAATTCATTGCTTTAATCTCAGACGCTTGATCAGCAACAAATTTTTTTAGTTCAACGTTCTCTTGATCAAGTCTGGTGTTGTGCACTTGAAGCTCTTTAACCACTGTTGTAAGCTGAAAGATTTGGACTGACTGGAAATCTACTTTGATCCTTAGCTCTGTGAATCGCTGGTTTTTAGTGAATGTGGTCGAAGTGGATGGAATGGATGTGATTGGTGATGGTGTGATGGATGGTTGAACGGATGGCTGAACATCAGGAATCTCATGCTCTGGAGTAGAGGCAGATGAAGCTCCCTGCATGAATCTGTGCCTTTTCACCCTTTGCCTTGGCACGAGAGGAGTAGGATCTTCTTCTTCATAATCGGAACCATCATCTGAAGATCTAGCAGCCCCTGTCTCTTCATCTCTGGTACTAACTACAATTCTGGAACCATATCTGCCTATACGGACAAATGGGTCAATATGTTCAGTCTCTACTACTAGTACTTCCACTTCTTCAACCTCTTCCGAATCAGACTCATAGGTGGTCATAGATTGACCTTCTACCTCAGCCTGTGCTTCTACTTCTTCTCCAAAGACTTCAAAATCCATTTCATCGCCCTCTGGTGGCTAATATTCATCTATATGTATCATAAGATCATTATAATCAGTTGGATGCTCCAAGATAGTATCAATTAGCTCAGCGGTAATATCTTCTTGTGCCTGAGAACCATGTGCCTAAATTTCCTCTAGAGTCTTTACCCGAGGATCAACTGATGGGGCCACTCCTGAAGGGCCCGCAACGTCCGACGATGGACCTGCTGCCGATGGCTCTTGAACTCTGCTTGAGCTGGGCCTAGAAGCCTGAATCTGTCTTTCCTGAGCTCTTTGCCTCCTGCGAGGTTGTTGTGCTCAAAATGAGATTTATCAAAAGCTTTCGTAAATAAAATAGCATTATTATCTTCCGTTGCCACTTTTACCAGCTTAATTAAATTCTTTTCAGCACAATCACATATAAAGTAGTGTCTTATGTCTATGCGCTTAGTTTTACTTCCTTTAACTGGATTATTGGTTATAGTAATAGTTGACTGGTTATCTATCTTAATAGGAGTATGAGTATAAGTCAAACCGTAATCCCGATATTGTTGTTGTATCCACAAAACCTATGAACAGCAACTACCAGTAGCTACATATTCGGCTTCGCACGTTGACACGGCTACTGAATTCTATTTCTTGCATTGCCAGGAAACGAGTCTCCCTCCAAGGAACTGACAACCTCCAGTTTTTTGACTTGCGATTCAAGCTACATCCTCCATAGTCTGAATCCGTGAATTCTTCTAATTCCAGATCACCATCCGCGTGATACCAAAGTCCCAGCTTCAGTTTTGACTTGAGGTATCTCAGAATCCGCTTCACAGCTTTCATGTGCATCTCTTTTGGATTAGTTTGAAACCTAGCACAAATTCACACAGCAAACATTATGTCAGGTCTAGAAGCAGTTAAATACATAAGTGATCCAATCATGGCCCGATATAACGTCGGATCCACATCGGTATCGCTTTCTGTACCCGGTTCGAGATTATGGTTCACTTGAATCGGCATGCTAAAGTGAGCCGTTAGCTTTGTTCCTTCCATCCCGAAGCGCTCTAGAATGTCGTAGACATACTTCGTCTGATGGATAAACATACCCTCCCTCCTCTGTTCAACTTGCAAACGCAGAAAGAAGTTTAACTCACCCATAGCACTCATCACAAACTTAGACTTCATCACCTTTTCAATGTCTTTGCACATCTGCTCGTCTGATGACCCGAAAATGATATCATCGACGTACACTTGTACCAAGATGAAATGTTCACACTTCCTTTTTACAAACAGCGTACTATCAATCCTCCCTCTTTCAAACCCGTTGTCTAAAAGATGAGTAGATAGCATCTCGTACCATGCCCTTGGTGCTTGATGTAGTCCATACAAAGCCTTATCTAAACGATACACTCTATCTAGGTACTTCGGATTTGTAAACCCGGGCGATTATTCCACATACATCAGTTCCTTCACTTTGCCGTATAAAAAGGCACTCTTTACGTCCAACTGATAGACTTTATATCCTTTGAAGGAAGCAAAGGCCAGAAACAAACGAATTGCTTCAACCCTTACCACTTGCGCAAATACTTCATTGTAATTGATTCCTTCCTCTTGGTTGAAACCCTTTACCACTAGTCTTGCCTTGTTGCGAGTCACTATACCCCGATCATCTCTCTTGCCCTTAAAAACCCACTTGGTTCCTATTGCAACTTCTTCTCGACGTAATGGAATTAACTCCCACACTTCAAGTTTCCTGAATTGTGACAGTTCTTCCTGCATCGCTTCAACCCAAGAATTATCTTTCAGTGCCATTTGCACATTCTTCGGCTCTACTTGCGAGATGAAACACGAATAGAGGCAAGTGTGAAAGGCCTCGGAGTCATTGATCATCGACAACAACACTGGGTTGTTATTCAAACTACTCCTCACACCAGCATTTGGATTTCCTATGATGCTCTCAATCGGATGATTCTTATTAATCCTCGATGTTTTTATCTCGTCAACCCTAAGATTATCTCTTAAATTTGATCCTATCTCACCTAACGAGGGAACGACTTCAGACTCTACATTTTCTTCCTCATGACCACTGTCTTCAGAGATAGAATTTGTTGTCTGATTTTCGGTTGTAGGAAGCTTAGAATCATTCTCTACTGGAGATCTATCTTCTGTTGTTGTAGGCTCGGAAGTTGATGGAAAGGTTGTCCTCGGAAAACATTGAACCTCGTCATTCAGATTTAATGACGACAAGTCCTGTTCGATTGTACCTGCATTTCCATCCAAAGGAATGTTAAATGATTCAAACAGTTTGTCATAATCAAAAATCTATTCTGGACCAGTTTGGGGTTCATGTGTATAACATGTTACATCAATGTTATACACTATCTCTACTATACCATTTGATTTGTTAAAAACCCGTTTATTTGGTGAGTTGGGCCCATAACCTAGGAATATCCTTCGTCAGCCTTTTCACCAAACTTAGGTTGGTGTTTTGTTTTCATTAACGTAAATGGTACCCCAAATGGTTCGAAGCCGGTTAAATTTGGTGGCCTTTTATTCAAAACTTCATAACAGGTTTTGTTTAGTGATTTGACAGTAAGGACCCGATTTAAAACATGACACGCGGTATTCACTGCCTCCCCCCAAAACATGGTAGGAAGCTTTGAATCCTACAGCATGGTCCTTGCTGCCTCAATCAAAGTCCTGTTTTTCCGTTCTGTCACCCCATTTTGTTGTGGCTCATATGGTGCACTAAATTGATGCACTATGCCCTTTGAAAGGAAATATACATCAATTACTGTGTTTTTGAATTCCGTTCCGTTATCACTTCTGATACGTTTTACCCGCGTCCCGTAGGAGTTTTCAACTTGGTCTAAGAACCCGATTAGCTTGGCAGTTGTCTCGTCCTTCGTACCTAAAAAGAAAACCATGAAAATCGTGAGTAATCATCAGTAATAACCAAAGAATACCAACTACCACCTATACTTCTTTTGTTGATTGGCCCGAACAGGTCCATATGCAACAAATCGAACGTGGTAGCTATAGAGTTCTGAGTCTTGGACTTGTGTGCCTTCTTGTGTTGTTTTCCTTTCTTGCACGGTAGACACTTGTCTTCAAACTAAAAACCCTTCATTGGAACACCTTGCACCAATCCGTTTTTAGTGATATAGTTCATTTTTCTTAGGTGCAAGTGTGCCATGCATCTGTGCCATAAAACTGACTCTGCCTATGAAACTTTAGATAGAAGACATATTGGTCCTATCGAAGATTCCGGTTTGTTCATTTCTAGCATGTACAAGTCATTCTTCCTTGGGCCCTTAATCAGTATCAACTCTTCAGGTACTTTGAATCCCGGTTTTAGCACTAACGCCTCAGTATTAGTGAAAAGTACTGAGTTATTCTTATCACAGATTTGAGATACATAATTGAGATTGTGGACCAGTTTATCAATGTGATCAACTTGATCCAACTTGATAGTCCCATTAGTCACCACTCTAGTACCGGTGAGATTTCCTCCTTTATTTCCAGCGAACGATACAAATCCCCTATTCCCTCCCTTGAAGTCTGCGAGTAGACTTCTTTCCCCAGTCATGTGCCTAGAGCAACCACTGTCGACGAACCACTTGTTGTTTGGACCTGTAGTTATCTCATGCACATGAAAGAAAAGAGGTTAGTTATCATGGGGAACCCAAGCCATATCTGACTTGGTAATACCATTCTCGTCCACATACTTGAACTCTTTCAAATACCCATCTCGGCCTTTGTGTAGGCATTTGCTGTGGAGCTCTTGAATAATTTCGATTATAAGGCATTTCTGAGTGATATCCCTGTGCTCTACCTGGTGTTTGAGGTCTTACAGGAGTGTGTGACCTAACTGGCATGAAAGCTCTTCTCTGTGTAGTACTCCTATAATTTTTTTGAGATCCTGACCTAGTTTGATTAGGGACTCTATTTTGTGAATTAGTCCTAACCACATCATTGGGTCAACCTGACACAGGTATTTGTTTCACAGCACTTTTTGGTGTGGCTTGCACAATTTTCTCGGTATTTTGAGAACTACTTGTGCTTGCTACACTTGAAGTAGGTTTATGTTATTCCGGCATTCTAGTTTTATGTGTAGAGTCAACCTTCCTATGTGGACAACTAGAAGCAACATGTCCCTTTTCATGACATCTAAAGCAAGGCGTTTTATCAATTGACTTCTTATGCGTGCCCTTTGATTTAGGTGTCTCACTAGTGACTTGTTATTTTGTCTCAACTATAGTGACTGTTTCCACCTCTTGATTATTAAAGTCAATTTTGACTTCTCCTATAGGTTTATCACTAGAAGATGGCACAAATTTGACCTTCTTAATCCTGACATTATTACTAGTCACCTTAGTTTCTTTATCCTTAATGATTTCAGACACAGGTTCAGGTGCTACCTCTGATTCAACTGGTTTTTCAGTTTTATCCTGAGGCTGAGGTACATAGTTATCATTCAAAGGTGGAGGACTCTCATTATAACCTAAACCTACAGGTTTCTTAGACAGACGATGTGCATCTAAGATCTCCCCTAGGTTCAGTGATGAGATCCTAAACTTTTCCAGTTTACTATTCGCCTCGGCTACCTTAACCTTTGACTCGGCTAGCTCTACCTCTTTGATCTTAAGCTCATTAGTCAATGCCTCAACATGCTGATACATTAGTTTTATTTTAACACACTGCTCACTCAGCTTGTCTTTTAGAACTATGACATCATGTGCATCTGCCTTAAGCTTATTTCTATGGTCTTCCTTTATATCTACGAGGCTAGCGTTGTCCGATTTTAAGGATTCATTTTGAGCAGTTAGATTTCAATGTGATTCTAGCACTAAGTTTAATCTATCATTAGACGTAGCACACAAAGCACATAAATCATGGAATGTAGAGATGTTCAGAAGTACCTTCGCGTGATCGGATTCCACATTAGCCATCTGTGCGGCGAACTCCAGAATCGTCTGATCTTCTAACTTTTCTACCAACATAGTACTTGTATCATTTTGGTCATTGTCCCTTGTGTTTTCCTGTGCTCCAGTACCTCCGGTTTCCATTACTTCAGCCATAAAGGCTCTAGCGTTGGACTCTGGAAGAGTACTCCGGTCGTATGTTCCATCGAGCTGTCTGTCAGATGTGACATTGGTTAACAGACCAGCTATGTTTGCTGATTGCTTGAACTACCCAGCTGATATCACCCTTGAGACTGATTCTGGTGCTGGTTCTGGTAGTTCTCAACTCTAGGTCTCTGACACTCTCTAGCGAAATGTCCTAATCCTTGGCAGTTGTAGCATTTAAGTTTGGATTTAACAAACCCAATTTTATTAATGCTGACATTGAGATTTCTGCCCGTCCTCTTGATGAATATCCTAACTCGCTGAGTTACCATGGCTAGTTGCCATTGCAGATCCATCTCCTCTAAATTATCAGGATCCACCTGATCATAATCCTCATCCCAAAGCGCAGGATCGTTGATTTTACCTTGAATGCAATTGCCATAAGCGGCCACAAATGAAGCCAATAGATTTAGATGGTCTTCAGCTGATTATGCGCTCATCGGCATCTTTGAGTTTCCTTGAGATGTTGACGCAGACTGAGTTGGCTTGTCTTCCAATCTAGAGAACCCTAAGAAAGCCCGGCTGCCTCAGTCATCTACTTTAACCGGAGTCGATGTTTCACCCGAAAAGAATGCTCTACCAGTCTTCAGTTCACTTGCCGTTGAAGGTTTGGACTTCCCAAAACACATATCCGGATCCTGTACGTGGTCATAATCTCGTTCATTCTTCAGCAATTCAAAGTTACAGGCCCTCAGCGTTCCTATGACTGTTTCTAGAGTGAGAGTATAAAACTTGTCTTCATCATGCTTTATCAGCGCCACATACATTTCCCATTTGGCTGGTAAAGCATCTAGAATTTTAACAATCTTTTCTGACTCACTATACTCTACATCATGGTTGTCTAACTCAGTCAACAGATGATAGAATATGGTAATGGTCTCATCCAGCTTTTCGTTTTTCAAAGCCTTGAATATCGCGAACTGCTGCTTGAGCATTTCCATTCTACCTTTTCTAACTCTAGGATTTCCTTCAGACCTTTTCTCCAAAGCATCCACGACTCTTTTGTTGTTCGTTTATTGTGAAATGTGTGCAGGATCTCCTGAGGTAAAGCCCTTCTAATGATCGAGAATGCTCGGTTTGCAGCCTCATAAAGCTTCGTATCATCATCCTTCATCTTTTGATATGACAAGACTCTTTGACGTCCTTCAACCTCTGTCGTAGGTGGCACGTATCCCTCGTCGATACATATCCACATTCTCATATCATTGATTCTAGCAAAGTCGGCGAACCTATCCTTCCACCAATAATAATCCTCCAGTTTCATCAACTTAGGTGGAGAATTTCCCTTTCCGACCTCGTGGTCCATTTCAATAAACCTTTGTAAACTTGTCATTGTTTCAAAAAATTTTGGAATTTAAAAGTTAATTAATTTAATTTGAAATTAATTTAAATTAACTTTTTCGAACCTGAGTAAGTTCGAATTTAATTAATTTTAACCTTGTTTGGAATTAAATTCAAAATTAAGTTTGAACTTCAACTAAAATCAAAATAAATGGCGAATTCGAAGGTATATCAAATTCGAATTCCTTAATTCAAATATAATGAAAATTCGAAATTGAGCAAATTCGAATTAAGCAAACTCGAATCAAACCCTAAAGAACTTCGAAAGGAGCGTATTTTTCAGACAAACTTGAAATCTGAGTAAACCCTAATACCCCCTTGATGTTCGAGAGCCGCAAGTTCGAAAAACGGCTAAAAGTTCAAACTTTTCAACTTTTCAGATTAAGCCAAAGTTTTTAGGATTAAAAACTTTGATTTCGATCAAAAAAGTTGAAGTTTTCTGAACTTTTTCCCGATATCTTACTTGATAAACTCGAAAAATATCCAATAATGTGATTTTTCCCGTCCAAAACGTCAAGAAAACACGGATGTTGTTTATGAACACGAAGAACACCCTAATGGCTTTGATACCACTTGTAAGGTCTGCTCTCTACGGATCTTATCTTGACGCGACACCTTCTAACGAGTGCGGAATCCTCGTTAATGGCTTGACGGATAGACCACGCACACCGAAACACGGAGACTAGCACGGTGATAAACAAACAACGGATCGTCCCAACACGGTGATAATCTCCACACGAAACTCTCCAAATGCTAGCAAGTTCGAGATCGCCCTTTTGCTTAATCTCTCTAAAAATCTACAAAAGTCTAATAATTAATCGAATTAACCCTTAATTATACTGACTGGTTCGACTTTGTCTAGGACAAATTCGAACTTGGCCCAAGGCCTATTCGAACTTGTCCTCCTAGACAAATTCGAATCTTAATTCAAACTTATGTTTGAACTTATCTTTGAACTTTATGTTTGAACTTATTGTAATACGTTACCCTAAGTTCAAACATACAAACAATTAATATCAGACATACATAATCAAACATATATCAAACACTTGTTAATATCCAATATCAAGTAAATTGGTTTACACAAAATGCTATCTATACTTAGACTGCTATCGTCACACAGGATGTACTAACAGGAGACATTAGTTGTACGGTTCGAAGTGTACAGTATTCACGGACCATAAGAGCCTCCGACACATCTTGAACCAGAAAGAGTTGAATATGAGGTAGCGTCATTGGATGGATCAATTAAGTGATTACAACTGTGAGGTTCGTTATCACCATGGGAAAAGCTAATGTGGTTGCAGACGCTCAGAGCCGAAAGGAACGAACTAAGCTGTTAAGAGTATGAACCCTAGTTATGACCATTCAACCAAACCTTCCTTCCTTATTTCATCACGCACATGTAGAAGCTGATAAGGTGGAAAATATGAAAAATAAAGCTCTGCAGGGAATGGATAAATAGTTTGGGATAAGGACTAATGGAAATCGAGACTTCATGAATAGAGTCTTTTTTACCCTGTTTTGGTGGATTAAGAAAGCCGGTTATGGATGAAGGACACAAATCAAGATATGCCATTCACCCCTGATCCGATAAAATGTATCATGTCCTCAAGGAGCTCTAACATGAAGGCTGACATTGCCACATATGTCAGCAAATTCCTAACATGCTCCAAAGTTAAGACAAAACATCATAAACCATTTGGGTAATAGTCGACCGCCTAACAAATTCCGCGCATTCTTACCAATCAAGAAGAAAAACAGAATGAATAAGCTGGTCCAAACGTACCTCAAGGAAGTCGTCTCCCGACACAGAGTGCCTATTTCAATCATTTCGGATACGGATAGCAGATTTACATTTAGATTTTTTGTAATCGTTACAGCAAGCTTTGGGTAGAAACTTGGACATGAGTACCACATATCACCCTTAGACCAATGGTCAAAATGAAAGAACGATTCAAACCCTAGAACGTATGTTAAGAGCCTGTGTAATGGATTTTGGGAAGTGTTGGGATACTCATTTGCCTTACGGGAATTATCGTACAACAAGAGCTATCACAAAATTCTTAAGGTTGCTCCATTTGAGGAACTGTACGAAGAAAGGTGTCGATCACCCCTTTGCTGGGCCAAAGTCAGGGATACTCAAGTCATTGGCCCATAAATTATACTTGAGACAACCGAAAAGATAGTACAGATACGGAACCAACTAAAGGTTGTCCGCGATCGTCAAAAAAGTTATGCAGACGTAAGGAAAAAAAATCCCTTGAGTTCCAATTAGGAGAAAGAGGACTGATGAAAGTCTCGCTATGGAAGGTCTTGATACATTTTGGGAAATGAGGAAAAACTCAATCCTCGTTGTATCGAACCGTTCAAGATTTCCAAAAAAATTGGCCTGGTAGCCTACCGACTCGACCTGCCCCCACAGCTAAGTAATTTACATAATACCTTCCATGTCAAATGCTTATCTGACGAAACTCTCGTCATACCCATGGACGAATTGGAGGTAGATGATAAGTTGAACTTCATTGAACAACCTGTAGCTAGAACATATGGACCGAGAATTCAAGAAACTAAAGCACAGCCGAATTCCGATAATAAAAGTCAGATGTAACTCTAAGCGAGGTCCTGAGTTTACATGGGCACGCGAAGATCATTTCCGCAAAAAAATACCCTCAGTTATTCTCAAATGCTCAATCAGTGGAGAATGCGAGCCAACATCGGGACGAAATTCCCTTAACAGGGGGAGACTGTAACATCCGACACTAAAACACGTTAGCAACTATGACCTAATCAGTGTTTATTAGCAATTTATAATCTAATTAGTGGTCATTAGAAACTAATCAAGGTGATTAACAAAGTTCATAAGGAAATTCAATCCAAATAGAAACAATTTCATCGGTGCGATGAATCGGCAAATTAAATAATCCGATTGATTTGCGATAGGATGGATTAATTCAACTAAGTATATAATTAAATTATGATTAGTAACACTAATCATGCATTAAAACACTTTGTTAACATTAATTATGCAAGACTAAAACAATTCATTAAACAAATGCATTCAAAAGTATTTATGAATTTACAAAAAAAGGGAAATACAAGAATACATTCTAAATACATTTATACAAAGAAATTGGAAATACACAATAATTATGGCCCTATGGCGGGCCACCTAAAGGGGGGTACAACCCCACAATTGACAACCAATTTTATAATGAGAAGGCCTGACACCATCTACATCATATCCTTCACTCCATTCCCTTTAATTTCACCATCTTCATTAATTTCTACCTAGTGTGTACTCAACCTCCAAATGAAAGACTTATATTTTCCTCTATATACAGAGAGCTCAATTGATTCATTCTTCACACTTCAAAAGCCAAAAAAAACTCTCTCCTTTCTTCCTCTCAAAAATCGGCCACAAGTTATGCAAGAACACCAAATTTTGCAACTTTGTGTTCTTGCAATATTTCAAGCATCTTTGGTGCAACAAAGTTCAAGAACTCAACTTCTACTCATTTTTATTCTCCTATACATCAAAGTAAGTAAATATTAACTCATTACATCTTATATTTATGTTTATATAAGTCTTCCATAATATATATAATCACCAACAATAAGAAGTTTCATAAAAACTCAAGTTTATAAATCACTATTTTTGTTTTAAGTTTGTTTTCTTCAAATGTGTTTATAAATATATAAACACATTATGTAAGTATAAATATTATGAAAAAAAGTTATATAAATGTGTTTTATAACCTTTTATGCATGTGGTTATTGAATAAACAACAAGAATCACAAGTTGTTTCAAGTTTATGAAATTCCTAGTACAAAATGGACCTATGGTCACGGTTTTGTTTTGTTCGTCTGGCCACAGTTTTGATTATTCTATGACTAAATGGTCATAAATTAAGTTGCATTATTATTTTTGACACACTTTAGCTCAATAACCATGACCATAACAAACCACATTCATACATATCGTCATGGTTGAGCATATGAACCGTGACATCTACGAGCCACGGTTTTAGCCTATGGTCACAGTTATCCATATGATTTAGTCACAAATATTAAATGTAGTCTTAAGGTATCAAAAGTGATGGGACCATTGGTCACAATTTGAATGGAAAAAAAAATAGTGGCCATAGGTGTATGGCCATGGTTTTTTGGCTTGGCGAATGTTCTTTTTTGTACTAGCGTTCGGATTTTCGGCAAATATTACTTCGACTTTGAAAAATCATAACTTAATGAAAAGAGTTGATTCTTATCTCAAAAGTTAGATCTAAGTCTTATCTAAAGATCTGGAGGTTTTCATAATTTAATATGGAGTTTTGGACCCTCAAATATTATTTGGAAACCCGAATGTTTGACAGTTCAAAAATGGCCAACATAGGGTTTTTAACGAGTTTTTTTACCCAACCTAAACAACTCGAATAATGGCCGTTTTTAACTTTAAAAATTATTTGTATATAGTAGTTTTATGTTTATGAAAACCCAAGCACAAATCGTTTTGGAGCTTGGTAGAACACAGCCTCGAAGTAGGACGAAAAACCTTTAAAAAGCTGGAAAATTATATATATATATATATATATATATATATATATATATATATATATATATATATATATATATATATATATATATATATATATATATATATATATAAACTTGACGTTTTAAGTGGGTTTTATTTATAAACTTGTTAAGTTGGGTGATTTAAAACATAAAAACCTTTATACATACATATTATCATATATATGGGAGTTATTAAATCCCTCATATCATCTAGGACTCGGTTAAACACCTCTAGTCTCATCTCAAGCCATCAACAAAATCTACGTTGTTACACTCGTTTTGCCATCAATTTATGGTGAATCTTCATAGCCCCTATTTTCACTATCTATTGGGGTGGAAATACATGTACTATTTTCATATGGACATCAAAACTGTTTATTTCTTGTATGTATTACACATGTGTTTATGTGTATCCATCAGCCCTCATATCATTAACCTTTAATTTATTTGTTTATTTCTAATATGTATTACACATGTGTTTATTTGCATCATTTTTATTAATCCAACTATGTATTTAAACCTCTGTAACTTGCGAAGTACTCTTCATTTTATTCGGGCTATGTAAAACAATTAAACATTTTGAAGTTATATCAAAATTTTTTCTGAAAACGTCCATGTAGTGGTCGTTCGTTATGATTATGGTTACGCTTCCGCACTCGTCATGCCTCGCTGCCAACCGGGGTAGCAGGGTGTGAAAGTTTTCTCTTAAAATATGGAGGCACTACCTTTACTGGAAAAAGTGCACGGTATTCACGGATCATAAGAGCCTTCAGCACATCCTGGACCAAAAGGAGTTGAACATGAGGCAACGACGCTGGGTTAAACTGCTAAGCAATTAAGATTGTGAGATCCGTTATCACCTAGGCAAGGCGACCGTTGTAGCTGATGCGTTGAGCCGAAAGGAACGAGTTAAGCCCTTGAGTGTCCGAGCTTTGGTCATGAAAATGCAGTCAAACCTAAACTCTCAGATTCTCGAGGCACAGAAAGAAGCAGTCAAGGATGAAAATCTGCTAGATGAAGCCTTGAGAGGAATGGATAAACAATTTGAAATCACGACTGATGGATGTTGGTAATTCATGAATAAAAATTGGCTACCAAAATTCGGAGGGTTGAGGAAGCTGGTCATGGATGAAGGGCATAAGACAAGATATGCTATTAACCCAAGATCACATATTATGTATCATGACCTGAAGGAATGTACTGGTGGCCAAACATGAAGGCTGACATTGCTACGTATGTCAGCAAGTGCTTAACATGTTTGAAATTTAAGTCTGAGCACAAGAAACCATCAGAACTATTAGTACTGCCAGAAATGCCGCAGTGGAAGTGGGAGAGAATAACCATGGTCTTCATAACTAAATTGCCAAAGACATCTGGTGGTTTTGACACCACTTGGGTGATTGTGGATCGACTCACCAAGACTGTACACTTCTTGCCTATCAAGGGGACGTATAAAATGGATAAGTTAACTCGAATCTATCTTAAAGATGTCGTCTCAAGGCATGGAGTTTACGTATCCATCATATCAGATAGAGACAGTCGGTTCACGTCACGGTTTTGGCAATCATTGCAAGAGGCTTTGGGTACACGCTTAGATATGCATACAACTTACCATCTGCAAACCGACGGTCAAAGTGAAAGAACCATTCGGACATAAGAGCATATGCTAAAGGCAGGTGTGATTTACTTTTGCAAAATTTAGGACAGAAATCTGCCGTTAGTCAAGTTCTTCTATAATAATAGCTATCACTCGAGCATTAAAGCTGCTCCGTTTGAGGCACTCTACGGGCGAAAGTGTCGATCGCCGATTTGTTGGTCAGAAGTAGGGGATAGCCAAATCCCGGCCCTGAGATCATTCATCAGACTACTGAAAAGATAGTACAGATTCGGAACCGATTAAGGATCGCGCGGGATCGGCAAAAAAGCTACGCTGATATCAAACGAAAGGATTTGGAATTCTAGGATGGAGAACAAGTAATGCTGAAAGTCTCGCCTTGCAAAGGCGTAATCCGTTTTGGGGAACGAGGAACACTCAATCCTCGTTATATCGCAACATTCAAGATTTCCAAAAGAATTGGCCCGGTAGCCTACCGACCCGACCTGCCCCCAGAGCTAAGTAATGTACATAATACTTTCCACGTGTCCAACCTGAAGAAATTGTTGTCTGACGAAACACTCGTCATACCCATGGACGAACTAGAGCTAGATGATAAGTTGAACTTCATTGAACAACTTGTGGAAATAATGGACAGAGAAGTCAAGAAACTAAAGCACTGAATTCCGATAATAAAAGTCAGATGGAACTCTAGGCGAGGTCCTGAGTTTACATGGGAATGTGAAGACCTGTTTCGCGAAAAATATCCTCAGTTATTCTCAAATGCTCAATCAGTGGAGAATGCAAGCTAATTTCAGGACGAAATTCCCCTAACAATGGGAGACTGTATCATTCGGCACTAGACCAGGTAGCAACCATGACCTAATCAATATTTATTAGCAAATTATAACCTAATCATTGGTCATTAGAAACAATTTCTACGGTGCGATTAATCGACAAATTAATTAATCTGATCGATTTAATGATGGATTAATTCAACTAAGTACATAGTTAATTAATCCAATCGGTTTAATGAAAATACTATATAAATACCTCACTATGGTTGGCCCGTAGGCTAGTACAATTCATAGATGTTGACTTTTATTTTTTAATACAAACCCCATTCACCATCTAAATCAAATCTTTCAACACCTCTCCCTTTAATTTCATCCATTGTCACACTCCACCTCCACTTGCAAGACTCCAACTTTCTCTATGAATAGAGACTCAAACCCTCTCATTTTCTTCACAGCTTCAAAACATAAACACTCTCTCATTCTCTCTAAATAAATCGGCCATGGAGAAGCAAGCACAAAAAAAAGTTTGCAACTTTTGTTCTTTCAAGTGTTCTTGGTGCAACCTTTCAAAAATTTCAACGTCTTCACATTTGCATATTTTAATACCCCAAAGTAAGAAAATACTAACTTAGTACATCTTATTTTTTATGTTTATATAAGTGTTGCATAATATATATAATCACCAACAACAACAAGTTTCATAAAAACTCAAGTTTATAAATCACTAGTTATGTTGTTAAGTTGTTTTCTTCAAATGTGTTTATAAATATATAACCACATAATGTGAGTACAAATAATATGAAAACAAGTTATATAAATGTGTTTCATAGCCTTTTATACTTGTGGTTTTTGAATAAACAACAAAGGTCACAAGTTGTTCCAAGGTTATGAAATACGGATGTTCAGCAGAAATATTACGTCGATTTTGAAAAATCAAAACTAATTCATAACTTAATGAAATGAGTTGATTCTTGTAAAAAAAGTTGTATCTACATCTTAACTAAAAATCAGGAGGTTTTCATAATTTAATATGGAGTTTTGAACCCTCAAATATTATTTGGGAACCCAAAAGTTTGACAGCTCAAAAATGGCCAACATAGGGTTTTTAACGACCTTTTTCCCCAACGGAACCATCTCGAAAAATGGCCGTTCTTAACATTAATTTTTTTTGTATATAGTAGTTTTATGTCTATGAAAAGCAAAACTCAACTCGTTTTGGAGCTTGGCCGAAAACTGCCTTAAAGTAGGCCGAAAAACCTTTAAAAAGCTGGAAAATTATAAATATATATATATATATATATATATGTATATTATGGGAGTTATTAAGTCACTCATATCATTTAGGACTTGGTTAAACGTGTCTGGTGTCGTCACTCATCAACAACGCAAAACCGTCATTTTTACGCTCATTTTGTCATCCCACTTACTGTGAGTCTTCATATCCCCTATTTTCACTATCTATTGGGGTGGAAATACATGCACTATTTTCATATGGATATCAAAACTATTTATTTCTTATATGTATTACACATGTGTTTATGTGGATCCATCAGTCCTCATATCATAAACCGTTAATTACATTTATTTTTAAGCGCGAATATATTGTGGATAGATCTATCGGGAGCCATGTCCCCCATTCGGGTTAGGGTTACCGACTAAAAGTGGAATGCATATATATTTAACACACGGTATTACAGTTGGTGATACTGCACAAGGCAAACTCATTTAATTAAGCTTCGGTTGCATGATGGTTTATGTAATACATACATGGAATTTATGCTTTATAAATTCAACTCATCTGTAAATGTCCATAGAATTGGTCTTTTCACGTAAACCTATGAACTCACCAACAATTTGTTGACGTATTTTAGCAAGTATTTTCAGGTAATTAAGCATGCGCATTCATCAGAAGTAACCTGAGGCTTTCACATATTTTGGAGTCGCATTATTTTCATCAATCCATAGAGATTTATTTGCATTATTACAAATCTTTTGATTATGTATTCGAATCTTTGTATTTTGCAAAGTATTTACATTTCATGTTGGTTTGTAAAACATTATTCTTAAGTTAAATCGATTTATTTTTTGAAAACGTCCATATAGTGGTCGTTCGATATCATGATCACTCAAGAGTACTATTTTTGAATTCAGTACCATGATCACTTCTAAGCTGCTTGACTTGGGCAGAGTTAAGAACTTCCATCTTCTTGATAAATCAAATAATCTCTCTGGCAGACTCTCTTTTTGTCTTTAGGAAGATCACCCATGTAAACCTGGAGAACTCATTAACCATTACTAGAGTGTATCTTCTACCTCCTAGACTTGGGACACTAACAGGTCCAAACAAGTCCATATGGATTAAAAGGAGAGGTGATTCAATAGAGGAATTATGTTTAGATTTAAAAGATGTTTTACTTTGCTTACCCTCTCACAACCAGTGCAAAGTTTATCCTTAACATAAGTTACAGAAGACATACCTATTACCAAGTCTTTCTTACATAGTTTGTTGATATTCTTGAAGTGCATGTGTGATAGCCTTTTGTGCCATAACCAGTTGTGGTCTGCATTGCTTCTTTAAATGAAACATGTTTCAGTTGTTGTATTAGCAGAGTTCATATCTACAACATATACACCTTTCTTCCTTTGTGCACACATCACAACTTTGCTTTGAGGATCCAGTATGTACCCCAGGTGCTCATCAAAATTAATCTTGTAGCCAGCTTCACAAAGTTGGCTAATGCTAACAATGTTATGTTTTAGCCCAGACACATTGGCTACTCTTTTGAATATCGCAAAACCAGCTTGAAGGGTTCCATATCCTTCTGTGGATCCCTGGACATTGTCACTAAAGGTTACCCTTGGGCCTTTTTCAGGCTTTAGATCACTCAACAAATCTTTGCAACCTGTCATGTGGCCTGAGCAGGTGCTGTCAAAGTACCAAACCTGGCTTAGTTGCTTAACCTTATAGATCATGGTGGGATTTTGGTTCTCTAAGGAGCTGAGACCTTCAGCTTCAGCCAGGTCCTGTTTGAAGTTGGTTGTTGAGGGGACATCAGTGTTGGCCATCAAGCAGTTGTTGTCTTCTTCATCAGATGATGAATCAGACTCCTCCAAGTCACAGGTTTCGGCCATAAGTCCCTTCTGCTTGTTAAAGGCCACTGAGTCTTCCACCTTTTTCAACTTTGCCATGGCCATTAGGTACTTAACCCTGTAGCCATAATCTTTTTTTGTCTTGTATGGTTTAGATGAAGAGCCAACAACTTAAGACACATAGTCTGTAGCTACATGGCCTGTTTTGCGACATTTAAAGCACTCAGCCTTAGTTTTGTCAAATGTCTTCTTCTTGATGACACCTGATTTCTTTTGCAGCATCTTACCACCAAAGCTCTTCTTATTGAATTTTCTGACAAGCATGGCAATCATTTGCTCATCATCAAACTCAGCAACATCTTCACAGTCCTCTTCTCTAAAAATTTCCATCATTTCATCATTGGCCTATTGATCAGCTTGTGTGAACACATCACACACCTGGTTAACAGGTTGTCTCACACTGGCCACTAAAGCTGCACCTCTTTTACACATCTCCAATGCATTTCTTTTCTGTTGCGTTGATTGTTCATAATTTAACACGGATCCATAAAGATTCACAAGATCCATGCCTCTGATGGTACCTGAGTTTCTGATGATAGTAGAAAAGTCATTTCATTCCTCAGGCAGTATGTCCAGAAATTTGTTCACCAAATTTAAGCTGTCTTTAGTGATCTCAACAGCTTTGAGATCATTTATCAAGGAAGTAAACCTAGTATAGGTTTCAGTGAGAGTCTCCTTTGGCTCTGTAAAGAACAGTTCATATTGTCTAACAAGATTTTTTGATCCTGATATCCAATGTGAATGTGCGGCCATCATAGACGATACACAAAGTATCCCATATTTCTTTTGAAGTCATCATCTTCTCTACCTGTTTGAACACATCATCAGGTAGATAGATGACAAGGTTGTTCCTAGCCTTTACATCAAGGGCAACCAGACGTTTGCCTTCATCAGACCCTTGAGCTTTTGCCTTTGCAATGGTCCTGATTTCAGGAACATCTCCTTCAGTAGCAGGAGTTATAGTAGTGACAAAGGTTGGCACATAGGCTCTCTAAATAGAGCATCATTCTGCACTTCCGGCCAGAGAAATTCTGATGATTTCACTTGGGAGGTTTTGCCATTGTCCCATTGTCATAGTAAGAGGAGTTGGCAGAATTGTTGTCCATTATGGGAAATAGGGAGATGTAAGAGATCTTAGAGTTAACACATACTCTAAACTTGCTCTGATACCAATTATAGGTCCCAAAAGGTTTTCCTAGTATGTTGTTGTAAGCTTCAGGGGGGGTGGGTGAATACATCTATTTAAAAACTCAACACACTTTACTCAATGTTTGTATGTATATGTCAACAAGTGTTAATTACAAACAAGTTTGAACTGCAGAAAGGTTCAAACTGAGATGACTGAACAACAAATAGACAACTAATCTAAGATCCACTTAGACTAGTTACGATGAATTCACTCACTAAGATGTACTCACTTATTTTACAAGACAGACAGACAACTTGAACAAGAACAACTTGAACACTCTCAACTATTCTTTTCTAAGCAGACTTTGCATGCATGAAAACACAATCCTTTGCATGTTCTGGATATCTCTCTCTTGGATATCTGAAATTCCTTAGAAGCTTCCTTTTATACTCTCTCAGAGAATACTGGAGAACCATCCTCATTGGATGCAGCGATAGTGGAGTGCCTTTCCAAAAAGACAAAACTGCTTTTCTACACATTCTGACAAAACAACAATTGTCCCTATGAAGGAGAATCTTTGTCTTTTCCTTTTTACCTCTGTTGCAGATGCATTACCATAAAGAGGAATGCCAACATAAATCCTTTCCTCTTCTTGTATAGTCATTTTGATATAAGAAATGGTCTATCACACATTTCAAATATCCACTGTGTCTTCATGTATCAGAACAGCTTGGGCAGTGTAAGAAGCTCCTGATTTTCCACTTTTGTCTTTGACTTGCAAACTGATCTTTTCGTCAAAGACAATACATGATGACATGGAAATAAATTCCATAAAGTGTATATAACCTGTTCACAAAGAACTGGTTATGTTCAGAAAGAACAGATTACTTTCTTTTGGTCAAAGCTGCTCAACAGTCATGAGCAGCGTAGACAGTTTATGTCCAGCCTGTCGGACAGAATAGAACAGCCTGGCAATCTGCCTAAGTTAATACTAATGTAACAAGGTGAGCAGCTTTGACTAGTATTGCAAATCACTTATCAGGTTTCAGTAAGGCATTAACAAGCCATAAATTATAATGTTTATGTGTATCAAACAAGTTCGATTTGTAATGTCTCCTATGATATAGAGCCGGTTTGATTGAGGCCTTTTTGGGCCTAACACAATTTTTTATGAAAATAAAATGATTTTAACAAGGCAAAAAGACTGTTTTCTATTCGAGAACAGGGTTTCAAACATAATGTTATATCATTCGACAAGGAACGAGATCAGCTTCTAGCCACCATTCAGGGGCTGGCATCTCAACATGTTCCTAACCAAAACTGTTTAAATCCACAAGTTTCTGTCATCAACAATTCCTCGGTTGAAAGTCGTTCTGAATCTAAGGAATCATACTCTGAACTTATAAGAAAACATCTTTTGGATATCAAGACAGGCAAAGAAAAGTTGGAAGTTCCGATCAACATTTACACTGGTGAATCTTCTAAATCCTTTTTCAAAGGAACGGTAAGGAATTCTATATACTCTTACTTTCAGAGTACAGGGTGTCAGAATCAAAATTACCACCTAAGATTAACTAATTTTGAATAAATCAGAGTATAAAAACCAATAACCTTGTATTGAATCAAAATCCAATTAAGAAGTTTGAGGAATAACACTTAACTGTTTTAAGAAAAGCTTTCAAAACAAATAACACATAAATATACTCAAAATCAAATCTTTTGTATTGCCAAACTCAATGATTACAATCACCTCTAATCTGTTTGATTAGACAAAGAACACAAACTGTTCTTAGGGTTTTATAACTTTAGAGGCTTATGAAAACTTAATCAAAAGGCAATTACAACTGAATCAAAACATGTACGTGCAGCTATTGAAAATAGAAAACCTATTCTATCTATATATAAAGCCTTCTGATTTGTTTCCTTGAAGAGCTCTGATTTCTTCTGGTAGTAGATATGCTTGAATCTACAAATATAAATCTCTTCCTGAATTTCAGCACTTTCTGTTTATTAAACTGTTGAGCAGCTTGAAGTCTATCTGTTGAGCAGCTTGAACTTGAACACTGGCAGCTTGAACTTTTGAATTAGCAGTTCGAACTTACTCAACTAACAGCTTAAACTTTGTAATTACACAGAAAGTCTACTAACAGTTTGAGAAATTTAATTAGCAGCTGTCTGACATACTTAGAATATTTCCCAACAATCTCCCCCTAACTTAAATTTTTTACACAAGACTTTAAGTTTTTTTTTTTTTGTACAAATAAGGAAATAAAACAAAGTAAAACTGTTATCTACAAAGTAAGACATCCAAAAACTTACAGTTGTGAAAGTTTCTGCTTAATTGCCTTTAAAAAATCTTTTCTCATCTTTTCTTTATCATAGTAAATCCACTGAGATCATTTGGAATAACCATGCCTTTGGCAGATCAAAAAATTCAAAATTGAAGAACATGCTGGATCCGTTTGCAAATTTGAGTCTATATGTCTTTGATTTCACATATAGATCAACATGTACAATCTTCATATCCTTGGCAACTTTTATATCTCCTCTAATAGATTCTGGGTCAAAAATGCCTTTGAGATCTTTTCACTCTGCTTAACCAAAACAAGTGGAGACCTAGACTGACTAACAGTTCTAATACGATGCATTTTTTTCAGCTCTTCTCTGGCCAGCTTCTGTGCTAGATGAACTATGCTTTTGTATTCTTCCTTAGGACCAGCTTCTCTTTTGACTACAAAGTGATATCTTATATCAATGTCATCCATTGACTTAGCATACCAGTAGGTAATTGGACGCTTGGAGAAGTCATGCTGATCGAGGGTCTTTTCTATTTCCATTACTTTTTGCAGTTGATGTTCAAAAAGTACTCTTTTCACCTGATCAAGCTTTGCTTGTTGAATAGCTTCTGATTGAGGATCATTAGCAGCAGTTTGAGCAGGAGCAACAGTTTGAACAGGAGGAGGAGGAATACTGACACCGGCTTGAACTAGTTCTTGTTGACTTTGGACTTGTTAGGAGGCTTTGGCTGCTTTATGTTTTTCCATCTCTTTATCATGCAGATCTTGCAGCTTTTCTGTTGGCCGTGACTGAGCCATTATTCTAGGAATTCCAACTGATGCAGAGAAGTTGATCAAAAATTTTCTGTGTTCTGCCTTTGAATGCCCTGTTGGCATTTTCCTTTTCTTCTGATTCTGCTTGACCACAAACCCTCTTAGGTAATCACCTAAGGTTTCATCATCTTTCATTTAAGCATGGGTTTGCTGGTCTAAGAGATCATCTTGTTCCTCTGCTAACTTTCTTGAAAATTCAGCATCATGACCAACCTGGGCTTCTTTAGAGGGGAATTTAATCTTTAGAGTTCCAATTAGTATGCCTTTGCCCTTATCTCTGGAAGCAGATGCTGTGGATTGGACTGTACTGACAGGAGCCTGATTTCTTCCTCTGATAACAACTCCAGTAGTTCTGATTGGAGCAACTTGAGTTTCTAGGCTAATAGCTTGAGTAGCTGTTGGGACTGTTAGCCTAGAATCTGGGACTGTTGGAGCAGGAGTTGAAGCTGTTTGGACTGAAGTAGGGATCTCCAGATTCTCCCCCTTTTTGGATGCATTGGTTTGGCCAGGAGGACCTACAACCTTTGCCATTACGGTTCGAACCATCTTTTCAAGTTGAATGATCTTATTTCTACATAGGGTGAACCCTTGATGAAAATAATCCATTCTCTGATGTTGAGCTGCTGTTGTCTGGTGCAGTGTTGTAATTTGTGCCCCCTGTGTAGCAATAAGGGACTTGTAATGTTCCAATACGGCTACAACCGGTTTCAGCTGAGGATCCGTCAATATCATAAGTTGCAGACTAGCCTCAAGATCATCAAATGATAGTAGTACTTGTGATCTATCACTGGCATGAATTCTAGAAGTAGAAACATCTGGGCCCCTTTGTTCTTGGTACTGGGGACTTACAGAAGGTGCTTGCACACCCTCTGTTGCCATGGGAGTGGTGTTAGTGATGTTGACACTCGCATGTGCCTCTTGTGCAGAGACAACAGTAATGTCAGCCACAAACACCATATAGACATCCTCTGATGGGATGGCCACCTCCAAATTGAGGATGGGAGTGTCCTTAGTGGGTTCCCTTTTGATATTCAATGCAGAAGTGTCCTCCTGCACAGGGTTATTTGGCTCTGGTGTTAGGGCTAAGGAGGAAGGAGCTCCTGAAACCCTTTGTCTCTTGTATTGTATGAGTGGGGATGTGGGTTTGATAGAAGGAGCAGACAGAATATTTATATTATGAGGAGTGGGTCGGGGTCCTGGGGGTGAAGCAGTGGTGGATGGATGAGCCTGCTCAGGACCCTATCCTCTGTTATTGGATTGATGCCCAACATTGCAGAAGACAATGGGACATCTACATTCAAAAAATTTGCACTTGGTTTTAAAAGTCTTTTTATTGATGGTAAAGAGTGCCTATGGGAAACATGTATCCTTTTACGTATATTAAAATTATTGCAAGATCTTGCAATTATTTCAGCCAAAAATCGTGGATACATCAAAAATTTCCCATTCTTTAGGGCATTATGCCTTAACATCCCGTGAAAAATCATGGTTGAGAAATTGAACTGTTGGCCCGTTGATAAACATACTAAGGCAGTGGCTATATTTGAAGAAAGTTCTGACCAACCAGTTCTTTTAGGGCTTATGCACTGTTGTATAACATGCACAAGGTATTTCTACTTAGGGGCATAATGTGCTTTAAAGAAAGTGAAAGAATCAGTAGGGCCCCTATACCCTATTGCAAAAAGGCCTTCATGTAAGGCAGTAAGGGATAGATCAGAAATACATGCGGCATCTTGAAGATGCAAGTGTTGGCGGATGGTTCCTTCAGTAACAAAAATAGGGTTGCCATCGATTTTGGATGTCAAAGAGGTGACTCCGTTGATGGTTTTGACAGAGGCATATTTCCAAAACTGCTCTATATGAGAAATTTAGATGGTGGGATTTATAGTGAGGGCATGATGGATATGGAAACTTCAAAGGAAGTCCATCATGTCATGGAATGGTTGAAGGTCAGTGTGTTTGAGTGAATAAGGGAGACAGTTGTGTTATTTGACAAACTCCGTTGACGATCAAACGGTGATTTAGGGTTTGAGAGATGTGTGTTTGAATCGCTTAGAGAGAAGGTGTGGAAAAGATTGTGGAAGATATTGTTGCAACTGGTAGTTACAATTGAACGAAACTGTGACCTTTAAAGGTTTAGAGATTTCGAAAATATCTAATCTCGCGCACACACTTATGAGAAATGACAGAATTACCCATAGTCTCTCAGTTGATTCTGAATCCACATCACTTGGGAACAGCAGCTGGCAGCTGCTACATATTCAACTTCAGTAGATGAGGTGGAGACAGTTGTTTGCTTTTTGAACTGCCAAGAGACCAGTCTTGCTCCTAGATATTGACATCCACCAGTTGTGGATTTTCTGTCAATGTTGCATCCTCCATAGTGACTGTCAGAGTAGGCTGTTAGTTCAAGAGGAGAGTCTTTAGGATACCATAGGCCCAAATGAGGTTGGCCTTTGAGATATCTAAAGATTCTTTTAACAACAAACAGATGTGAGTCCTTTGGAGCACATTGAAACCTGGAACAAACACAAACAGCAAACATTATATCAGGTCTAGAAGACGTGAGGTACATTAGTGAACCTATCATGGATCTGTATAGGTGAATGTCCACATCTACTCCATCTTTATCTTCATCAAGATGTTTGTGAGTGTCCATTGGAGTACTAGCAACTTTGGTATCTTTGTAACCAAACTTTTCCAGAATGTCTTTAACATACTTTGATTGACTTAAAAAAGTCCTGTGGGCTTCTGCTTGACCTGCAATCCTAGAAAGAAGGTGAGTTCTCCCATTGAACTAATTTGAAACTTTTTGTGCATCCATGTCTCAAACTCTTTGCATAGACTGTCATTTATGGACCCAAAGATGATATCATCAACATAAATCTGAACAAGCAAAATTTCAGATTTGATGGACTTTGTGAACAATGTTTTATCCAGAGTACTTCTCTTGAATCCATTTTGTAGAAGGTATGACGACAGAGTGTCATACAATGCTCTTGGGGCTTGGTGGAGTCCATAGAGGGCTTTGTCTAATTTGTAGACTCTGTCTGGTTACTTATAGTCCTCAAATCCAAGGGGTTGACACACATAGACCTCTTCTTCAATTGTACCATACAGTAATGCAGATTTCACATCCATTTGGTACACTTTAAATCCTTTGAAGCTGGCATAAGCTAGGAACAGTCTGATGGCTTCTATCCTTGTGACTGGGGCAAAGACATCATCATAATCTATTCTTTCTTCTTGAGTGTATCCTTGTGCTACCAGTCTTGCTTTGTTCTTGATTACTATCCCTCTCTCACCCTTCTTGTTTCTGAACACCCATCTTGTACCAATTGCTCCCGTTCCTTTAGGAAGATCAACTAGAGTCCAGATCCTGAATCTTGAATTGCAGTAGTTCTTCCAACATTGTCTCAATCCATGATGGTTCTTTCAAAGCCTCAGATGCCTTCTTAGGTTCTATTTGTGTCATGAAACATGTATGTTCAAAGGCAGCTAGACTGAATTCAGGAACTGCTGATTCAGCTGCAGTGGATTCCTTGTGAACCATTGTCCTTGTCAGTACAAGTGTGCGTGTATCACCCATTATCTGATTGAGAGGGTGATACCTGTGAACCCTGAGTGTGGGCTCTCTATCTGTCTCAAATGAGGTTCCTAGATTTGTATCATCTCCTTCAAGACTACTTGATGGTTCTGCTTCAGGAAAAGCTTTACAAGAAGAAGAGACTCTTTCCCTATTGGATGAAGCTGTTACCTCAGGACTTGGCATTGGCACTTCATAGTATAGATTTGTATCATGTTGAGCATCCAGTACCCCTGGTGAGTCACAAGATAGAAGTGGTAACACAGTATACTCATCCCATTTATCAGAATCTTCAACTGTCTGAAATGTTGTGCCAACAGCTTGAATATTTGTGTGATCAGCATGAGAATTTGTGTTGGCAGCTTCAACCCTGTTTTCATCAGTTTTTGCAGTATACTCAACAAAGCTCAGAGAATTTGTTAGTTAATCTAAATCAAACAACCAATCAGGACCAGTGCCTTTGACATTTGAAGTGTTTTCGTTAAACTCAACATTGGCACTTTCTTCAATGTATTTAGACACACTGTTATATACTCTATAGGCTTTGCTTTGAGTAGAGTAACCTACAAAGAAACCTTCTTCAGCCTTACTTTCAAACTTACCTAAGTGAGTTTTAGTGTGAAGAATAGTGCGTGAACAGCCAAAAGACTTTAGAAAGGCTATTAAGGGAACTCTATGATGGAATAATTCATATGGAGTTTTCCCTTGTGATTGAACAAATTGAACCCTATTTAGAACATAACAAGCGGTATTGACTGCCTCTGCCTAAAAGGTCATTGGCAGTTTGGAATCAGCTAGCATGGTTCTAGCAGACTCAATTAAAGTTCTGTTCTTTCTTTCAGCTACACCATTTTGTTGTGGTGTTCTTGGTGCACTATATTGCCTTGCATTACCTTTAGACTCACAGAAACTGTTTAGCATATGTTTTTTAAACTCAGTTCCATTGTCTGACTTGATCACCTTAACTTTTAAGTTGGATTGGTTTTCTATCTTAAGGATAAAGTATTTAACTAGCTCAGCAGTTTCATCTTTAGTCCTTAGAAAGTAGACCCATGTAAATCTGGTGAAATCATCAAAAATGACTAAACAGTAAGCTCTTTTATTCAAACTCAAAACAGATGTTGGACCAAAGAGATCCATATGAATAAGATGAAGAGCAGATGGTATTGAATTTACTTCTTTGGCCTTATGAAAAGTTTTGTGTTGCTTGCCTTTAAGGCATGCTACACAATGATCATCACAGATGAACTCCTTTTGTGGTAAACCTCCTACCAAATTCTTTTTTACTAAATGTAAGGTCTGCCGAGTACGGATCTATCTTGACGCGACACCTGCCAACGGGGGCGGAATCCTCGTTAGCGGCTTGACGGATATATCACGCACACCGAAACACGGAGACTACCACGGTGATAGACGTACAACTTAGCACACCCCGACACAATGATTCTCTCCTCACGAAACTCTCTGATTGCAATCAAGTTCGAGATCATCTTCTGCTAATTGTCTGACAAATTCTGCAAAAGTCTCATAATTAATCGAATTAACCCTTAATTATACTGACAGATTCGAGTTTGTCTAATCTGGCCCAAGGCCTATTCGAATTTGTCCTCAATGACAGATTCGAATTTAGACAAAATTCAAACCTCACCTTTCAAACTTATGTTTTATCTTAAGTTTGAGTTCATCTTTGAAATTTATGTTTGAACTTCTTGTAATACATTACACCAAGTTCAAACATACAAACAATCAATATCAAACTCACATAATCAAACATATATCAAACACTTGTTAATATTCATTATCAAGTAAGTTGACTTACACAAAATGCTATCTAAACTTAGACTGCTATTGTCACACAGGATGTACTAACAGACTCATCCTTGACGATAGCTTCTAACATTTTACATTTTGTCTAATTACTTGACCTATATAAACTACTTCCTGCATATAAACCTATATCTATACATATTCTAACTATTTTCTGGAACTTCCTAGCTTCAGATCTCTATCCTTCGTGAAAGAAGATAGGCTGATCGTGAAGCTTCTTTAGGTCGTCCTTTGATAGATTTATTAAATGTAATGGATCATACACTCGCAAAATAACTTTGTCTTGAGTATCTTCCATCACGGCTTCAGCAGTTTCATTATCTACATACCACCACTTCATGTTACATAGAACATCTTGTGGCATCGTCTTCATAGGCACTTTCTTCAAACACTTTACAGGCTTGTACACCATTCTGGACATCAATCCTCGTCTCATCTTCCACTCTCTTTCCCGTCCTTGGCTTGAGTCTTTAAAATTTTCCGGATCGGCCCTCCTTTCTAATTATCTTGGCTATAACCTCCGCTTAAGGATCCTCCCCGATGTTGATTAACTCTTTCCATGCCAACTCCTTTACTTCTACCTTCGGCAATGTATTAAATACTCTAAGCGTCCGCCTAAGGTATTGAAGTCCATCTCTTCATTTCAATACGAATAGCTGCAGTTCTCTGTCGAAGAACCAGCTTATAATCCCACCTAATAGATTCTCGGAGCCAGGCACGCTCATTATTCTCTTCGTCTTAGGCTCTGCCCTCTTTTCTTCCTTTTTGAACCATAGATTCAATAGTTCGGCCCTTGATGGCTCTCTCTCAGCTTCCTCTAGTTCAAAGTCTTCTACCGAGGCTAGCTTGATCTCATCGATATCAATCACATCGTGATTGTCTTGCACATATAGCTCAGTGATAGGCTGTGAGTTTACTATCACCTCATCAACGTTATCGTCTTCGTCTTCTATCACTTCATCATCTGATTTCCAATCAGCTATGTCCTCTGGCACGAACTCTCCTTCCTCCAACTCTTAAATATCATCCTCAAAATCAAACTCTATCTCTTCTTCTTCAATATCCATTAGAGCGTCAATCATCTCGCTCTCAATGGTCTTTGAGGAACTAGCCTCACCTCCTTCAACTCCTGACTGACTCGGCTCCCCCTGAATTTCAGCATGCTGAGCAGAAGAAAAATGTACTGGCTCACTATCTTTTTGTGCATCGGGATCATTGCCGTCGTCATCTTCTCTTCTCAACTCTTCAACATCTCTGCAACTGGTCTCCCCCTGAGCCTTAAGATTTTTCATTAGCTGCTCGACGAAGGACCTCATGGTTCTGAGCTCAGCAGCCTGATCAGCGACAAATGTCTTCAATTCAATATATTCTATATCAATCTTAGAATTATGTTCTTGAAGCTCGCTGACTGCTTTTGTGAGTTGGAAGATTTGGAGTGTCTGGAAGTCCACTTTGCTTTGGAGCTCTGAAAAGCGCTGGTTGTCTGTGATGGTGGATGAAGTGGATGGAATTGATGTGATTGGTGACGGCGTGATTGGTGGTTAAACGGATGGTTGAGTGGTTGGTTGAGTGGATGGTTGAGCAGATGGAATCTCAGGCTCTGAAGCAGAAGCAGACGAAGCTCCCTGCATAAACCTGTACCTTTTGGCCCTTTGCCTAGGCACTAACGGAGTAGGATCCTCAGCTTCATAATCAGGATCATCCTCATCCGACTCTCTAGTCATTCTCTCTTCTTCATCTCTTTCACTAACCACGATTCTGGATCCATATCTGCCTATTCTGACAGCCGGATCAACCGTCTCTACTGCTGCTTCATCAACCTCCATCTCCTCAGCCTCTTCTGATGACGACTCAGAGGTGGTCACTGCCTAACTCTCTACCTCTGGCTGATATTCATCGATTTCGCGCATAAGGTCATGAAAACTAGTTGGAGGCTCTAAGATTGTATCAACCAGCTCAGTTGTACTCTCTCTCTTCTTGGGCCTGAGTCCCCTGTACCCAGATCTCCTCCAATGTTTCCACTTGTGGATCAAATACTGGTGGCACATCAGAAGGACCTGCAGCGTCCGATGATGGACCTGCTTCTATCGACTCTTGTATCCTGCTAGAGCTTGGCCTTGACGCCTGAGTAGATCTATTTTGAGCTCTAGGCCTCCTTCTTTGTTGTACTGGAGGATGTTGTTGTTGTTGCTCCTGCTGTGGCTGTGGTTGTACTTACTGTGGCTGCGGCCCTTCCCCAGCCCAGTTCACAACTTCGGGGGCTTCAAAATCTTGATTTATCACAGCACCAAAAGGAGGTGCATCCAGCGGTCTAAGCACGTCACTCCTACGGGTGTTGTGCGATTGACAATCAGAAAAAATTCGCTTATCAATAACCGCGACGCTCTGAATGTCTGGCAACTGCGGCAGGTTGGGCAAAAAATGTCGGATCAGCATCATTACAAATCTTGGATACATCAGAAACCTTTCTCGTGCTGGAGCAGTTATTTGATGAACAAACTCCGCAAAGAACATCTCGGAGTAGGTGAACTGCTTATTATAAACCAAAGCGATCATCGCGGACTGCATCTTTGACACGATATAATCGAATCCGGCCTTCTTAGGTGCAAAGCACACCATAAAGACATGCGCCGAGTACCTCCATTGGCCAATGAGACCACTCTTCATATATGATACCTTAGCTATATCCAGGCCATACCCCATCCTTAAAAAGGCTGCTTGCCTTACTTCCAACGTGAAGTCAATAGGCCCAGCTTCCTGTTCGACCGTTCCAAGCTGCAACACTCTTTGAAGCATATCCGCAGAAAACACAAGGGGCTGCCCGACTATTCTAGTCCTCAACACCGTCGGAGTCACTGTACAGTCTACTTTCAGGTGATCCCAAAATTGTCTGACATACGGCAGGACGTTTTGCACATTGTGAGAAAGGGCATATGACACCCTTGAATTAGTCAGGAAATCCACCATTTATCGAAACGCCTGGAGCTTCAGGAAGCTCACGATCCGGCGAAACAACCATATTATGCTTTTGAAAGAAAGCTCTTTCGCCCATATCTGTACATTAAAGAATAAAATATTTTAGAAGGGACAAAATAAAAATGAAACTTGTTTAAATTCAAATTTGTTTTATTTTGAACTTAGGTAAGTTCAAAATCCAACACATATGAATTTCTACAAGTTTTGATGTTAAAATTATGCAAAAGACTTCGAATTTAAAAATAAACTCGAATGACATTTCGATTTTAATGATAAACTCGAATGGCATGTTCGAATTTGACTTGAATTCGATTTTGTTCAACCATTCGACTTTCCTGACAAGTTCGAATGTGAACAAAGTCGAAGTCGGTCACCTTCAAATAGAATTCCTAGATTTAAACCCCTTTAGACTTAAAAAATTGTATTCACTAGTCCTATTAGGTTCTAATCGAAGATATTAGTAACTAATTTGAAGTTTCACCTGTTAAACTTTATGATTTTGAATCACAAAGTACAAAACCCTTAAAACCTCAAATTTATTCGATTTTTGCTAAAATTGAGTCCTAAACTACCTAAATCTTGTACAACAATGATGTTTATACCTAGATTTGTTTGTAGAATCGAACACAACGGAACAAGACTTCGACAAATAGTGAAAAATTCGAATCGGTAAAGTCGAAGGACAAAGTCAAAATCGCTCAGATAAGTTCGAAGTACTAAACTCGAAAGTAGGTAGTCACTGTTGACCTATATATACTAACCATCTTAGAACTTGTTTTAAATTCGACTTTACTGACATTTTCGAATATTGATTCGATTTTGTCTTAAACTCGAATTTAAAATGGAAATTTTGAAAATCTTTGAATAAAATTCATTTTTTTTCAACTTTTCCAACTTTTTCGTGTAACGGAACACACTATGCAAAATTTATTCACACTAAGCATCGATTTTCACGCAATGTTTGTTTATTCAACTAAAAATGCATCCTCAGTAACTTTGACCTTTTTCCTAAATAAAATAAAATAAAATAAAATAAGATAAAATAAAGTAAAATAAAAATAAACTAAAAATAAAATAAAATAAAGTAAAATTTTGAACAAAATTTACACTTAAACTAATCTACAATACTTTTAAATTTACATCCAATACTTAACACTAACAGAATATTTTTGGCGAGAAAGTAAAAGACAGGTTCAATCAGATAGCGATGTCAAATACACATTTTCAGCATGTTACTTTCACACTTAGGAATTTTTGATCCCTTTGATTGTTTGTCGTGACACACATTTCTAGACGATTGTTGGTATTATTTTCCCTTTAAATATGTTACACTTTGGAATATCCCTTGGCCTTTTTATTTATCAAGAAATTACCTTACGTGACTCATACTTAGACATACTTTTATGATCAAGGCATACAAATAATGATTATAACTTTTCGGTATTGAAAATTTTCTTTAAAAGCAAACGTCGGACACAGTTCTGTATTTACATAAAACAGAGTTTCTTAGTTTGTCTTAAAGTTTATTTTAAAGCTAGCAAGATAGCGGTGACAGGTATGTACCGACGTACAACAAAGCGACTTATCTTGCTAACTCGAGTCAAACAAGAGGCAACAGGTCTGTACTTACGTACAACAGAGTTACTTGTTTTGACTCTCAATTCAGTATCATGATTTTTCTGTTCTTTTCTTTTCTTTAAGATGTATCTGATGTTGCTATACATTCCCCAGAAAATTTGCATACCTCATTTGGAATCAATGTCTGTATGTCTCTAACATAAAAATTAAGACCATTTGGTTCATACATCTAAGTTAGTGACACGTTTTACTTTTTCTTGAATGTTTTATTAGCCTTGAGACTCCCTTTGTGTATTATGCCTACCAACATATCAAACTAGATAATGTATAACACTTAGACTTTTAGGTGCATTACGTGTGAAAGCTGAACACTTAGAGATTGTAATGATTGTGCTAATTTTCGTCACTTTGAACCTATGTAACTAGGACTTAACTCATTTTCTAATATTCTAATTTTTTTTAAACTTTTTATGGTTTTTCTCTCTGTTTTTTTTTTGTTTTTCATAAATAAAAGTAAGAAAATAAACTAATCTACTAACTTAGTATAAAAAGAAATTCTTCTAAGCTACTAAACATACTATAAAAAGAAAGAAATTCTACTGCTATAAAAAGAAATAAATTCTACTAGGGTCTAATTACTCTGGATTACGCATTCCGTTTAGTTGAACTAACAACTCAAAATTATCAAAGGCTTTGGTAAATAAATCAGCATTATTATCTTCCGTTGCCACTTTTACCAGATTAATTAGATTCTTCTCAGCACAATCACGTATAAAGTGGTGTCTTATGTCTATGTGCTTGGTTTTACTGTGTTTAACTACATTATTGGTTATTGCAATAGTTGACTGGTTATCTATCCTAATAGGAGTATGAGTATAATTCAAACCGTAATCCAGCAATTGTTGTTGTATCCACAAAACCTGTGAATAGCAACTACCCACAGCAACATATTTGGCCTCGCACGTTGACACGGCTACCGAAGTGTGTTTCTTGCATTGCCAGGAAACGAGTCTCCCTCCAAGGAACTGACAACCTCCAGTTGTTGACTTGCGATTCAAGCTGCATCCTCCATAGTCTGAATCCGTGAATGCCTCCAATTCCATATCACCATCCGCGTGATACTAATGTCCCAGCTTCGGTTTCGACTTCAGATATCTGAGAATCCGCTTCACATCTTTCATGTGCATCTCCTTTGGATTATCTTGAAACCTAGCACAAATACACACATCAAACATTATGTCAGGTCTAAAAGCAGTTAAATACATGAGTGACCCAATCATGGCCCGATATAACGTCGGATCCACATCGGTATCACTTTCTGTACCCGGTCCGAGATTATGATTCACTTGAATCGGCGTGCTGAAGTGAGCTGTCAGCTTGGTTCCTTCCATCCCGAAGCGCTCTAATATGTCGTAGATATACTTCGTCTGATGAATAAACATGCCCTCCTTCCTCTGTTCGACTTGCAAAACCAGAAAGAAGTTTAACTCACCCATCGCACTCATCTCAAACTTAGACTTCATCACCTTTTCAAAGTCTGTGCACATCTACTCGTCTGATGATCCAAAAATGATATCATCGATGTACACTTGGACCAAGATGAAATGTTCACATTTTCTTTTCACGAACAGCGTACTATCTATTCACCCTCTTTCAAACATGTTGTTTAAAAGATGATTAGATAGAGTCTCCTACCACGCCCTTGGTGCTTGATGTAGTCCATACAAAGCCTTATCTATTCGATACACTCTGTCTGGATACTTCGGATCTGTAAACCCGGGCGGCTGTTCCACATACACCAGTTCCTTCACTTTCCCATAAAGAAAAGCACTCTTTACGTCGAGTTGATAAACTTTAAAACCTTTGAAGGAAGCAAATGCCAGAAACAAACGGATTGCTTCAAGCCTTTCCACTGGCGCGAACACTTCATTGTAATCGATTTCTTCCTCTTTGTTGAAACCCTTTACCACAAGCCTTGCTTTGTTGCGAGTGACTATACCCCAATCATCTCTCTTGCACTTAAAAACCCACTTGGTTCCTATTACAATTTCTCCTCGAGGTAACGGAACTAACTCCCACATTTCAAGTTTCCTAAACTGTGACAGTTCTTCCTGCATCGCTTCAACCCAAGAGTCGTCTTTTAGTGCCATTTGCACATTCTTCGGCTCTACTTGAGAAATGAAACATGAATAGAGGCAAGTATGAAAGGTCTCGGGGTCATTGATCAACAACAACAACACTGAGATTATCTCCCAAATTTGATCCTATCTCTCCTAACGGGGGAACGACTTCAGACTCTACATTTTCCTCCTCATGGACACTGTCTTCAGAGTTAGAACTTGTTGTCTGATTTTCGTTTGTAGGAATTTCAGAAACATTTTCTGCTTGAGATCTATCTTCAGTTGTTGTAGGCTCGGAAGTTGATTGAAAGGTGGTCCTCAGAAAACTTTGACCCTCGTCATTCAGATTTAATGACGACAAGTCCAGTTCAATTGTGCCTGCATTTCCATCCAAATGAATGTTAAATGATTCAAACAATTTGTCGTAATAAAAAATGCATTCCGGTCCAGTTTGGGGTTCATGTGTATAATTTGTGACATCAATGTTATACACAAATCTCTACTGTACCATCTGATTTGTTAAAAACCCGTTTGTTTGGTGAGTTCGGCACATAACCTAGGAAGTATCCTTCATCAGCATTTTCACCAAACATAGGTTGATGTTTTGTTTTCATTAACGTACATGGTACCCCAAATGGTTCGAAGCCAGTTAAATTTGGTGGCCTTTTATTCAAAACTTCATAACAGGTTTTGTTCAATGATTTGACAGTAAGGACCCGGTTTAAAACATGGCACGTGGTATTCACTGCCTCCCCCCAAAACATGGTAGGAAGCTTTGAATCCGTAAGCATGGTCCTTGCTGCCTCAATCAAAGTCCAGGTTTTCCGTTCTGCCACCCCATTTTGTTGTGGCTCATATGGTGCACTAAATTGATGCACTATGCCCTTTGATAGGCAACATACACCAATAACCGTGTTTTTAAATTCTGTTCCGTTATCACTCTTGATTCGTTTAACCCGCGTCCCGTATGAGTTTTCCACTTGGTCTTAGAACCCGATGAACTTGGCAGCCGTCTCATCCTTTGTACCTAAAAAGAAAACCCAAGAAAAACGTGAGTAATCATCAGTAATAACCAAACAATACCAACTACCACCTATGCTCCGTTTGTTGATTGGTCCGAACAGGTCCATATGCAACAAATCGAACGTGGTAGCTATTGAGTTCTGAGTCTTGGACTTGAGTGCTTTTTTGTGTTGTTTTCCTTTCTGGCACGGTAGACACTTGTCCTCAAACTGAAAACTCTTCATTGGAACACCTTGCACCAATCCATTTTTAGTAATGTAATTCATCTTTCTCAGGTGCAAGTGTGCCATGCATCTGTGCCATAAAACTGATTCAGTCTCTGAAGCTTTTGATAGAAGATAAATTGGTCCCATCGAAGATTACGGCCTGTTCATGTCTAGCATGTATAGGTCATTCTTCCTTGGAGCCCTTATCAGTATCCATTCCTCAGGTACTTTGAATCCCGGTTTTAGCACTAACATCTTAGTATTAGTGAAAAGTACTGAGTTTTTCTTATCACAGATTTGAGATACACTACTGAGATTTTGAACCAGTTTATCCACGTGATAAAATTGATCCAGTTTGATAGTCCCATTAGTGACCACTCCAGTACCGGTGATATTTCCTCCCTTATTTCCAGCGAACGATTCAAATCCCCTATTCCTCCCTTGAAGTCTGCGAGTAGACTTCTTTCCCCTGTCATGTGCCTGGAGCAACAACTGTCAACGAACCACTTGTTGTTTGGACCTATAGTTATCTCCTGCACATGAAAGAAAAGAGGTTAGTTATCACGGGGAACCCAAGCCATAACTGACTTGGTAATACCATTCTCGTCCACATACTTGAACTTTTTCAAATACCCATCTCTCCTTTCCGGTGACTTGGGTTTTTGATTTAGAGCCTGTTGTGGTGCAGAGAGATTTAAGTTCACCCTCGGCCTTTGTGTTGGCATTTGCTGTGGAGCTATTTAATAGTTTCGATTGTAAGGCATTTCCGATTGATATCCCTGAGTTCCACCTGGTGTTTGATGTGTTACAGGAGTGTGTGACCTAACCGGAGAGTAAACTCTGATAGGTGTAGTACTCCTATAATTTTGTTGCGGTCCTGACCTAGTTTGATTAGTGACTCTATTTGGTGAATTAGTCCTAATCACTTCTTTGGTTCAACCTGACACAGGTATTTGTTTCACAGCAGATTTTGGTGTGGCTTGCGCAGTTTTCTCTGCGTTATGAGAACTACCTGTGCTTGCAACACTTGGAGAAGGTTTATGTTGTTCTGGCTTTCCAGTTTTAGGTGTAGAATCTACTTTCCTATGTGGACAACTAGAAGCAACATGTCCCCTTTCATGACATCTAAAGCAAGACATTTTGCCAATCGACTTTTTATGTGTGCCCTTTGACTTAGGTGTCTGGTTCTTTCGTGTCAACTAGGGTGATTGGTTCCTCCTCTTGATCATTAAAATCAATTTTAGCTTATCCTATAGGCTTATCACTAGAGGATGATCCAAATTTGACCTTCTTAATCTTGACATAATTACTAGTCACCTTAGTTTCCTTATCCTTAACTGGTTCAGACATAGGTTTAGGTTCTATCTCTGAGTCTACTGGTTTTTCAGTTTTCTCCTGAGGCTGAGGTACATAATTATCATTGAAAGGTGGAAGACTCTCATGATACCCTAGACCTACAGGTTTCTTAGACTGACGCTGTGCATCTATGATCTTCCCTAGGTTGAGTGATGAGTTCCTAAACTTTTCCAGTTTACCATTTACCTCGGCTACCTTAACCTTAGATTCTGCTAGCTCTACTTCTTTGGCCTTAAGCTCTTTTGTCAATGCCTCAACATGCTCATACATTAGTTCTAATCTAACACAGTGCTCACACAGTTTGTCTTTTAGAACTATGATATCTTGTGCATCTGCCTTAAGCTTATTTCTACGGTCTTCCTTTATATTTAAGAGGCTAGCGTTGTCTGATTTTAATGTTTCATTCTGAGCAGTTATAGATTGATGTGATTCTAGTACCAAGTTTAATCTATCGTTAGACGTAGCACACAGAACACATAAATCACTGAAAATAGATAAATTCAGAATTACCTTGGCGTGATCGGATTCCACATTGGCCATTTGTGCGGCGAACTCCAGAATCATCTGATCTTCTGACTTTTCTACCAACATAGGACTGCTGTCATTCTGATTATTGTCCACTGTCTTTTCCTCAGCTCCATCACTTCCAGTCTCGGTTACTTCAGCCATAAAGGCTCTAGCATTCGACTCTGGATGTGTACTCCAGTCATACGTTGCGTCTAGCTGTCTGTCAGATGTGACATTGGATAACAGACCAGCTATATTTGCCTGACTGGTTGAACTACCCGGCAGATATCTCCCTTTAGATTGATTCATATACTGGTTTTTGTAGTTCTCTACATTCCGTCTTTGACACTCTCTAGCGAAGTGTCCTAACCCTTTGCAGTTGTAACACTTAACTTTGGATTTATCAAACCCAATCTTATTGTTACTGACGTTGAGATTTCTACCCATTCTCTTGATGAACCTCTTGACTCGCTGAGTCACCATGGCCAGTTGCCATTGCAGATCCATCTCCTCAAGATCATCAGGATCTACCTGATCATAATCCTCATCCCAAAGCGCAGGATCGTTGATTTTCCCTTGAACGCAACTGCCATTAGGCGGCCACAAATGAAGCCAACAGATTCAGATGTTCTTCAGCTGATTTTGCGCTCATCGGCATCTTTGAATACCCTTGAGATGTAGATGTAACCTGAGTTTTCTTTTCTTCTGGTCTAGAAAACCCTATGAAAGCCCGATTCACTGAGTCTTATGATTCAACCGGAGTCGATGTTTCTCCTGAAAAGAATGCTGTAGCCGTTTTCACGTCAGTTGCCCCTGAAGATTTGGACTTCCCAAAGTACATGTCCGGATCCTGTACATGTTCATAATCCCTCTCCTTCTTCAGCAATTCAAAGTGATATGGCCTCAGCGTTCCTATGACATTTTCTAGAGTTAGAGTATAGAACTTGTCTTCATCATGCTTTATCAGCGCCACATACATTTCCCATTTGGCTGGTAAAGCATCCAGAATTTTCACAATTTTCTCTGTCTCACTATACTCCACATCGTGGTTGTCTAACTCAGTTAACAAATGATAAAATCTGGGGATTGTCTCATCCAACTTTTCGTTCTTCAAGGCTTTGAAGATCGCGAACTGTTGCTTGAGCATTTCCATTCTATTTTTCCTGACCCTTGGATTACCTTCACACATTTTCTCCAAAGCATCCCACAGCTCTTTTTTTGTTTTCTGATTGCGGAAAGTGTGCAAGATCTCCTGAGGTAAAGGCATTCTAATGATAGCGAATGCCTGGTTCTCGGCCTCATAAAGCTTCTTATCATCGTCCTTCATCTTTGAATATGATAAGACTCTTTGTCGTCCTTCAACCTCTGCCGTCGGTTGAATGTATCCCTCGTCTATACAAATCCACATCCGCATATCATTAAATCTCGCGAAGTCGGCGAACCTATCCTGCTGTGACACCCTTGCCACAATAACCACCATTTACCATTCACCCAGGATTAATCACTATCAAACAGCTATATAATGATCTGATAACTTAATTTAAGTGCGGAAGCATAAAATACAGAATAAAATAATACAAACTAGTGCCCAACACCCTACGGTGCTACATAGGTTACAATTCTAAGTCTACAATCTCAAAAGCATTACATTATCCCCAAAATCGTTTCAACAACATTCCATAATTTTGTTACCAAGATAAACAGTAGATACTTCAAATTACTTCGACTGATGTCCTAGCTAGATGGTCCCGCAGCGGATTTCCCTTTTCCTGAAAAAAAAAATATAACAACTGAAGGGGTAAGCTAATTCTTAGTGAATACCATATGATTCTACACATTCTACAAATCTTTATGATGCCACCCAGAGTAACCGCGGTAACACATACCGTATACTCCCCACGTACTCAAAGTACGCAACCCCGAGCCCGCAGCCCCTTCGAGCTGACACTCGGCATAAAGAAACCAACCATCTGAGGTGGACATACCATCAGGGATGACTTACTGTCTATCCTGACCACAGAGGTGTCAAACTCTTGGTCACATAGCACAGTAACATCAGAGTACAGATGCGACCACGCAGGTCCATCAACAGGATGCACAACAAAATGAAATGACATGCAACAAGCATGAATGTGCATCAATGTATAAGCTAGTTAGTAGAGTGTCAAACGAAAATTAAACAACATGCCTCAGCAGGCAATGCAAACATAAAGCAGACGCAGACATGCTAAAATCAAAGGTACTCACAGTGGGTGCGTTAATTATCTTCAAGTTAATTTTTATTTCTCCTCGGGCTTTCAATCGGATCACAAAGTACCCCACTGTGGGTTAAACAACACCACAAGGGACATGTTAAGTCAGTTGCAACAATACCTCGTGTCAATAATTGTTTTATTCCATAAAACAAAGTTTTTATAAGTTTTTGCAATATTTCTCCCCTATTTCGGATTCATGTCCAAATTCGAACCATAACTAAGTTTGAACCCAAGTCAGGTTCACACCTTATCCTTTGAATAACTTTTGTTATTTTGTGTGTTGTTTACGTGTTTCATTTAATATATTTTAGAGAGTGAGTTTCAATTTTTGGTATCCAAATTCGAAGTTAAGGGGCTACATTCGAATCCCCATTCGAATTTAAGGGACTAAACTCGAACCCCATTCGAGTTTGAGGGTTAAATTCGAACCCATATTCGAATTTGAGGGTTAAACTCGAAGACCATATGTTAAATTCGAATATTATACTCGAATTTTGTACCAAAATCGAGTTTGTTCTTGCATTTCGACTTTGTTCTTGACATTCTCGAATTTGGTCATCTTTACAGCTTTAAAACATGCATTTCTAAGCCTAAAATCTCGAATATGACATGTATTAAGCCTAGTTTCGATTCTATTATACATAAGCTATCATATCCTTGCTAAAACTCAAGCCAAACTAGCTCTAAATCTCATAAAAATGATAAACTCGAATTCATGTTCATCAAAACCGAATATAAAAGCTCAAAAGGGTCGATTCTTACCTCAAATTCATACGAAATCAAGAATGCAACCGTAGATTGTTGTAGTACTCCTCGAGATCTTTCCAATGACGTATAAATCTCGATAATCGGCCGGTCGGTTTGAGAGATAATCTAGAGAGAAGTAGAGAGAGTTTCTAGAGAGAGAGTGTAGAGAGAGAGTGAAGAGAGTGAAATGAAAGGCTTTTAGCCTTTTTATTCCCATCGTTCCCATTTTGCACATTTCACCCCTCAACTTAACCGGTTCCATAAAATACTGATTTATTCTTAAATTTATCATTACTAACTTTTATAATTCATAATACTCCATAATAATAATTATTAATTCTCAAACTTCGTAACTTCTTAAAATAGCAACAAACTTTTAAATATCTCAAATACTTAATCATTGCTCATATTTCAACTTAATTATAATTTATCCGTCTAAATAAATCCGAATTACAGTAATTGAATTCGAGGATGTTACACCTGCCACCAATAATAATCCTATAATTTCATCAACTTTGGTGGAGAATTTGCTTTTCCGAACCTCGTGATCCATCTCAATAAACCTCTGTAGACTTGTCATTGTTTCTAATATTTTTGAATTTAAACTTAATGAATTTAATTCGAAATTATTTTAAATTAACTCTTTCGAATTTGAGTAAATTCAAATCTAATTAATTTTAAATTTGTTTGGAATTAAATTCGAAATTAAGTTTGAAATCCAACTAAATTCGAAATAAATGGCAAATTCGAAGGTATACTAAATTCGAAGTCCTGAATTCGAAGGTATACCCCGTTGATAAACTCGAGCGCCGCAAGTTCGAAAAACAGCTAATACTTCGAGTTTTTCAAGTTTTCAGATTAAACCAATATTTTTACGAGTAAAAATATTGATTTCGATCAAAAACTTGAACTAATACAAAGTATTTTCCGATATCTTACTTGATAAACTCGAAAATCCTCCAAAAAAGGGATTTTAACCGTCCAAAACGTCAAGAAACCACATGTGTTTCTAGTGAACACGAAGAACAACACCAACGAACACCCAATGGCTCTGATACGACTTGTAAGGTCTGACGACTACGGATCTATCTTGAGCGACACCTTCCAACGAGTGCGGAATCCTCGTTCGCGACTTGACGGATATATCACGCACACCGAAACATGGAGAGTACCACGGTGATAGACGTACAACTTAGAACGCCCCAACACAATGATTCTCTCCTCAAGAAACTCCCTGATTGCAATCAAGTTCGAGATCACCTTCTGCTAATCGTCTGACAAATTCTGCAAAAGTCTCATAATCAATCGAATTAACCCTTAATTATACTGATAGATTCGAGTTTCTCAAGGACAAATTCGAATCTGGCCCAAGGCCTATTCGAATTTGTCCTCAATAACAAATTCGAATTTAGACTAAATTCGAACCTCACCTTTCAAACTTATGTTTGAACTTATGTTTGAACTTATGTTTTATCTTAAGTTGAATTCATCTTTGAACTTTATGTTTGAACTTCTTGTAATACATTACACCAAGTTCAAACATACAAATAATCAATATCAAACTCACATAATCAAACATATATCAAACACTTGTTAATATTCAATATCAAGTATGTTGATTTACACAAAATGCTATCTAAACTTAGACTGCTATCGTCACACAGGATGCACTAACAGTAAAACATTCATAGATTTGAACTTCATGTGACACATCCTTCTGTGCCTAAGAGCAGACTCATTAGATGATGCTTTGGATATCAAACAGCTTAAAGTATTTGATTTGGATAAAAGATCTGTGTCCAAACAGTAGACATTGTCCTTTCTTGGTGTTCTCAGTAAAATAAGATTTTTAGGTATTTTAAAATATCCTTAGAAAGAACAATGCACTCAGAGTCTGTGAATAGAACAATATTTTGTTTATCACGGATTTGAGACACACTTAGTAAATTGTACTTCAGCTGTTCAACATACAAAACATCATTGAAGATCATATTGCCAGCTTTGACAGTACCTTTACCTATTACCTTACCTCCCTTGGAATTTCCTCCAAATGCAACAAATCCTCCTTCAAAGCCTTTGAAATTTGACAAGCATTCCGAATTGCCTGTTATGTGCCTAGAGCATCCACTATCCAAATGTCATCTTGTTTTATGGTGTGACCAGTGGGTGCCCTGCACAAATAAAAGCTTAGTTAGTAGTGTAGTAAACCCAAGCCAAGTTGGTTTTGGGTTGTCCTTGTGCATTGACATAACTAAACACTGTTTGTGACTTTTTATTCTTAGTGAGATCCACTGGTGGATTCTGTGAAGAATATTTAGTTATGACATGAGGTATCCAGGTGTTCTTTCCAACCTTCGCATTAACAGTCTCAGATGATCCATTACTAGTTCCAGTTTTAGGCTTAGCAGTTTGAACTGAGTTTTTAGTGGTAACAGCTTCAGAGTTTGCACTACCAGTTCCAACTTTAGGCCTAGCAGTGTCAACATTTGTATCAACAGTTTGATCTGAGTTTTTGCCTTTAACACAACATATCTGTGTAAAATTTGATTTGGATTTTGCCAAAACTTGTTTTTGGTGTGTAGACTGTCTTTTGTTGACTTTTAAGAACCTGTGATCAACTGTCTTCTTTGGAACTGGTGCAACAGGTGGTTTGGCCTTTGAATTTTTTTGTGTTTTGAACAAATGCCTGTTTCTGAACCACAGTCTGTTTTGCAACAGATGGTTTATACAAGCAATACCTAGCCAAATGGTTTTTCCTGCTACAATGGAAACATCTTTTGACTGTTTTGAGTGGAGAAGCAGTTTTGTTGGACCAAAACTGGTTCTTGTTCCTTTGATTTCCCCTTACCTGCTGTTGTTTGGGAAACTTTTGGACACCATGCTTTTGGCATCTGCAGATTGGAACAGTCTTACCCCTTTTATTAACTTTTGAGGAAGATGCAATGTTACACTTAGAAGGTACAGAAAGATGTGGAACAGCATTGCATACACTCATCTTCTCTATTCCTTTCTTACTGGGGGTAGAGGTTTATATTGGTGCACTTATTGTTTTGTGTTCTCTCTCAACTTCTTTTCACTCACAGCCTTCATTTGGAATCAGTTCTTCTTTAGATTCAGGACTGTTTTCAAGGATAGGATCTACAGTTGTCATTGACTCATCTAATGGTTCATTAACAAGCCTATCAGCAACTTCACTCATGGGATGAATGTAATTGTTGTTGTATGGGGGTGGAGTGGCTCTGTATCCTATATCTTCTTTGGGATTGAGCTGAGTTTTTACCCTATCTTTAAATTGAAATTCCATTAGGTGTTCCATCTTTTGATTTGCCAGTTTGAAGTTTCCTAGATCTATATTGACATATTCTATTTTCTTGTTAGCTTCTAACACCTTCTGTTCAGCCTCATCTAATTTCTTATTTAGGGACTCTATTTTCTTATTTAGTTGCTTTTTATCCCACTCATGATATGTTCTATCATGTCCCATTTGAATCTCATTATCTTTATAGTCATTGATCTGTTTTTCAAGATCTTTTATAGCCTATATGTATTCATATATCCTTTCTTCCATCTTAGCTAGATTTTGCACATGCTCTCATCATGATCTCTGTACTTTTTAACCATATTTTTGCATGTTTGAGAGCAGAGTTTAGCATTTACCTTAGATGGTAGTTCAGTGGAAGTGACATTAGATGTTTCTGCCATAAGAGCTTGATTTTGAAACTCCTCTTCTGTCTGATCAATCCAGTCAAACACATTATCTTCTTGAGAAACAAGTGCTTGTGGTGATGAAGTTTGAGTGGTGGTCTTGGTGGCTGTTGACCTTGGGATCTGCATTCTATGGCAAAGTGTCCAAGCTTGGGGCATTTAAAGCATTCAACTTTTGATTTATCAAATGCTGGTTTTCCTTTTGGTCTGGCTTGGATGTTTGATCTGCATGTTCTTTTCAGAAACCTTTTAGCCCTCATAGTCAACATAGCATGCTGCCATTTCAAGTCCATCTCTTCTAGATCATCTGGATGGACTTGTTCTAAATCTTCAACATTTAGAGCAAACAATCCATCATTGGCAACAAAAGCTTCATAATGAACTTCAGTAGAGTTACCATCAGCACCTGAAAAGGAATCACAACAGTTAGATTTATCAGTTAATGCTGATAACAGCAGAGCAGTGTTATGATTGTAAGAAGATGATTTCTTTTTATTCTCAATCTCAGTTTCAAACACTCTCAGGCTGTTGTAAAGATCATCCAACTCTATGTCATCAAGAGTATCTTTGGTTCTCCATTTAGCAGCATAGACTGTCCACTCTTCACCAAGTGATCTAAGAAATTTTCTGTATACTTCATCTTGATCCAAGCTGACTTTAGCACTCTCCAATTCACTGATTAGTTTATTAAACCCGTCAATAATTTGAGTAATGTTTTCATTCTTCCCACTAGAAAAGTTTTCATACTGCTATTTTAGAAGATCTCTTTGATTCCTTTTGGAGCTAGCATTGCCAGCAAATCTTTTCTCTAAAACAACCTAAACAGAATGAGTAGTATAGAACTTTTTAAACTGATGTTGATAAACATTAGGAATGGCTATCAGTAAGAGAGTAAGAGGTTTCACTTCATTCATTCTAGCCTTTCTTTCAAGTTCAGTCTTTGGAGGTGTTTTAATGGGCTTGCCCTCAGCATCATGTTCAGGATCAACTACAGGGGGAAATGCAACAACTTCCCATATGGCATAATCAATAAATTGAATGTGCTGTAGAATCCTGAGTTTCCACATCTCGAACTCAGTGGGTTTGAGCATAGGCACTTTGAATCCTTGCCCAGATCCACTACTGCTGTTATCAAATTCCATTGCAGAAAATAAAAGTTTTAAAAGAAAGCTTCTGACTTTGAAAACAAAGAAAAACCTGTGGCTCTGATACCACTTGTCAGAATCAAAATTACCACCTAAGATTAACTGGTTTTGAATAAATCAGAGTATAAAAACCAATAACCTTGTATTGAATCAAAGTCCAATAAGAAGTTTCCGGAATAACACTTAACTGTTTTAAGAAAAGCTTTCAAAACAAATAACACATAAATATACTCAAAATCAAATCTTTTGTATTGCCAAACTCAATGATTACAATCACCTCTAAGCTGTTTGATTAGACGAAGAACACAGACTGTTCTTAGGGTTTTACAACCTTAGAGGCTTATGAAAACTTAATCAAAAGGCAATTACAACCGAATCAAAACATGTACGTGCAGCTATTGAAAATAGAAAACATATTCTATCTATATAAAGCCTTCTGATTTGTTTCCTTGAGGAGCTCTGATTTCTTCTGGTAGTAGATATGTTTGAATCTTCGAATATAAATCTCTTCCTGAATTTCAGCACATTCCGTTTATTAAACTGTTGAGCAGCTTGAAGTCTATCTGTTGAGCAGCTTGAACTTGACCACTGGCAGCTTGAACTTTTGAACTAGCAGTTCGAACTTACTCAACTATCAGCTTGAACTTTGTAATTACAAAGAAAGTCTACTAATAGTTTGAGAAATCTAACTCGCAGTCTGAGATACTTAGAATATTTCCCAAAACAGGGAATTCCCGAAAGCCACAAAAGATCAGAAAATTTAACAACAGACATAATTGGTTCTCTTATGCTCAAGTGAAAAATCGTTTCTAGAACCCTAAGGACTCACTACCATTCATATATGATTCTCATGTTATGAAGAATAACAAAGTTTGGTTTATTGTCAATCAAAAGACTACTTCGTGTGATGATTTTGCATCACATAAACCTTGTTTGAGATATTCTATTAAGCAATTACTTGACTTACGACCTACTAAACTTTGTAATTCTGCTCATGTTATGAAAGGTTGTGTATCCCAAGTTAGGTATAACTTGTTTACAATCACGTAAATAAACATAAAGGGCCGACATTCGCTCTCCGCTGGGTACCAAAGATTGTCATGAAGGCACCTAAATGGAAATGGTTTCCTAAGAAGGTCATTACTCAGAGATGGGTACTCAAAGCTAACCTGACTGGACTCAAACTTCAATGGGTACCAAAAGATACGTGATTGTTTTGCAGGTAAATGACTCATGCTCATATCATTTCAGGACCCGAATCTTAATGAGATCCCTTCTGTGCATATCTGTACATAACCCGTGTATCAACGAGATGGCTTCTAAACACCTTTGTTTAGAACCCATGCTACAATGAACTGAAATGTCCTCACTGGCATGCATATATAAGTGTCAGTTCAACATCAAAGACGAAACGACAACAAGGAGCATGATTTTATTTCATATATTATGTTTCCAAATTCTGTTGACTGATTTTTATTCTTATTTGCAGGGGGAGTTTTAAACTACACGTTAAAGAAGAGACTTCTACTTTTTCACTCTTCTAGTATGGAGAAATTTTTAAAAGAAATATTTTTAGTGCATAGTTGTAGGGGAATGGTTTTATTTATTTATTTAGAACTTTTTCCTTTGTTAGTTAAATTTTTTTTAAATGAGTTTTTGTTAACCCATAATGATTCAAACTATTTTGGATTTTCTCCGATCATCATTTAAGGGGAAGAAAATTTTATTTTGTTTCATCTGAGGAGATCAGTCAAATTTTCATGCCAATCAGGATACATTCATTCGTTCCGATTCACTTATTCTGATTCATTTTTACTGATCAGATCTCAAGATCGTAATTCTCTGAGAATCTCTCCACACCCTATGTAGTCATTCACTACTGAATTCGTTCATATCTTAATTATGTTTCATTCGGATTCATTCATTCATAAAATTCTCTCTATATCTCACTATTTCACCTCTATATGAATTCATATCTCATTCAAATCAGAATCGTCCATTCATTTTTAATTATCTCATTCTGATTCTATCTGATTCATTATCTCATCTCCATACTCATCTGATTCATTTCATTGAGTTCACTCTCATATCGCAAAAGCAGTTCTTCCGAGAATTCTACGTTATCTAATAACTGCTAGTTCAGAACTCAAAGTTCATCATGTCTGATGATATCTGCTGACTCAAATGCACCACATGAGCGTATAGGCATATATATCACTCCTATGGTCTACCCAGAACCGAATGACCTACCCACAGAGTAATCCTTCTAATAGATGAGAGGTAAGGGTTTTCTAGATCTAGTTGAGGTGGATAAAACACAGAGGGGTGTTGATCGGGTCGAGTAGAGATAAATTGAAAATGAGAGGGTATTTAAAATAAAGGAGATGTGGGTGCATCAAATCATGCTTTGCTGATATAAGAGAGTCGGAGGGAGTTTTAATTAAACGATGATAATTGAGAGCTTGAGGGGAGAGAAATGATTAAAAGAAAAGAAAATCATATCTAAACCTACAAATAGTTTTGTTTCCTACATATGTTATTGAATTTTATTCGTTTAAATTTGGTATTGAAAAAGACGTCATGGACCCAGTGACGCAACCACAGAATCCCATTGTTACTCGGTTGCTTCTTAAAAAGCTATTAAGATATACCACATAATCTATCCATTTCTCAATCAGATTAAATTGATATTGAAATAGGAAGACATCCGCTCCGGTCTCCAAACATCATTTGATTGCACAATGTGTCTAGAGCGTAATTTTCATACACTACTTAGGACACTTATTGAGTCATTTCTGTGTGACAATTAATTCTTGTCTAATGTGACGAAGCCGGAACAACTATAGTGGTGCATATTAAAAGTATTTCAGAGTGATTAGTTGGAAATCCTACCAGTGTTAACATCAAGCCAGCGCTGAACGTAGGTGACATAGTTCATAACTATCATGTTAACAGGAAACCTAAGTGGTCCTGGTTGTTATTTTTCCCTATAATTCTTATGTAATGTCATAGGTTGTAAAGCCTACTGACTATTTGCGATGATAAGGAGCAGGTTGCCAAGGATATCTGAGAATCTTAAATGATAATCAAGATTCTCTTAATCATCATGAGGGGGAGGATATGTCTATGACTTAAGTGGGAGAATACAAAAGGAGAGAGATAACTGAAGATTTCAAGAAGAGAAAGATAGTTTCAACCAGAAAGAAAGCTACTCCGAATAAAATATGTGTTTGGTTGAATTACCAAGGGGGGAGAACAGAGTTAAAGTGTCAGAGATCAGAGAAAGCCAAAGTTTAATAGTTTAAAAGCTTTAAGTGATTTCAAGACCAAAGCTGAAGAAGAAATCATTCTACGATCTATCTAAAGCTTGTGTTAAAGTGAAGTTGTCTTCTGATTCTCAAAGAGAAAAAGTTCATCAACAAGTTCGACTGAAGATTGTTATCAAAGCTGAAGATCAGTTTCATTCTAGTTGAAGTTTTCACTATTGAGAAATCTCCGTAAGCTGTTATTTAAAGAGAAGATCATTCAGAGGGAGATTATTCATCAGAAGATCAGCTTATTTTGAAGTGACCATACTTGATCACAAAAATGGAGATTGTTAGACCTTATTAATTGTAATCAAGTCTAGGGTTTAATTGTGATTATTTAATAGTTCATAGGTTATTTATGTACGGGCTTTAATAGTTTTAACCCACGGGCTTAGACCTAATTAGGTTTATTATGTAAAGGGTTATTTGGGGTTTTATAAAATACATACAAGCGAATGTTGAAGATGTAAGGAGTGCGTGTAGCCGTTCGGTTAAGAGAGATAAACCTTTGTTCTTCGTGTTCTTCGTTCAAGGTTTATTATACTCGGCTATTATTGTTATTCTCGTTTGTAGTGTTTTTTATATATTGTTCGATTATATGTTTGCTTGATTATTCGGGACCTACAGGATGTATCCGAGTTCGGTACTTAGGCAAAACAGCAGTTAATGTGTTCATGCACATGCAAACGTGAACAATTAAAAAATGTCATAAAAATGCAGATCCTAATGCTAAAAAAGATAAGGAACATTTTTTTAACTACACTAACATAAAATGAACTAATTACTAACCTAAAAATGCAAAAATCAGTATTTAAAACCCTTAAAATTTTGAAAATCTAAAAATCATGAAATGAAGTTAAAAAGGAAAATAAAGCAATGTAAATGTTTCCTAGTAGTAGGGTAGCAACAAAATGCAAGAAAAATGAGAGATATCGACTGAGAAATGAGGATTTGAGCTTGAAAAACTACTGACAATGTCGTCGTGGGAGTTTTTTTTAATGCGTCGGAGAGAGAGAGAAGGAAGATGAAGAAGGTAGCGTAGCGGAGAAGAAAGTGAACCTGCCTATTTATTTAGGCGGGTCGGGTCGGGTTGTTGAAGTGATCCGTGCACTTTCCTTTGGAATTGGGCCAAACTCAACCGTTTTAACAAAAAAAAACTGTGGGCTTAATTAAATTTGACTTAAATAACAAGAGTAAAATAAATTAAAGATAAAAATGATGCTCAAATATAAAATCTTTTTGGATTTTCTTTTCAGAATAAATACGAAGGCATAATTAAAGATAACTGAACTAAACAAATTAACGAAACTTAATATTAATTTAATTATCCTACTGACTAAGACTTAACAAAAAATAAGAACCAATAACCAAAAGAATATTTTTGAGTTTTTGTTTTAACCTATCCTAAAATACACAAAACATTTAACTAACACATAGAAGAAAATCTTTTTGAGTTTTTGATAAATTAAGACAAGCAAACATACTTGATAAAACATAAAATCTTTTTGTGTTTTTCTGAGAGAGTACCTAAAAAGAAAATTAACCTAACAATAAAATACGAGAAAATAAAAACTAAATTAACATACACCTCTTCGTTGTGTTCACTGTTCAGGAAGGCTGTCTTGACGTCTATTTGGTACACCTTGAAGTCCTTGTGTGCCGCGTACGCCAAGAAGATTCCGATTGTTTCAATCCGTGTAACTGGAGCAAAGGTCTCGTCATAATCTATTCCTTCTTATCGTCGGTAGCCTTTGGCAACTTGTCAGGATCAGAATGTTACTACCTAAGATTAACTGGTTTGAATTGATCAGAGTATAAACCAATAATCTTGTATTGAATCAATGTCCAATTAAGAAGTTTGTGGAATTACACTTAATTGTTGTATGGTTCAACAGGTGGTGGTGGTGGAATGGTAGATTGAGCAAGTGGAGGTTGAGGTATTTCTGGCTGGGAAGCAGAGGCCGAGGAAGCTCCCTGCATGAATCTATGACGTTTTGCCCTTTGCCTTGTTACCAACGGAGCAACTTCTTCCTCCTCAAAATCAGAGTCATCAGACTCCCTTGACGCTCGTCGCCTTGTAGCTTCTTCATTTGATACCACTATTCTCGATCCATATGTTCCTATCTGGATGGATGGTTCTTCAGTTATAGTCTCTGGAACTTCAACTTCAATCTCTTCCATTTCTTCAGACTCAGAAGTTGAGATTGCTTCGCCTTCTGGCACTGGTTTATAGTCTTCTATTTGTTGAAACACATCAACTTCTTCTTCCGGTGGATCCAATAAAGCTCCAATTAATTCAGCTGTGATTTCCTCATTTGCATTCGGATTCGCTGCCCAAATCTCTTCCAATGTTTGGGTTATCGGATCAGATTCGGATGGTGCACTCGAAGGGCCAGCCTCTTGTGGCTCTTGAATTTGACTAGTAGAAGGCCTATCTGCCTGTATTTGACTCGCTGAAGGCCTTTGGTGTCTCCTCTGTTGTTGAGGGCGTGGTTGTTGTTGTCGTTGTTGCTGTGGCTGTCTCTGTTGAATTTCCACCTCTCCTGCCCAGTTGGCTTCGTCCGGTGCTACAAAGTTCCGGTCGAATACAGCACCAAACAAAGGTCGCTCTACTGGAATAGCTAACCTTCCTCGATGAGAGGAGCAATCAGCAAATATTCTCTTATCAATAACTACAACGCTCTGAATTTTGTTAAGCTGCGGCAAATTTGGCAAGAAATGCCGGATTAGCATCATCACAAAAGGAGGGTAAAGTAGAAATCTTTCCCGCTCCAGAGCCGTTATCTGATGAACGAACTCTGAGAAGAACATCTCTGAAAAACTAAACTTCTGATTATAGACTAACGCGATTATCCCCGATTGGATCTTCGAAACTATATAATCAAACCCCGCTTTCTTCGCAGCGAAACAAACCATGAACACATGCGCGAGATATCGCCATTGGCCAATTAGCCCACCCTTCATATACGATGACTTAGTAACATTCAGACTATATCCCATTCGTACAAAGGCAGCCTGCCTGATTTATAGTTGGAAATCAATAGGCCCATCTTCCTGCTCCTGAGTGCCTAATTGAAGCACTTGACGAAGAATATCAGCTAGAAAACACCAAAGGATTACCAGCAATCCTTGTCCTCAGAACTGTCGGAGTGACAGTGCAATCTACTTGCAAATGATCATAGAACTGTCGCACATAAGGAATGACGATCTGAATATTGTGAGACAGTGCATACGAGATTCTGGACTCAACTAAGAAATCCACCATCTGGCGGAAAGCCTGCGCTTCAGGGATAGCATGGTCAGGGGAAATGACCATATTATGCTTCGGAACAAATACTCTATCCGCCATGTCTGCACCATATATCAAATAAAATATTAGAATTATTAAAAATGAATAAACTTGTTTAAATTCAAATTTGTTTTATTTTGAACTTGTATAAGAACAAAATCCAACACTTATGAATTTCTACAGGTTTAATTAAAATTTAAATTAAATAATTCAAATATAATGACAAACTCGAAAATCAGATTCGAATGAACATATATTCGAGTTTGATGACCCATTCGAGTTTAATGACCATTCGAGTTTACTGACAAACTCGAAATTGGCCATGAACAGATTCGAAGGAGTCGGCCACCAACATCACCAAAATCCATGATTTTAACCATGTTAGACTCAGAAAATCACATCTTTTAGTCCTACTAGGTCCTAATCAATGATATTTGAAATTAATTTGACTTTTCACCGGTTCAAAGTTTGTAATTTTGAAAAACAAACTTTCTACCAATAAAACTTCAAAATCTAATGATTTTGGCCTAAATGGAGTATAATACTACCTAAATCTTGTACAATACAATTGGTTATACCTAGATCTACGGGTAGTATCGAACCCACACGGACAGAAAATCGACAAATAGTTGGTTTCTTGAAAACGACAAACTCGAGATTAGATTCGAGATCGCCTAGACAAACTCGAGGGAATAGATTCGAAAACAGATGAATTAATGATCATCACTGTTGACCTATTTATATCACCAAGATTCGAGTTTAATGCCAGTTTTGAATCTACTGACAGATTCGAGCCCTGCTATTTTCGAGTTTAGCTTAAACTCGAATTCACCCTGAAACTTTGAAAATTTCGAAATTTTTTTTGAAATAAATTCAACTTTTTCAACCTTTTCTACCTTATTGTGTAACGGAATAAACTATGCCAAATCTTTTACCCTAAACACAAGATTTTCAAGCAATGTTTATTTTATTCAACTATGAATGCACCCTCACTAATTTTTGACCTTTTTCCTAAGTAAAATTAAAAATAAAATACATAAAAATAAAAATAAAAATAAAAATAAAAATAAGTAAGAATAAAATATTAAAATTTTGAACAAAAATTTAACTTAGACTTAAACTACATTTATTATAATTTACAACCTATGTTAAACACTTAACAAAATAATTTTGATGAGCATAGTCAAAGAAATGTTCAATCAGATAGCGGCATCAGATACGCACTTTCAGTATTTAATCTTTCACACTTAGGAATTTTTGATCCCTTTGATTGTTTGGCGTGACATAAAATTCTAGCCGATTATTGGTATTATTTTCCCTTTAAACATGCTACATTTCGGAATATCCCTTGGCATTTTTATTTATCAAGAAATTATCTTACGTGACTCAGACATAGACATACTTTATGATCAAGGCATACAGACAGTGATTCTAACTTTTTGGTATTTGCAAACTTTCTTTAAAAGACAAACATCGGACACAGGTCTGTATTTACATACAACAAAGTGTCTTAGTTTGACTTAAGGTTTATTTTTAAAGCTAGCAAGACAGCGGTGACAGGTCTGTACCGACGTACAACAAAGCGACTTATCTTGCTAACCCGAATAAAAAAAGAGGCAACAGGTTTGTACTTACGTACAACAGAGTTACGTGTTTTTGACTCTCAATTCTGTATGATTTTTCTATTCTTTCCATTTTAAGATGTATTTGATGTTGCTATACATCCCCAGAAAGTTTGCATACCTCATTTATACTCAAAGTTTGTATATCTCGTACATAAAAATTAAGGCCGATTGGTCATACATCTAAGTTAGTGACATGTTTGACTTTTTCTTGAATATTTTATTAGCCTTGAGACTCCCTATATGTATTATGCCTACCAACACATCAAACTAAAATAAAGTATAACACTTAGAATTTTAGGTGCATTATGTATGAAAGCCTAAACACTTAGAGTTCGTAACGACTGTGCTAATTTTCGTCACTTTGAACCTATGCATCTAAGACTTAACTCTTTTTCTGATATTCTCCTTTTTTTGAGTTTTTATGGTTTATACTCTTTTTTCTTTTGTTTTGCATAAGTAAAAGCAAGAAAATAAGATAACCTACTAACTTACTAAAAATAGAAACTATACTAATCTAGCAAACTTACTATAAAAAGAAAGAAAGACTACAGCTATAAACGGAAATAAAAATTCTACTAAGGTCAATTTACTCTGGGTTGCGCATTCCATTTAGTTGAATAAAATATTCAAACCGTGACTTATCAAAGGCTTTGCTAAATAAATCAGCATTATTATCGTCCGTTGCCACTTTTACCAACTTGATTAAGTTCTTTTCTGCACAATCACGTATAAAATGATGTCTTATGTCTATGTGCTTTGTTTTACTGTGTTTAACTGGATTATTTGTTATAGCAATTGTAGATTGGTTATCTATCCTAATAGGAGTTTGAGTGTAAGCCAAACCGTAATCCTGCAATTTTTGTTGTATCCACAGAACCTGTGAACAGCAACTACCAGCAACAAGATACTCGGCCTCGCACGTTGACACGGCTACCGACGTCTGTTTCTTGCATTGCCAGGAAACGAGTCTCCCTCCAAGGAATTGACAACCTCCAGTTGTTGACTTGCGCGTCAAGCTGCATCCTCCGTAGTCTGAATCCGTGAACGCCTCCAACTCTAAATCTCCCTCCGCGTGATACCAAAGTCCCAACTTCGGTTTCGACTTGAGGTATCGTAGAATCCGCTTCACAGCTTTCATATGCATCTCTTTAGGATTAGCTTGAAACCTAGCACAAATACACACAGCAAACATGATGTCAGGTCTTGAAGCAGTTAAATACATAAGTGATCCAATCATGGCCCGATATAACGTCGGATCCACATCGGTATCACTTTCAGTACCCAGTCCGAGATTGTGATTCACTTGAATCGGCGTGCTGAAATGGGCTGTCAGTTTCGTCCCTTCCATCCCGAAGCGGTCTAATATGTTGTAGACATACTTCGTCTGATGGATAAACATTCCTTCCTTCTTCTGGTCAACTTGCAACCCCAAAAAGAAATTCAACCCACCCATTGCACTCATCTCGAATTTCGACTTCATTACCTTCTCAAAATCCTTGCACATTTGCTCGTCTGATGATCCAAAAATGATACCATCGTCGTACACTTGTACTACGATGAAGTGTTCTCCCTTTCGCTTAACAAACAGCGTACTATCTATCCTACCCCTTTCAAACCCGTTCTCTAACAGATGTTTGGATAAAGTCTCGTCCCACGCCCTTGGTGCTTGATGCAATCCATACAGAGCCTTATCTAACCGATATACTCTGTCTAGATATTTTTGATCTGCAAATTCGGGCGGCTGTTCTACATACACCAGTTCCTTCACTTTCGCATAGAGGGAAGCACTCTTAACATCTAGTTGATATACCTTAAATCCCTTGAAGGAAGCAAAAGCCAGAAACAAACGAATTGCTTCTAGCCTTGCTACTGGCGCAAACACCTCATTGTATACGATTCCCTCCTCTTGGTTGAAACCCTTTACAACTAACCTAGCTTTGTTGCGAGTGACTATACCTCGATCGTCTCTTTTGCACTTAAAAACCCATTTGGTTCCTATTGCTATTTCCCCTCGAGGTAGTGGAACTAACTCCCACACTTCTAGTTTCCTAAACTGAGAGAGTTCTTCCTGCATCGCTTCAACCCAGGTGTTATCCTTTAGTGCCATTTGCACGTTTTTCGGCTCTACTTGCGAGATGAAACAAGAATAGAGGCAGGTATGAAAGGCCTCGGAGTCATTTATCATCGACAACAACACAGTGTTGTTATTTAAGCTACTCCTAGTCCTCACACCCTAAACTCGAAACACTCTTTATCAAAGTTGAAAGGAGAGGAGATTTGGTTAGACTCGAAACTAAGCAAAAACCCTAATGACTCCTAACAAATTCGAGCGCCGCAAACTCGAGAAACGGCTAATACCTCGATTTTTTAACATTTTGCAGATTAAATCAGTATTTTACAAAGAAAAATATTGATTTCGATCAAAAACGTGAAAAATAACAAAGTATTTCCCGGATCCCAATTTGATAAGCTCTAAAAACACCAAAAACTTGAGAGATTAACCATCCAAAAGCGTCAAGAAACCTAGGATGTATCTTTATAAACACGAAGAACACCCCTTAGTCTCTGATACCACTTGTAAGGTCTACACACTACCGATCTATCTAGACGCGACACCGTAAACGAGTGCGGAATCCTCGTTAACGGCTTGACGGAAACCACTCTCACACGGAACACGGAGACTATCAAGACGTTGTACGGACTAACACGAACGCACCTACGAGATGATTCTCTCCGAAAGAACACTCACAAAGCTGATAAACCCGAGATCGCCTTTTGCTTAATCACTCTCGAAATCTGCAAAAGTCCCTTAATGATTCGAGTTAATCCCTAATTATAGAGGCTCATTCGAGCTTCTCATGGGCCAAACTCGAATCAGGCCGAAGGCCCATTCGATTTTGTCTCCTTGACACTCTCGAATCTACCCAATACCTCACATTCGAATCTGCCGAATGGAACACATTCGAATCTGCTATAGATTCGAATCCTGCTTACTTGTGAATTCGAATTTAATCTAAATTCGACTTTCACATATTAAACCTATATTTGAAACTTATGTTTGATTCTATTTTTGATCTTTATGTTTGAACTTCTTGTAATACATTACATCAAGTTCAACCATACAATCAATAACTATCAAACATATATAAACACATACATCAAATATCCAATACTTTGTAATATTACTTGAATCAACCTGCTAGAACACTTAGACCGCTATCGTCACACAGGGTGTACCAACAATTGTTTTAAGAAAAACTTTCAGAATCACAATCAAATAAATATAATTGAATAAACAAATTGCTTGTATTGCTGAACTCAATGATTACAATCACCTCTAATCTGTTTGATTAGACGAAGAACACAAATTGTTCTTAGGATTTTACAACCTTAGAGGCTTATGAAAACTTAAACAAAAAGTAATTACCAACTTGAACGTGCAGAAACTTGTTACAATAGAAAAACCTATTCTATGTATATGTATTGCTTTCTGATTTGTTTCCTTGAAGAACTCTGACTTCTCTGATAGTAGATATGCTGGAATCTTCATGTAAATATCACTTCCTGAATATCAGCACTTTCTGTTTATGAAACTGTTGAGCAGCTTGAATCACTGAGCAGCTTGAACAGAACACCTTGAATGAATTTACTCTGGCAGCTTGAACTTTTGTACCAGCAGCTCGAACTTCTTCAACTAACAGCATGGACTTTGTACTTACACAGAAAATCTACTAACAGTCTGTGAAATCTGACTAACAGCTTGAACTACTTAAAATATTTCCCAACAATCTTCCCCTAACTTAAATTCTTTACAAGACTTTAAGTTCTATACAAATAAGGAAATAAACAAAAGTAAAAATTGATATTTACAAACCAAGGCTTCCAAAAACTTACAACTGTGCAAGTTTCTGATTGACAGCCTTCAAAAATTCTTTCTTCAGTTCTTCTCTATCACAATATATTCTCACTGACCTCATCTGAAGTAACAAATCCTTTGGAAGATCATAAGATTCAAAATTGAAGTACATAACGGATCCATTTGCAAATTTGAGTCTGTAAGTCTTTGATTTGACAAACAGATCAACTTGTGCAATCTTCATCTCCTTGGCATCTTCTATATCTTTCCTTATTGACTCAGGATCCAAAATGATTTTCAGATCTTTGATAGCTTGCCTGACTTGTGGAAGATCGGATCTGACTTGGGTTACAGACCCAACATGATGCATTCTTGTAAGCTCATCTCTGGTCATCCCTTGGACTATATGCATTAAGCTTTTATATTCTTCCTTAGGACCCGATTCTCTTCTTACTACAAAATGATATCTTAAGTCAATGTTGTCAATTGCCTTAGCGTACCAGTAAGTAATAAGAGGCTTTGTGAAGTCATGCTGGTCTAAGGATTTTTCAATTTCCATCACTTTCTGAAGCTGATGCTCAAACAGTATTCTTTTTACCTGATCCAGCTTTGCCTGTGAAATTGTATCTGATTGAGGATTAGAAGCAACAGCTTGAACAGAAGGAGCAGAATCATTCACACCAGCTTGAGCATTACTTATACCAGCTTGAACTGGTTCTTGTTGACTTTGGACTTCTTGGGAGACTTTTGCTACCTTACGTTTTTCCATCTCTTTGTCATGGATGTCTTGCAGCCTCTCTGTACTCATGGACTGAGCCATCTTCTTTGGAATACCAGCTGAAAAGGCAAGATTGATCAAGAACTTTCTATGCTCAGCCTTTGAATGCCCTGTTGGCATTCTCCTCTTTCTCTCATTTTGTTTGATTCTCCCCCTTTTTGGATGCATTGGTTTGGTCAGGAGGACCTACAACCTTGGCCAAATGGGTTCGAATCAGTTGCTCTAATTTAATGATATTATTTCCACAGAGGGTGAACCCCTTATGGAGATAATCCATTCTCTGATTTTGAGCAGCTTCTATCTGTCTGAGTGAAAGTATTTGTGCCGCCTGTGCAACAATAATGGACTGATAGTATTCCAACATTGCTACAACAGGTTGCAACTGAGGATCCGTCAATAGCATAAGTTGCAGACTAACCTCAAGATCAGCAAACGAATGTGGTGCTTGTGATCTATCACTGGCAGGAATTCCAGAAGTAGAAACCTTTGGGTCCCTCAGTTCTTGGTACTGGGGACTTCCAGATGGTGCATGCACACCTTCTGTTGCCGTAGGTGTGGTCTTATGGATGTTGACCCTGTCCTGTGCCTCTTGTGCAGATGCAACAGTAGTGTCAGCCACAGAACCCATATGGACAACCTCTGTTGAGATGTCCACCTCCAAATTGAGGTTGGGAGTGTCCTCAGTGGGTTCCCTTTGGATATTCGGTGCAGAAGTGTCCTCCTGCACAGCGATATTTGGCTCTTGTAAGAGGGCTGAGGAGGAAGGAGCTCCTGAACCTCTTTTTCTTTTGTATAATATGATTGGGGATGTGGGTTTAACAATAGGAACAGAAGGCATTTGAGTATCATGAGGAGTGGGTTTGGGTCCTGGGGGTGAAGCGTTAATATTAGGCTGAGCCTGCTCAGGACCCTCTCCTCTGTTTCTTGGAATGATGCCCAACATTGCAGAAGGCAATGGGGCATCCACAGACAAAACATTGGCACTTGTTTTTAGAAGACGTTTTATTGAAGGTAAAGAGCACCTATGGGAAACATGAATCCTTTTATGTACATTGAATTTACTGCAAGTTCTTGCAATAAATTCAGCCAAAAATCTAGGATACATCAAAAATTTCCCATGTTTTAGGGCATGATGCCTTAGCATACCCTGAAAAATCATATTAGAAAAATTGAACTGTTGGCCCGTTGATAAACACACTAAGGTAGTGGCTATATTTGATGAAAATTCTGACCAACCAGTTCTTTTTGGGCTTATACATTGCTGAATAATATGTACAAGATACTTCCACTTAGGGGCAAAATTTGTTTTAAAGAAAGTATAAGATTCAGCAGGTCCCCTATATCCAATAGTATGAAGACCATTATGTAAGGCAGTAAGGGATAGGTCTGTTATACCTGAGGCGTCTTGAAGATGCAAGTGTTTGCGTATGATCTCCTCATTGATAGAAACAGTGTTGCCATCAATTTGTGATGTCAAAGATGTGACTCCATTAACGGTTTTGAGGGAGGCATGTTTCCAGAACTGTTCAATATGAGAGATGTAGATGGTGGGATTGATATTGAGTGCATGATTGATATGGGAACTTCGAAGGCAGTCCATCATGTCGTCGAATGGTTCAAGATCAGCGTGTTTGATAGAGTAGGGTAGGCAGTTGTGTTCTTTGACAAAATCCATTGATGATTGATGGATTAGGGTTTCAGTGATGTGCGGGGGAATTGCTCAGAGAATCAAAGAAAGGTTGTGGAAGATATTTTGCAACTGGTAGTTACAATAGAACGAAACTGGAACCTTTAAACGTTTCGAAAATATCTAAACCCGCGCACACACTTATGGAAATTACCATATTACCCTGCACACTTTGACAGATCAAGTGAAACAACTAACAGTCCGAGAAAATGAACTAGCAGCCTGAGAAAATACTCATGCAGTTAGTTGAAAATTAAGCAACTGCTAATCAAACATTGACTCCCCCTTGATCAAGCATATGTAATAGATATAATTTTCATAAATTAAGAGAGAACAAAGAAAAACAGATTAGTCCATATTAACCATGCCAATATTTGATACTAGGAAGGTGAATCTTCCTACATCAAATGGTTTTGTAAATAGATCAGCTAACTGATCATCAGTATGAATTTCGGTAACTTGGATTAATTTCTTCTCATTACAGTCCCTTATAAAATGAAATCTAATGTTATATGCTTGGTTTTGGGAAATTTCACTGGATTTTGTACAATGCTAATTGCAGTTGAGTTGTCAATGTAGATGGGAGTGGATAGGAAATTCATACCATAGTCTCTCAGTTGATTCTGAATCCACATCACTTGGGAGCAGCAAGTTGCAGCTGCTACATATTCTGCTTTAGTAGATGAAGTGGAGACAGTTGTTTCCTTTTTGCACTGCCAAGAGACTAATCTTGCTCCCAGATATTGACATCCACCAGTTGTGGATTATCTGTCAATGTTGCATCCCCCATAATCACTGTCAGAATAGGCTGTTAATTCAAGAGGAGAGTCTTTAGGATACCAGAGGCCCAAATGTGGTTGGCCTTTGAGATATCTAAAGATTCTCTTAATAGCAACCAGATGGGAGTCCTTTGGAGAACATTGAAACCTGGCAGAAACACAAACAACAAACATAATATCAGGTCTAGAGGATGTTAGATACATAAGAGATCCTATCAGGGATCTGTATAGATGGATGTCCACATCTATTCCATCTTTGTCCGTATGAAGTTGCTTGTGAGGATCCATTGGAGTACTTGCAACTTTGGTATCTTTGTACCCAAACTTTTCCAGTATGTCTTTAACATACTTTGATTGACTTATGAAGAGTCCTGTGGACGTCTGCTTGACCTGCAATCCTAGAAAGAAGGTGTGTTCTCCCATTGAACTCATTTGAAACTTTTTGTTCATCAAAGCTTCAAACTCTTTGCACAGACTGTCATTGGTTGACCCAAAGATAATATCATCAATGTATATCTGTACAAGCAGAATCTCAGATTTGATGGACTTTGTGAATAATGTTTTTTCCAGAGTACCTCTCTTGAATCCATTCTGTAGAAGGTATGATGACAAAGTGTCATACCATGCTCTAGGGGCTTTGTGGAGTCCATAGAGGGCCTTGTCTAGTTTGTAGACTCCGTCTGGATACTTGTAGTCCTCAAATCCAGGAGGTTGACACACATAAACTTCTTCTTCAATTGTGCCATACAGAAAAGCAGACTGCACATCCATTTGATACACTATGAACCCTTTGAAGGTTGCATAAGCTAAGAACAGTCTGATGGCTTCAATCCTTGCCACTGGAGCAAAGACATCATCATAGTCTATTCCTTCCTCTTGAGTGTACCCTTGTGCTACTAGTCTTGCTTTGTTCTTGATGACTATCCCTCTTTCATCCTTCTTGTTTCTGAACACCCATCTTGTACCAATGGCTCGCTTTCCTTTAGGAAGATCAACTAGTGTCCATACATTCTGAATCTTGAATTGTAGAAGCTCTTCCTGCATTGCCTCAATCCAGGATGAATCTTTCAAAGCTTCTGATGCCTTTTTAGGTTCTAGCTGTGACATGAAACATGCATGTTCAAATGCTGCTAGACTAAATTCAGGAATTGCTGGTTCAACAGCAGTAGTCTCCTTGTGAACCATTGTCCTTGTTTGCACAGGTGTGCGTGGATCACCCATTATTTGATTGAGAGGATGATACATGTGAACCCTGAGTGTAGGATCTTTATCTGTTTGGAAAGAGGATCCAAGATTTGTATCATCTCCATTAGGACCAGTTGATGGTTCAGATTCTGGAACAGCTTGACTTGAAGCTTAGACTGTTTCCCTTTGTGTTGGAGCTGTTCTCTCAGGACTTGGGAGTTGCACTTCATATTCTGGATTTGAATCACGGTGATCATTCAGAACCCCTGGAGGGTCAAAAGACAGAAGTGGTATAACTATATACTCATCCCATTTATTTGAATCTGCAGCAGTTTGAAACTTTGTGCCAACAGCTTGATCATTTGTGCTACCAGCATGAGAATTTGTGTTGACAGCTTCAATCATGTTTTCATCATATTCTGCAGTATACTCAACAAAGCTCAGAGAATTTGTTAGTGAATCTAAATCAAACAACCAATCAAGACCAGTGCCTTTGTCATTTGCTGTATTTTCATTAAATTCAACATTGGCACTTTCTTCAATGGTTTTAGAGACACTGTTATATACTCTATAGGTTTTGCTTTGATTTGAGTATCCTACAAAGAAACCTTCTTCAGCCTTACTTTCAAACTTCCCTAAGTGAGTCTTAGTGTGAAGAATGGTACATGGACAGCCAAAAGACTTGAAAAAGGCTATTAAGGGTAGTCTATTATCGAATAACTCATAAGGAGTTTTCCCTTGTGATTGAACAACCTGAACCCTATTTAGAACATAACAGGCTGTATTAACCGCTTCTGCCCAAAAGGTCATTGGCAGTTTTGAATCAGCTAGCATGGTTCTAGCAGCCTCAATTAATGTTCAATTCTTTCTTTCAGCTACACCATTTTGCTGTGGTGTTCTTGGTGCACTATATTGCCTAGCAATACCTTTGGACTCACAAAAACTGTTTAGGATATGGTTTTTAAACTCAGTTCCATTGTCTGATCTTATCACCTTAACTTTTGAGTTGGATTGGTTTTCTATCTTAAGAATAAATGACTTAACCAGCTCAGCAGTTTCATCTTTAGACCTAAGAAAGTAAACCCAAGTAAATTTGGTGAAATCATCAACAATGACTAAACAGTAAGCCCTTTCATTCAAACTCAAAACAGATGTTGGACCAAATAGATCCATATGAATCAGATGAAGAGCAGATGAGATTGAATTTACTTCTTTGGCCTTATGAGAAGTTTTGTGTTGCTTGCCTTTAAGACATGCTACACAATGATCATCACATATGAACTCCTTTTGTGGTAAACCTATTACCAAGTTCTTTTTTACTAAAACATTCATGGATTTGAAGTTCATGTGACACATCCTTCTGTGCCAAAGAGCAGACTCATTGGATGATGCTTTGGATATCAAACAGTTTAAAGTACTTGATTTGGATAAAAGTTCTGTGTCCAAACAGTATACATTGTCCTTTCTTGGTGTTCTTAGTAAAACAAGATTTTCAGGAATTGTAAAATCTTTTAAAAGGACAATGCAATCAGAATCTGTAAACTAAACAATATTTTGTTTGTCACAGATTTGAGACACACTCAATAAGTTATACTTAAGCTGTTCAAGATACAAAGCATCATTGAAAATCATGTTGCCTGAATTAACAGTACCTATACCTGTAACCTTACCTCCTTTGGAGTTTCCTCCAAATGCAACAAACCCTCCTTGAAAGCCTTTGAAATTTGACAAGCAATAAGAATTTCCAGTCATGTGCCTAGAGCATCCACTGTCCAAATACCATCTTGTTTTATGTGGTGACCTATGGTTGCCCTGCCCAAATAAAAGCTTAGTTAGTAGTGGAGTAAACCCAAACCAAGTCGGTTTTGGGTTGTCCTTGTGCATTAACATAACTAAACACTGTCTTTGATTTCTTATACTTATTGAGATCCACTTATGGATTTTGTGGAGAGTACTTAGTTATCACATGAGATGTCCAGGTGTTTTGTCCATCCGTTTCAATAACAGTCTCAGATGATCCATTACCAGTCCCAATTTTGAGCCTAGCAGTCTGAACTGAGTCTGTAGTATCCAGACAGAGTCCTTGTGCATTAACATAACTAAACACTGTCTTTGATTTCTACGGATCTGATGTTGACGCGTCGCCATCCAATGATTGTGGAATCCTCGTTAGACGCTTAACAGATCGATCACACACGGAACACGGAGCCAAACACGATGCTAGCCGATGTAAGAAATGACCCCACACGATGTATTGCTGCAAGAACACTCTCTGAAAACCTTTGTAGATCGTACGTGCACTATACGAGCTCTAAAATTCGTAATTCTCAAAGATTAACAAATAAACCTGATTAAGTTCTAATTATATCACTTAAGTTTATTTAGGCCCAAGCCCACGAAGTTAATTAAGTCCAAGCCCAATACCCTACGAACTTAGCTTCACTAAGTTCGTTTGGGTTGGCTTAAGTTCGAGGCTTAGCCTTAGAACTTTTCTTCACAGTCTAGAACTTAAGTTCATAGTCTAGAACTTAACATGACACTCTAGAACTTAATATGCAAATTCATATATCATACACAATCGAGAATTAACAGACATAACTTGTATTAATAAAGCCTCAACTATTACATAAGACAATCTTTTATATAACTAGACTTCTATTGTCACAGGGTGTACCAACAGACTCCCCCTTGACGATAGCTTCTAGTAAGATATTCATTAGTTTACAGAACTAGGCTTATTCAGATTACTACCTGCATGGAGTCCTTGCTCAACACAAACCTTCACAACTCTATGATATTTCCTGCCTTCAGACTTCCAACCTTCATGATAGAAAATTGGCTGATCATTAAGCTTCTGCAGGTCATCCCGAGATAGGTTTATGAGATGCAAGGGATCATATACTTTGAATACTACTTTCTCATCTTGATCTTCCATTACCGCCTCGGCTGTCTCGTTATCGACATACCACCACTTTATATTACTCAAAACATCTTATGGCATCGGCTTTAAAGGAACTTTCTTTAGACATTTTACTGGCTTGTAGTACATCTTCATCTAGGGTCTACCTGTCAATGGATCTATCCTTTTCTCATCCATGATTCGCTTCCCTGACCCTGGCATAATTCTATCAAACCTCCCAGACCGAGCTTCTTTTCAGATAATTTTTGCTATCACTTCAGCATAATGGTCGTCTCCCAGGTTGATCAAATTCTTCCATGCCAACTCTTTTACTTCACACTTAGGCAATGTATTAAAAACATTAAGTTTCCTCCTTAGGTACTGAAGCCCATGTCTTCTTTTTAGAACAAAAAAGCTGCAGTTCCATGTCAAAGAACCAGCAAAGTATCCCTCTACATAGCTTTCCTGGACTAGGCAACTTACTTTTTTCCTTCACAACCAATTCTGCCTTTTTCTCTACTTCCCTAAACCATAATTTTCTCTTTTCTTCATTTGTAAGCTCCTTGTCCGGGGTATCAGTATCGGATTCATCATGCAGAGCTGATCTAAGCACTTGTATGTCAATCGGACACTGATCTTTAATTATATATGCTTCTGTAACCGGTTGCCTCTGTATTACTATCTAATCTGCTTCGTCATCTTCATCCATCAGTACTTCATCATCTGACTTCCAATCAGGAAATTCTTCTGGAATAAACTCACCTTCCACAAGGTCTTCCTGATCTAAATCGTCTTCAAAATCAAAGATCACATCCTCATCATCCAATCCGGCTAAGGCTTCTATCATTTCTTGTTTAATAAACTCTGAAGCTTCAGGAGCCTTGCCTTTTCCCTGATCAGCTCCTGAGCCTAAAGATCTAGGCTCCCCCTACACATCAGCTTGCTGAGTAGTCTCTTGTGAAAGATCTGCTTGCTCAATGTCCTTTTGTTGAGCATCCGGGTCACCTCCTTCATCATCTCTCTGCCTCCCCCTTAACTCATCACCCATACAACTACTCTCCCCTTGAGCTGCAAGATCTTTTAATACTTGCTCCATTAGGTTCTAAAGAGTTACATTCTGAGATTGCTACGCAGTCACAGTTTGTTGTAGATAGGCATTCTGCTGCTATAACTATGTGTGCTGTTGAAGTTCGGAGACTGCCTTGGAGAGTTGTAGAATTTGGAGTGTCTGGAGGTCGACCTTAACTTTCAATTGGCTTATCTATAGCTTCGACTTCAACCCTTTCTGGCAACTGGGGAAGATTGGGAAAAAATGCCTTATCATCATCATTACAAATCACGGATACATCAAAAATCATTCTCTCACATGTGCGGTGATCTGATGGACAAACTCGCCAAAGAAAAAGTCTGAGAAACTGAATGGTTTGTTGTAGATTAAAGAAATCATTCCAGATTGTAGCTTGGATATCATTGTATCGAATCCAGCTTTCTTTGGTGCAAAGCACACCATTATGACGTGCATTAGATATCGTCATTGGCCTATTACGTCACTTTTCACGTAGGACGCTTTAGTAATGTCGTGAGAATATCCCATTCTTTGAAATGTCGCCTGCCTTATCGATGCTGGGAAATCAATCGACCCATCTTCCTGATCAGCTGTGCCTAGTTGAAGAATTGTTCTCAGATTATCAGCTGTAAACGATATCGGTTGGCCACTGACTATAGCCCTCTAGAGCGGAGGTACTACTGAGTTGTCGACATGCAAGGATTGCCAGAACTGGCGGATATATGGCAATAGGATCGTAGGATTATGCGTCAAAGCATACGCGACCCTAGATTGAGTCGAAAACTCCATCATCTTTTGATATGGCTGAGCTTCAGCTGCATGGAGATCTATGGTGATTTTCATATTGTGCTTGTTGTCAAAATCATGATCAGTCATTCCTACACACAAAGCAAACAGTTTATATGTTAAAAATAAAGTTTGGAAAAATTGTATATTTTTCGAACTTGATTAAGTTCGAACGTACTTAATCACCTTTGAACTTACTTAAATTCGAGAAAATGGTTCCTTCGAATTTACTTAAGTTCGAATAGTCTGATGACATTCGAACTTTTTTAAGTTCAACAAACTCATTCGAACATGTCTGTCTTCGAACTTGTTGATATTTTAATCAAGTTCAAAGACTGAGAAGTTCGAGACTTGTAGAACAAGTTCGAAGCCTGTAGAACAAGTTCGTAGTCGATATTTTCAACTTCAATCTTATGATTTAAACCTTTTTAGACTTAAATTTCTAATGGATCTAGTCCTAATACGGTCTAATCAAGCTTATTGAGGATTACTTTGAAGTTCCATTGCCTAAAACTTCGTGATTAAAACCACACAGTATTTAGTTATTTTAAACTTAAAATTTTCAAATTTTGATCATAACATTACCCTAAAACTTTACTTACTTAATGGTTGGTGATGTTTAACTAATAAGTCTGTGTATGTTCGAGGAAAGATGGAAATCTTCGAGGAACATTGATCAAAATCGATGTTTACGACAAGTTCGAAGTCGGATTGACAAGTTCGAGATCACCGATATAAGTTCGAGAGAATTTAATTCCAGAGTAGGTGCAATAATTGAACACTGTTGACCTATTTATATCCTCACTGTGCTTCTAACTTACTTGAATATGTTCGAACATAACGAAGTTTGTTTGAGTCTTCAAACTTAATTGTAAATTTTGAAAATCTGTGATTTTTTATTCCAACTTTTTCAACTTTTCAACTTTTTCCTATTACGGAACTTTTTCAACTTTGCGAGATATTCACACTAAGCAACAGATTATTACGCAATTTTGTTTCTCTAACTAAAAATGGATCCTAGTAACTTTGACCTCGTTCCTATTTATTAGAAAAAAAAGATCTAAACTAAGATAAAATTCAGTAAAATTTAATTAAAATTTAATTCCTTTGGTTGTTTGTCGTAACATACACTTCAAGTTGATTGTCAGTATGTTTTTCCATTTAAACATTCAACACTTAGGATTTTCCTTTGGCCTTTTTATTTATCAAGAAACTACCTTACGTGTCCCATTCTTAGACATACTTCTATGATCAAGGCAGACACATAATGATTATTAATTTTTGGTATTTGCAATTTATCTTTAAAATGCTAACGTCGGACACAGTCCTGTATTTAATACAACTGAGTGTCTTAGTTTTACATAGAGTCCTTCTCATGTTAGCAAGACAGCGGTCACAGGTCTGTACTCACGTACAACAAAGCGACTTATCTTGCTAGTTTAAGTCAAAACATTGGTGACAGGTCCGTACTCACGAACAACAAAGCGACTTGTTTTGACTTCCATTACATTACAAAACTTTTTCTTTCTTCGCATTAGATGTATTTTGATGAAGCCATACATCCCCCAGATAAATTTGCATACCTCATTCATAGACATTGTCTGTATGCCTCTAACATAGAAATTAAGACCTTTTGGTCGTACATCTAAGTTAGTTACACATATGACATTTCCTTAATTATTTTATTAGCTTTTAGAAAATCCTACATGTACTATGCCTACCAACATATCAGACAAGAATATGTATGTCACTTAGAGTTTATAGTGCATTATGTGTAAAAGTTTAACACTTAGAGTTTGTTAGACTGTGCTATATTTCGTCACTTTGAACCTATAAATCTAAGACTTCCCTCATTTTCCAATATTATGTTTTTTAAAGATTTTTATGGTTTTTCACTTTTGTTTTCACTTTTAAGTAAAGTAAACTTATAAAATAAACTAATAACTTTAAGCTTAAAAAAATCTACCGAGGTCAGGATACTCCGGATTACGCATTCCATTAAGTCGGACTAACAACTCAAAGCGTGATGTATCAAATGCTTTTGTGAAAAGATCCGCATTGTTGTCTTCCGATGTAACTTTTACCAATTTAATCAAGATTTTCTTAGCACAGTCACGAATAAAATGATGTCTTATGTTTATGTGCTTTGTTTTACTATGCTTAACTGGATTATTAGTTATGGCAATTGTGGAATGATTGTCTATCCTAATGGGAGTATGAGTATAAGTCAAACCGTAGTCCCGCAATTGTTGTTGTATCCACAGAACCTATGAACAACAACTCCCTGCAGCTACATATTCGGCCTCGCACGTTGATACGGCTACCGAAGTTTGTTTCTTGCATTCCCAGGACACCAATCGCCCTCCAAGGAACTGACAACCACCCGTTGTTGACTTTCTGTTCAAGCTACACCCTCCATAGTCTGAATACGTGTAAGCTTCCAATTCCAGATCTCCATCAGCATGATACCAAAGTCCCAGCTTTGGTTTCGACTTCATGTATCTTAGAATCCGCTTCACAGCTTTCATGTGCTTCTCCTTTGGTTTAGATTGAAACCTAGCACAAATACAAATAGCAAACATTACATCAGGTCGAGAAGCAGTTAAATACATGAGTGACCCGATCATGCACCTATATAAAGTCAGATCCACATCAGTATCACTATCTGTACCAGGTCCGAGATTGTGATTGACTTGTATCGGAGTACTGAAGTTTGCCGTAAGCTTTGTTCCTTCCATCCCGAAGCGCTCTAAAATGTCATAGACATACTTCGTCTGATGAATAAACATTACTTCTTTCCTTTGTTCAACTTCTAAACCGAGAAAGAAGTTTAGCTCTCACATAGCACTCATCTCAAACTTTGATTTCATAACCTTTTCAAAATCCATGCACATCTGCTCGTTTGACGACCCGAAGATGATGCCATCTAAGTAAACTTCTACCAGAATAAAGTCTTCACCTTTCCACTTAACGAACAGTGTATTATCTATTCTCCCTCTCTCAAACCCAATGTCTAGGAGGAGAGTAGACAGTGTTTCGTACCACACCCTAGGTGTCTGATGTAATGCATACAGAGCCTTATCAAGACGATGTACTCTGTCAGGATACTTGGGATCATTGAACCCTGGCGGTTGCTCGACATACATCAATTCCTTCACTTTGCCATACAAGAAGGCACTCTTGACGTCTAATTGATACACTTTGAACCCTTTGAAGGACCTGAATGCCAGAAACAATCGAATAGCCTCAACCTCACCACTGGTGCAAACACTTCGTTATAGTCTATCCCCTCTTCCTGGTTGAACCCTTTAACCATGAGTCTAGCCTTGTTACGAGTAACTATCCCCCGATCGTCCCATTTGCACTTAAAGACCCATTTGGTCCCTATAGCAATGTAAGGTCACTTGTAGCACGGATCTGATCCTGACACGACACCTTCCAACGAGTGCGGAATCCTCTTTAGCGGTTTAACGGATCGATAACACACGGAAACCGGAGACGAACACAATGATAGTCGATACGACGAACAACCCGACACGTGTATTTCTCCGAAAGACTCTCTGAAATCACTCAAGTTCCTATGTGCACTAATACGAGCTTTGATCACTAATTTCTGCAAAACTCCCTTAATGAAACGGATTAACATTCAATTATATCAGTTAAGTTCGAACTTAACTGATCAAGTTTGTTTCAGTCCAAGCCCACGAACTTGTCCAATGACATTTCCAACTCAGTTCCACTAAGTTCGAATCCCAGCCTTTGAACTTATTCTAGAACTTATCTTTGAACTTATCATGCAAATGTAAACATCATACACAATCATGATCAAACATATATAACTTGTATTTGCAATGCCTGATCTATTACAAAAGACTATCGTCACACAGGGTGTACCAACAGACTCCCCCTTGACGATAGGTTCTAGTTAGATATTCATTAAGCTATAGAACCAGGCTTATTCAAAATACTACCTGAATACAGACCTTGTTCAATGCAGACTTTGACTACTTTCTAGTACTTCTTGCCTTCTGAACTCCAACCTTCAAGAAAATAGATTGGCTGCTCATGAAGTTTCAGCGAGTCACCACTTCATATTCTTCAAGACATCCTATGGCATTGCATTTAATGGAACTTTCTTCAAGCATCTGACTGGTTTGTAAACCATCTTAGCCCATGGTCTTCCAGTAAGTGGATCTATTATGGTTTCATCTACCACTCTTTTCCCAGACCTTGGCTTAAGTCTTTCGAACCTTCCAGACCGACCCTCCCTTCTTATAATCTTAGCAACAACCTCAGCATATAGGTCGTCTCCTAGGTTGATTAATTCTTTCCAGGACAATTCTTTTACTTCACATTTTGCAATGAAATGAAGTCTTTCAGCATTCTTCTCAAGTACTGTAGCCCATCTCTTCTATTCTGAACGAATAGCTGCACTACTTCGTCAATGAACCAGCTTAGAATCCCATCTGCTAACTTTCTCGGACTCGGCAGCCTCATCTTCTTCTTTACTGCCAAGTAAGTCTTCTTTTCTTCTTTATTAAACCATAATTTCTTCTTCTCTTCTTTCGTTAACTCCCTGCCAGGCATGTCAGATTCAGATTAATCATTTAATGCAGAGTTAAGCATATCTATGTGTATCACATTCCCATTATTATTCATGTATTGCTCCGTGACAGGTTGCTATTGAATCAAAACTTCATCAACATTATCATCTTCATCTTCTAAATCTTCATCATCGGATTTCCAGTCTGGAACATCCTCAGGTATGAACTCTCCCTCTTCAAGTTCCTCCTGATCTATGAAATCTTCAAACTCAATTTTGAACTCATCATCTATTTCCGGCCAAGGCTCCAATAATTTCCTGTTCGACGAACTCTGCTTCTTCGGAAGCCTTGCCTTTCTCCTGACCAGATCCAGATGATCCAGGCTCCCCCTGAAAGTCAGTTTGCTGAGCAGTCTCTTGTAGATCTTTCAATATTTGCTCGACCAGGGTCTGAAGAGTCAGAATTTGAGATTGCTGGGCTGACATTGTTTCTTGTTGAGTAGCCACTTGAGTTTTTAGCTGGGCATTCTGCTGCTCCAACATGGAGTTGTGTTGCTGCAGCTCATTTACAGCATGTGAGAGTTGAATTATTTGGACTGTCAGAAAGTCTACCTTGCCTTTCAATTCTGAAAATATTTGATTGGCAGTTGAAGGAGTAGGTGTTGATGGAGTAATGGTTGAAGTTGATGGAGTGGTTGATGTGGCCGTTGGAACGGTGGCTTGTAAGGTCTACATAACACAGATCTATCTAGACACGGAACCGTCAACGAGTGCGGAATCCTCGTTAACGGGTTAACGGTAACAAATCTCACTAGGAACACGGAGACTATCAATAAGCTGTACGAACTACGACGGACGCACCTACGAATTGATTCTCTCCGAAACAACACTAAAACTGATGATAATCTCGAAATCACCTTTTGCTTAATCTCTCTCGAATTCTGCAAAAAGTCAAATAATTATTCGAGACTATCCCTAATTATAGAGGCGAATTCGAGTCTGCCATGGGCCAAACTCGAATCAGGCCCAAGGACCATTCGAGTTTGTCCCCTCTGACACTCTCGAATCTGCCTACTGGAACACATTCGAATCTGCTATAGATTCGGATCTGATTAACTTGTGAATTCGAATTTAACCTAAATTCGACTTTCACATATTAAACCTGTATTTGAAACTTATGTTTTTAACTTATGTTTGATTTTATCTTTGATCTTTATGTTTGAACTTCTTTTAATACGTTACATTAAGTTCAAACATACAATCAATAATAATTATCAAACATATATAAACATATATATCAAACACTTGCTAATACCACAATGTTGGATCACTTAGACTACTATCGTCACACAGGGTGTACCAACAGACTCCCCCTTGACGATAGCTTCTAACAACTCACACATTTGATTAAGTACTTTGTTTATTATTTATTCAAACTGCTGCCAGCATACAAACCCTTCTCAATACACACTTTAACTACATTTTCATACTTTCTAGCCTCACTATCCATATGAGTGTCGCTTGAGATCTTATGAGCATGTAGCACTTGAAGGTCGTCTCTAGAAAGGTTTACAAGGTGAAGGGGATCATAGACTCTAAGAATCACTTTTTCTTCAAAATCTTCCATCACAGCTTCTCCCGTTTCACTTTCCACATACCACCAGTTTAGGTTTTTCATGACGTCCTGTGGCATTGGCTTGAGTGGTACCTTTCTCAGACATCTCACTGGTCTGTATTGTATCTTCATCCATGGACGCCCAGTCAGAGGATCAATTCGAGAATGATTCATTACTCGTTTACCTATCCTCGGGTTGAGACGTTCGAACTTCCTCGACCTTCCTTCTTTTCTTATGATCTTGGCAATTATTTCAGCGTAAGGATCGTTGCCGATATTGATTAGTTCCTTCCAAGCTAACGCCTTTCTCTCAATCTTCGGCAAGGAGTTGACACTTTCAGAGTTTTTCTGAGGTACTGGACACCATCTTTTCTTTTGATAATGAATAGCTGCAATTCCCGATCAAAGAACCAGCTCAATATACTTCCGGATAGCTCTCCAGTACCCGGCACACGCATCTTCTTCTTCAACTCTAACTCCTTTTGCTCTGCCCTGAACCATAGTTTTCTTTTCTCTTCATTGGTAAGCTCTCTGACAGGCTCTTCTCTTGATGAATCAACATTTAAAGCAGCATTGACTACTTCTATGTTAATCACATTACTTCCGTCTATCATATAAGTATCTGTGATTGGGTTTTGCTGAACGATGATCTCATTTGCTTCATCATCTTCATCAGCACAAACTTCATCATCGGATTTCCAATCTGCTATATCTTCGGGTGCAAATTCTCCTTCTTCTAATTCCTCCATATCATCCTCAAAATCAAAGCCAAGGTCCATAGGGTCATCGTCGAGATCCATTAGTGCTTCAATCATCACATTTATCTCCGACTCTGTGGCTTTGGATAAACTGGCCTCTCCTTCTACAGCTCCCGATTGACTTGGCTCCCCCTGAGTCTAATCATCCTGGGCAGCAGAAAAATCTAGTGGCTCATTCTGTCTTTGCGTGCTGGGATCATTGCCATTGTCATCTTCATTTTTATCATCATCATCCCTGGGCAGCTCCACATGATCACGGCAGCTTGTCTCCCCCTGAGCCTTTATATTTTTCATTAATTGCTTAATCAGGGAGCGCATCGATCTTATTTCGGCCGCTTGATCAGCTACAAAAGTTTTCAGCTCCAAGTTCTCTTCCTGTTGCATCTGCTGGAAGTCAACTCTATCTTTTAGTTGCAAAAACCTTTGATTCTTTGCGTAGGTGGATGTGGTGGATGGAATGGATTGTATTGGGGTCGGAATGATGGGTGGTGGGATGTACGGTTCAACCGGTGGTGGTGATGGTGGAATGGTAGATTGAGTAGGTGGTGGTTGAGCTATTTCAGGCTGTGCAACTGAAGCTGAGGGAGCTCCCTGCATAAAACGATGACGTTTAGCCCTTTGCCTTGTCAATAATGGAGCAACTTCTTCTTCTACGAAATCAGAGTCATCAGACTCTCGTGATGCTCGTCGCCGTGAAGCTTCTTCAGTCACTACTAGCCTCGATCCATAGGTTCCCATTTGGACAGATGGTTCTGCAGTGACAGACTCTGGAACTTCAACCTCTATCTCTTCCATCTCATCAGATTCAGTAGCTGAAGATGACAAGTCATTACCTGTTTGCTTAGGTTGATATTCATCAACTTCCCTGAGAACATCATCTTCTCCTTCCGGAGGCTCTAGCAATTGATCAACAAGCTCAGCAGTTATCTCTTCATTAACATGAGGCCCAGAAGCCCAGATTTCCTCTAATGTTTGTGCTATCTGATCAGATTCGGGTTGTGCACTTGAAGGCCTTGCCTCTTGTGCCTCTTGAGATTGACTAGTCGAAGGCCTACTTACCTGAGTTTGACTCGCAGAAGACCTTTGGCGTCTCCTCTGTTGCTAAGGGCGCGGTTGTTGCTGTTGTTGTTGTGGCTGTCGAAGCTGAACTTCTACCTCACCCGCCCAATTGGCATCATCTGGTGCTACAAAGTTCCTGTCTATTACAGCCCCAAACAAAGGTCGCTCGACCGGGACTGCTAACCTTCCTCTATGAGCAGAGCAATCAGCAAAAATCCTCTGATCGATAACCGCTACACTTTGAATCTCATTAAGCTGCGGCAAATTTGGCAAGAAGTGCCTTATGAGCATCATCACGAAGCGGGGGTAGAGTAACAATCTTTCTTGTTCCGGAGCAGTGATTTGATGAACAAACTCTGAGAAAAACATTTCTGAAAAACTGAAACGCCAATTATAAACCAATGCGATAATCCCTGACTGGATCTTCGATACAATATAACCAAAGCCCGCTTTCTTGGCCGCAAAGCACACCATGAACACGTGCGCCAGAAATCTCCATTGCCCAATGAGCCCACTTTTCATATAGGATGGCTTGGTAACATCCAAACTATAACCCATGCTCAGAAAGGCAGCCTGCCTAATACTTAAAGGAAAGTCTATAGGCCCAGACTCTTGCTCCTGAGTTGCCAGCAGCAGAACTTGGCGTAACATATCTGCAGAAAATACTAACGGTTGTCCAGCTATTCTTGTTCTTAGAACTGTTGGGGTGACGGTGCAATCCACTTGTAGATGTTCATAAAACTGGCGTACATAAGGAATAACGATTTGGATGTTATGGGACAATGCAAATGAAATTCTGGATTCCACCAGGAAATCCACCATCTGGCGGAAACCCTGCGCTTCAGGGATATTATGGTCAGGGGGAATGACCATATTATGCTTTGGCACAAACACTCGATCCGCCATGTCTGCACAATAGATAAAATATTAGAATTATTATTAAAAAATGAATAAACTTGATTAAATTCAAATTTGTTTTATTTTGAACTTGTTTAAGTACAAAATCCAACACATATGAATTTCTACAAGTTTTAATTAAATTTAAATTGAATAATTCAAATAAAATGACAAATTCGAACAAACAGATTCGAGATAACTCTTTTTCGAGTTTGATGACACATTCGAATTTATGATCTTCTCGAGTTTACGGACAAACTCGAGACTGGTCATGAACAGATTCGAATTAGTCGGCCCACATCATCACCAAAATCCATGATTTTAACCATTTTGGAATCAGAAAATCACATTCATTAGCTCTACTAGGTTCTAATCACAGATATTTGCATTTAATTTGACTCTTTACCGGTCCAAACTTTGTGATTTTGAAAAACAAGATTTCGACCAATAAACCTTCAAAAATCGGTGATTTTGGCTTAAATGGTGTATAAGACTACTTAAATCTTGTACAAACCAGTTGTTTATACCTAGATCTAGGAGTAGAATCGAACCCACACACAAGAAACTCGACAAATAGTTGTTTTTGTGAAATCGGCAAACTCGAGCAAATTGATTCGAAATCGCCAGATAGATTCGAAGGAACAGATTCGAAAACGGATGGAGTAATGACCATTAGTGTTAACCTATTTATACCACCTACCTTCGAGTCTATGGGCACTTTCGAATCTACTGACAGATTCGAGATCACCCAAATTCGAGTTTAACCTAAACTCGAATTACCCCCTGAAACTTTGAAAATTTCGAAACTTTTGAAATAAATTCAACTTTTTCAACTTTTTCAATCTTATGGTGTAACGGAATAAACTATGCCAAATATTTTACCCTAAGCACAAGATTTTCACGCAGTGTTTATTTTATTCAACTATGAATGCACCCTCAGTATTTTTTGACCTTTTTCCTAGGTAAAAGTAAAATAAAAATAAGAATAAAAATAAAAATAATAATAAAATAATAATAAGTAAAAGTAAAAATAAAATTTTAAAATTTTGAACAAAAAATTTAACTTAGACTTAAACTACACTTATTAAAAGTTACAACCTATGCTAAACACTTAACAAAATATTTTTGACGAGTATAGTCAAAGAAAGGTTCAATCAGATAGCGGTGTCAGATACTAACTTTCACTACTTAAACATTCACACTTAGGAATTTTTTGATTCCTTTGATTGTTTGTCGTGAAATACCCGTTTAGCCGATTGTTGGTATTTACCCCTTTAAACATGCTACATTTCGGAATATCCCTTGGCATTTTTATTTATCATGAAATTATCTTACGTGACTCAGACATAGACATACTTTTACGATCAAGGCATACAGACAATGATTCTAACTTGTTGGTATTTGCAAACTTTCTTTAAACGACAAACATCGGACACAGGTATGTATTTTCATACAACAAAGTGTCTTAGTTTGACTTAAGGTTTATTTTAAAGCTAGCAAGACAGCGGTGACATGTCTGTACTGACGTACAACAAAGCGACTTATCTTGCTAACCCGAATCAAAACAGAGGCAACAGGTCTGTACTTACGTACAACAAAGTTACATGTTTTTGACTCTCAATTCCTTATGATTTTTCTATGTTCTCCATTTTTAGATGTATTTGATGTTGCTATACATCCCCAGAAAGTTTGCATACCTCATTTAGACTCTAAATTTGTATGACTTGTACATAAAAATTAAGACCGATTGGTCATACATCTAAGTTAGGGACACGTTTGACTTTTTCTTGAATATTTTATTTGCCTTGGGACTCCCTATATGTATTATGCCTACCAACACATCAAACTAAAATAAAGTATAACACTTAGAATTTTAGGTGCATTATGTGTGAAAGCTTAAACACTTAGAGTTTGTAACGACTGTGCTAATTTTCTTCACTTTGAAGCTATGCATCTAATACTTAGCAGACTCACTATAAAAGAAAGCAATACTACAGCTATAAAAGGAAATAAACTTCTACTAAGGTCAAATTACTCTGGGTTGCGCATTCCATTTAGTTGAATTAAATATTCAAACCGTGACTTATCAAATGCTTTGGTAAATTAGTCAGCATTATTATCGTCCGTTGCCACTTTTACCAATTTGATTAAGTTCTTTTCAGCACAATCACGAATAAAATGATGCCTTATGTCTATGTGCTTTGTTTTACTGTGTTTAACTGGATTATTTGTTATAGCAATTGTAGATTGATTATCTATCCTAATAGGAGTTTGAGTGTAAGCCAAACGGTAATCCCGCAATTGTTGTTGTATCCACAGAACCTGTGAGCAGCAACTACCAGCAGCAACATACTCGGCCTCGCACGTTGACACGGCTACCGACGCCTGTTTCTTGCATTGCCAGGAAACCAGTCTCCCTCCTAGGAATTGACAACCTCCAGTTGTTGATTTGTGCGTCAAGCTACATCCTCCGTAGTCAAAATCCGTGAACGCCTCCAACTCTAGATCTCCCTCCGCGTGATACCAAAGTCCCAGCTTTGGTTTCGACTTGAGGTATCGTAGAATCCGCTTCACAGCTTTCATGTGCATCTCCTTCGGATTAGCTTGAAACCTAGCACAAATACACACAGCAAACATGATGTCAGGTCTTGAAGCAGTTAAATACATAAGTGATCCAATCATGGCCCGATATAACGTCGGATGCACATCGGTATCACTATCAGTACCCGGTCCGAGATTGTGATTCACTTGAATCGGAGTGCTGAAATGGGCAGTCAGTTTCGTCCCTTCCATGCCGAAGCGTTCCAATATGTCATAGACATACTTCATCTGATGGATAAACATACCTTCCTTCTTTTGGTCAACTTGTAATCCCAAAAACAAATTTAACTCACCCATTGCACTCATCTTGAATTTCGACTTCATCACCTTCTCGAAATCTTTGCACATTTGTTCGTCTGATGATCCAAAGATGATATCATCAACGTACACTTGTACCAAGACGAAATGTTCTCCTTTTCTCTTAACGAACAGTGTACTATCTATCCTACCCCTTTCAAACCCATTCTCTAGTAAATGGTTGGATAAAGTCTCGTACCACGCCCTTGGTGCTTGATGCAATCCATATAGAGCCTTATCTAAGCGATATACTCTATCAGGATATTTTGGATCTGTGAATCCGGACGGCTATTCTACATACACCAGCTCCTTCACTTTCCCATAGAGGAAAGCACTCTTTACATCTATTTGAGATACCTTAAAGCCCTTGAAGGAAGAAAAAGCCAGAAACAACCTAATGGCTTCCAGCCTTGCTACTGGCGCAAACACCTCATTGTAATCGATTCCCTCCTCTTGGTTGAAACCCTTTACAACTAACCTAGCCTTGTTGCGAGTGACTATACCCCGATCGTCTCTTTTGCACTTAAAAACCCATTTGGTTCCTATGGCAATTTCCCCTCGAGGTAATGGAACTAACTCCCACACTTCTAGTTTCCAAAACTGAGAGAGTTCTTTCTGCATCGCTTCAACCCATGAGTTATCCTTTAGTGGCATTTGCACTAACTCCGGCTCTACTTGCGAGATGAAACAAGAATAGAGGCAGGTATGCTATGCCTCGGAGTCGTTTATCATCAACAACAACACAGTGTTGTTATTTAAACTACTCCTAGTCCTCACACCCTCGTTAGGATTTCCTATGATGCTTTCTATAGGATGGTTCTTGTTGATCCTAGAGGTCTCTATCTCATCAACTCTCAGATTATCTCCTAAGTTAGATCCTATTTCACCTAATGGGGGAACATCCTCAGATTCCACATTTTCCTCCTCGTGGACATTTTCCTCAGAGTTGGAATTTGTTGCCTGAGTCTGATTCTCAGTTGAAGGTGCCTCTGGATCAGTAACTTCTGGAGATCCATCTTCAGTTGAAGAAGGCTCGGATGTGGATTGAAATGTAGTCCTCGGAAAGGTATGACCTTCGTCATTCAGATGCAACGTCGCCATGTCCTTTTTGATTTTACCTGCATTTTCATCCAAAGGAATGTTAAATGACTCAAATAATTTATCATAGTCAAATATCCATTCCGGACCTGTTTGGGGTTCATGTGTATAACTTGTGACTTCAATGTTATACACAATTTCTACTGTACCATTCGTTTTGTTAAAAACCCGTTTGTTTGGTGAGTTCGGCACATAACCTATGAAGTATACTTCTTCAGCCTTTTCACCAAACTTAGGTTGATGTTTTGTTCACAGTAAAGTAGATGGTACCCCAAACGGTTCAAAGCCAGTTAAATTAGGTGGCCGTTTATTCAAAATTTCATAATAGGTTTTGTTCAAAGATTTGACAGTTAGGACCCGATTTAAAATATGACATGCGGTATTCACTGCCTCCCCCCAAAACATGGTAGGAAGCTTTGAATCCGAAAGCATAGTCCTAGCTGCCTCAATCAATGTCCTGTTTTTACGTTCGGCCACCCCATTTTGTTGAGGCTCATATGGTGCACTAAATTGATGCACTATGCCCTTTGAGAGGCAATATACAACAATTACAGTGTTTTTGAACTCAGTTCCATTATCACTACGAAGCCTTTTAACCTGTGTTCCATAGGAATTCTCCACTTGGTCTAAGAACCCGATGAGTTTGGAAGCTGTCTCGTCCTTTGTACCTAGAAAGAAAACCCAAGAAAATCGTGAGTAATCGTCAATGATAACCAAACAATACCAACTACCTCCTATACTCCTTTTGTTGATTGGTCCGAAGAGATCCATATGCAACAAATCGAATGTAGAGGTTATGGAATTCTGAGTCTTGGACTTGTGTGCCTTCTTATGTTGTTTTCCCTTCTTGCATGGAAGACACTTGTCCTCGAACTGAAAACTCTTTATAGGCACACCTTGCACCAACCCATTTTTCGTTATATAGCTCATTTTTCTTAGGTGCAAATGTGCCATGCGTCTGTGCCACAACACTGATTCCGTCTCCGAAGCTTTGGATAACAAACAGATTGGCCCCATCGAAGTCTCCGACTTGTTCATATCAAGCATGTACAAGTTATTCTTCCTTGGTGCCCGCATCAATATCCACTCTTCAGGAATCTTGAACCCCGGTTTTAGCACTAACGCTTCAGTGTAAGTGAACAGCACTGAATTTTTCTTGTAACAGATTTGAGATACACTAATGAGATTGTCAACCAGTTTATCAACATGATAAACTTGATCCAACTTGATCGTCCCATTAGTGACCACTCCAGTACCCGTGATGTTTCCTCCCTTGTTTCCCGCGAATGATACAAATCCCCGATTCCCACCCTTGAAGTCTGTAAGGAGACTTCTTTCCCCTGTCATGTGCCTGGAGCATCCACTGTCGACAAACCATTTGTTGTTTGGACCTGTGGTAATCTCCTGCACATGAAAGAAAATAGGTTAGTTGTCACGGGGAACCCAAGCCATAACTGACTTGGTTATACCATTCTCGTCCACATACTTAAACTCTTTCAAATACCCATCTCGCCTTTCAGGTGACTTGGGTCGTTGAACAGGAGTTTGTTGTGGTGCCGAGTGATGTAAATTCACTCTCTTCCTTTGGGTAGGCATTTGTTGTGGAGCTCTGGAATAATTCCGATTATATTGCATTTCAGATTGAGATCCCTGAGCTCTAACCGGTGTGTGATGCCTAACAGGAGTGTGTGACATAACTGGAGTGTATGCTCTGCTAGGTGTTGTGCTCCTAAATTGTTGTTGAGGTCAAGACCTAGATTGATTTACGACTCAATTCGGTGAGTTAGTGCTTACCACTTCTTTTGGTCCAACCTTTACCGATATTTGTTTCACAACTTGTTTTGGTGCAGCCTGCACAGTTGTTTCGGTACTCTGAGAACTACTAGTGCTCGCCACTGCTGTTGAGGGCTTAGATTGTGTTGGCTTCCCTGTCTTAGGTGTAACCTCAGTTTTCCTAAGCGGACAGTTAGAAGCAACATGCCCCTTTTCATGACATCTAAAGCAGGACATCTTGTCAATGGACTTCTTGTGTGGGCCCTTAGTCTTAGGTGTCTCACTTGTGTCTTGGTCTTTTTGAACATCTATTGCGACTGGTTCATCGTCCTGATCATTAAAATCAATTTTATGTTTTCCAGCAGGTGTTTCACTGGAGGAAGACAGAAATTTGACTTTCTTAACCTTGACGGTTGTATCAGTCACCTTAGGTGTATTTTCTTTTACAGGCTCAGATATAGGTGCAGGTATGTCCTCTAAGTCTATTAAGTTCTCAGTTTTCTCCTGAGGTTGAGGCACGTAGTTTGCATTAAAAGGTGGAGGAATCTCATGAAATCCTATACCTACAGGCTTTTTATATTGGCGTTGAGCATCTAAAACTTTCCCTAGGTTCAGACTTGAATTCCTAAACTTTTCTAGCTTATTATTGGCCTCTGCTACCTTCACCTTAGTTTCAGCTAGCTCTACTTCTTTGGTCTTAAGATCTTTGGTCAAAGCCTCTACATGCTCATACATCAGTTCTAATCTAACGCACTGCTCACTCAGCTTGTCTTTTAGTACTATGACATCTTGTGCATCTGCTTTAAGCTTGTCCTTAAGATCTTGCTTTATGTCATTCAGGCTAGCATTATCAGATTTTAAAGACTCATTTTGAGCAGTTATGTTTTTATGTGATTCTAAGACTAGATTCAACCTATCGTTAGAAGTAACACATAACATACATAATTCATGGAAAAGAGAGTAATTCAGACTAACCTTTGTGTGATCGGATTCCACGTTGGCCATTTGAGCGGCAAACTCCAGAAGCGTCTGATCATTCGTCTTATCCACCCACATCGGACTTTTGTCCCTTGTGGTCTGCTCTTCCCCTTCACATCCATTCTCAGTGACTTCAGCCATGAAGGCTCTAGCATTAGATTCCGGATGTGAGCTCCAGTCGTAGGTACCATCCAGCTGTCTGTCTGATGTGACATTTGATAATAGACCAGCTAGATTGGCTTGACCAGAAGATGAACTCGGAAGGTATCTCTGTTGAGACTGATTTTGAAACTGTCCATGATGCTGATTCTGCCCTTGGTAAGTATCTACCTTCGGTCTCTGACATTCTCTAGCGAAGTGTCCCAGACCTTGACAGTTGTAGCATTTGACTTTGGACTTATCAAAGCCAATCCCCTTATTATTCATAGTCAGATTCCTCCCAGTCCGTTTGATGAATCTTTTAACCCGTTGGGTTACCATGGCAAATTGCCATTTGAGATCAATTTCCTCAAGATCGTCAGGGTCTACCTGATCATAGTCTTCATCCCAGAGAGTAGGATCGTCTATTTTCCCCTGAACGCAGTTTCCATACGCGGCTACAAATGACGCAAGCAAGTTCAAATGTTCTTCGGCCGATTTAGCGCTCATGGGTATCTAAGAGTAGCCCTGAGATGTTGATGCCTGTGCTGCTTGAGGTTGTTGTTCTTCCGTTCTTCCCAACCCTAAGGACGCTCTATTCAGTGTGTCATCAGTCTTTGCTGGTGACGACGTTTCTCCGGTGAAAAACGCTGTAGCAGTCTTCATGTCAGATGTTGCTGAAGGTTTTGTTGATTTTCCAAAATACATGGCTGGATTTTGGACTTGTTCATAATCCGTTTCGGCCTTCAGTAGCTCGAAATGATACGCCCGCAACGTTCCCACTATATTCTCCAATGATTGAGTATAGTACTTATCTTCATTAAGCTTAATCATGGCCACATACATCGCCCATTTGGCTGGTAAGGCATCAAGAAGCTTATTGTTCTTTTCTGTGTCATTATACTCAATGCCGTGATTTTCAAGCTCCGTCAACAGATGATAAAAGCGGGTGATGGTATCGTCCAGCTGTTCATCCTTCAAAGCCTTGAAAATAGCAAACTGCTGTTTCAACAACTCCATGCGCTTCCTTCGAACCCTCGGATTACCCTCACACCTCTTTTCTAGCGACTCCCAAAGTTCCTTAGATGTCTTTTGAGTGCGGAATGTGTGTAGTATATCCTGAGGCAAAGCCATTCGAATAATCGAGAAAGCTCTGTTCTCGGCTTCATATAGTTTCCTATCATCCTCCTTCATCATTTGGTATGATAAGACTCTTTGACGGCCTTCAACTTCAGAGATAGGTGGAATGTATCCTTCGTCAATACATACCCACATGCGCATGTCGTTGAAACGCACAAAATCGGCAAACCGATCTTTCCACCAATAGTAGTCTTCGAGTTTCATCAGCTTAGGCGGAGTATTAGCCTTTCCGACCTCATGATCCATTTCTAGAAACTTTTGAAGATTTGACATCGTTTCAAAAGTAATTGAATTGAACTTAATAAATTTAATCCGAAACTAATTTAAGTTAATTCTTTCGACTTTAGATAGATTCGAATATAATTAAATTTAAATTTATTTGGGATTAAATTCGATTAAGTTTTGTAATTCAATTAAATTCGAAATTGATGACAGATTCGAAAGTCTCCAAACTCGAAGGTCAAGATAAACTCGAATACCCTGCAGTTTCGAGACACTCTGTTCGACTATAGTCCAAACTCGAAGCAAACTCGAATCACAGCAAACTCGAGACACTCTTTATCAAACTCAAAAGGAGCGGATTTTGGTTAGACTCGAGACTAAGTAAAACCCTAATTACACCTAACAGATTCGAGCGCCGCAAACTCGAAAAACGGCTAATACTTCGATTTCTTTACGTTTTGCAGATTAAATCAATATTTTTACAACGAAAAATATTGATTTCGATCAAAAACGTGAAAAACACGAAGTATTTCCCGGATGACAATTTGCTAAGCTCGAAAAACACGAAAAACACGAACTTGAGAGGATAACCGTCCAAAAGCGTCAAGAAACCTAGGATGTATCTCTATGAACACAAAGAATACTAAGAACACCCCGCAGGCTCTGATACCACTTGTAAGGTCTACACAACACGGATCTATCTAGACGCGGAACCGTCAACGAGTGCGGAATCCTCGTTAACGGGTTGACGGTAACAACTCTCACTTGGAACACGGAGACTATCAATAAGCTGTACGAACTACGACGGACGCACCTACGAATTGATTCTCTCCGAAACAACACTAAAACTGATGATAAACTCGAAATCGCCTTTTGCTTAATCTCTTTCGAATTCTGCAAAAAGTCAAATAATTATTCGAGACTATCCCTAATTATAGAGGCTAATTCGAGTCTGCCATGGGCCAAACTCGAATCAGGCCCAAGGCCCACATTCGAATCTGCTATAGAATCGAATCTGATTAACTTGTGAATTCGAATTTAACCTAAATTCGACTTTCACATATTAAACCTGTATTTGAAACTTATGTATTTAACTTATGTTTGATTTTATCTTTGATCTTTATGTTTGAACTTCTTGTAATACGCTACATTAAGTTCAAACATAGAATCAATAATAATTATCAAACATATATAAACATATATATCAAACACTTGCTAATACCACAATGTTGGATCACTTAGAATGCTATCGTCACACAGGGTGTACCAACATGGCTGAAGTAGATGGAGTGCCTTGAATTATGCGTGGACGCTTTGATATCAGTTGAGTGGCGATCGCTACTTCTTCTTCCAAGATAAAATATGCATCTCCTTCATCTTCATCTCGGAGTGTCGGACGAGTCATTTTTCTTCTGCTCACAACTACTCTTGAGCCATATCTTTCAAAAGAAGTTGTTGGATTAGCTGCTTCCCTTACCTCCTCTTCTGAACTAGAGTCTGAGTCTGATTCAGACGATGTCTCGACTAGATCTTCTGTCGCTTCTTCCCGACTCTCTGTTCTTTCATATGCAGCAACCGGTGGCTGATATTCATCAATGTCCCTGAAAATGTCATCCATGTCTGTAGGCAGCTTCAAAATGTCATTTACCAGCTGCGCGGCTATATTTTCTTGAGCTGCTGCACCTTGCTCAAAGATCTCTTGTAAAGTTTGCGCCCTCTGGTCAGTCTGGAGTTTCGATGTGGATGATCCAGCTGCCGCTGTCGTTAATTGTGAATGAGGAGCTTCCCTACAACTGGATCTTGTTGTGCCGGTGCTTGTTGCGGTGGGGGTTCTTGCTGAGGAGCATCAATTTTCTAATCATCTCCCTCTTGAGCAATAAAATCAGGATCTATGACTGCGCCAAACAACGGAGGCACTTTGGGGCCTCACATTGTGGGATTGGTAGTCAGCAAAGATTCTCTTATCAATAACAACAACTGATGTTTGTTCCGGTAGGGTCGGTAAATCTGGCTGAAAATGCATGATGAACATCATGATGATTCTCGGAGACATCAGAAACCTTTACAGGTTGGGGCAGATTTCTAGTTGACAAACTCCCCAAAGAACATCTCGGAAAAGCTATACGGCTTGTTGTAGACCAGAGATATCATCGCGGATTGAAGCTTAGACACAATTGTGTCAAATCCGGCCTTCTTCGTAGCAAAGCAGACCATGATAACATGAACTAGATAGTGCAATTGCCCAATCAGACCACTCTTAAGGTAGGATGACTTAGTGATATCTTGAGCAAATCCCATCCATAAGAAGGCCGCCTGCCTTATGGGAGTTGGGAAGTCTAGTAGACCATTCTCTTGCTCTATCGTTCCTAATTGCAAAATCGATCGCAGATGATATCTTGCAAAGTGATTGCCCAAATTGATGAACATATGGGAGAATTAACTGCTCGATATGCGTAAGAGCATACGCCACTTGAGATTGTGAAATAAACTCAAACATCTGTCGGTAAGGTAGAGCTTCTAGCAGCTGAAGGTCAACTGCCATAGTCATGTTATGCTTATTAAAGAACGCTCAATCTCCCATCTCTGCACACAAATCAAACACATAAAATATTAGAAATTATTTTTTACAAATTTAATTTAATCGAACTTGTTTAAATTCGAACTTGATTAAGTTCGAATTTGAACATCTTCGAACGTACTTAAATTCAAGAAATAGGGCGTTCGAACTTACTTAAGTTCGAACAGTCATTTGACCTTCGAACTTACTTAAGTTAGAGAATTCTATTCGAACATGTCTATCTTCGAACTTATAGATATTTTTACAAGTTCGAAGTCCTGACAAGTTCGAATTTGAATAACAAGTTCAAATCAAGTTGAACAAGTTCGAAGTCTGTCATTTTAAACTTCAAAACCACGATGTTAACCTTTTTATACTTAATTAACTGTAGAATCTAGTCCTAATGGGTTCCAATCAAGTTTATTAAGTATTAGGTTTAAGTTTTATAGCCTGAATTTTTGTGATTTGAACCACCTAGTTTTTCGGTTATCTAAACGAAATTTTGTGATTTGAACCAACAATACAGTCCATTTTAAGTTCCAAATCTCACTTACTTAGTTAAAACACTTGAAAGTGAATGTATGTTCGAGATGGAACTGTCGATTCAAGAAAAACAGGAGACAAATTCGAATTCGCGACAAGTTCGAGAGGATGTTCGAGAACGTCGGATAAGTTCGAGAGAGGAAGTTCGAAGCTATTAAATGAACATTGTTGACCTATTTATACCTAAACAACTTCAAACTTATGTTAATTCCGAACATGCAACAAGTTCGAATATAACTTCGAACTTGTCTGATGTTCGAACTTAATTGAAAATTTTGAAAATTCTTGAATAAAATCCAACTTTTTCAAAATTTTCACTTAACGTAATTTTTTCAACTTCGCAAGACATTCACACAAAGAAATAGATTATCACGCAATTTTGTTTTTCCAACTAAAAAATGCATCATAGTAATTTTGACCTTATTCCTATTTATTAAAATTAAGATTATCTAAGCTAGAATAAAATAAAATAAAATTGAAAAATAAGAGTAAAAATGAAAATAAAAATCAAGATAAACTCAAGAATAATTTAAGGATAAAAATACACCATCAGAATATTTTTGCGAGATAGTCAAAGAAGGTTCAATCAGATAGCGGTGTCAAACGCACTTTCAGTATTCCACTTGCACACTTCAGAAATTTTTATTGTTTTGATTGTTTGTCGTGACTTGCACTTAGAGGTGATTATTTGTATGTTTTTCCTTTTAAACATTCAAAACTTTGGAAATTCCTTTGGCCTTTTTATTTATCAAGAAACTACCTTACGTGTCCCATAATTAGACATATTCTATGATCAAGGCAGACACACAATGATTATGACTTTTTGGTATTTGTATATTATCTTTAAAAGGAAAACGTCTGACACAGTTCTGTATTTACATACAACAGAGTGTCTTAGTTTGTCTTAGAGTTCCTCTTATGTCAGAAAGACAGCGGTGACAGGTCTGTACTCACGTACAACAAAGCGACTTATCTTGCTAGTTTAAGTCAAAACATCGGTGACTGGTCTGTACTCACGTACAACAAAGCAACTTGTTTTGACTTCCGTTACTTTTCAAAACCTTTTCTTTCCTTGTTTAATATGTTATTTGACGTTGCTATACAGCCCCCAGATAAATTTGCATACCCCATTCATAATCATTGTATGTCTCTAACATAGAAATTAAGACCTTTTGGCTATACATCTAAGTTAGTTACACATTTGACATTTTCTTGATTATTTTATTAGCTGTTAGGAATTCCTTCATGTATTATGCCTACCAACACATTAGACAAGAATGTTTACATCACTTAGATTTTAAGGTGCATTATGTGTGAAAGCTTAACACTTAGAGTTTGTTAGACTGTGGTAATTTTCGTCACTTTGAACCTATGACTCTACAACTTCTCTTATTTTTCAATATTCACTTCTTTTAAATTTTTGTGGTCTTCTCTCTTTTTTCGATTGTTTTTTCATTTGAAGTAAAAAAATTGATAAACTAAACTAATAACTTACTACTAAAAGAAAGAAAAAATGAGTTTACTGTTACTAAGGTCAAGTTACTCTGGATTATGCATGCAATTTAGTTGAACTAATAATTCAAAGCGTGACTTACAAAGGCTTTTGTGAATAAATCTGCATTATTATCTTCTGTTGCAACTTTTACCAAATTTATCAAGTTCTTTTCAGCACAATCACGTATAAAATGATGTCATATGTCTATGTGCTTAGTTTTAATGTGTTTAACTGGATTAATTTTATAGCAACAGTTGTTTGATTGTCTATCCTAATGGGAGTATGAGTATAAGACAAACAGTAATCCCGCAATTGTTGATATGGCTACCGATGTTTGTTTCTTGCATTGCCAGGATACACGCCTCCCTCCAAGGAATTGACAACCACCAGTCGTTGATTTCCGGTTTAAGCTACACCCGCCATAGTCTGAATCCGTGTAAGCCACAAATTCCAGATCTCCGTCAGCATGATACCAAAGTCCCAGCTTTGGTTTCGACTTCAGGTATCTCAGATCCGCTTCAGGGCTTTCATAGGCGTCTCCTTTGGATTTGCATGAAACCTTGCACAAATACACTAAACAAACATTATGTTAGGTCTAGAAGCAGTTAAATACATAAGTGACCTGATGATGGCCCGATATAAGTTCGGATCCACATCAGTATCTCTATGTGTACCCCGTCCGAGTTTATGATTCAGTTGAATCGGAGTACTGAAGTGAGCAGTCAGCTTTGTTCCTTCCATCCCGAAGCGCTCCAAAATGTCGTAGACACACTTCGATTGATGAATAAACATTACTTCTTTCCTTTGTTCATCTTCTAAACTGAGTAAGAAGTTTAGCTCTCCCATAGCACTCATCTCAAACTTTGACTTCATAACCTTTTCAAAATCCATGCACATCTGCTGTTTGACAACCCGAAGATGATGTCATCCACGTACACTTGTACCAGAATAAAATCTTCACCTTTCCTTTTCACGAATAGTATACTATTAATTCTCCCTCTCTCAAACGCATTGCCTAAGAGATGAGTTGACAGTGTCTCATACCAAGCCCTAGGTGCCTGATGCAATCCATACAGACCCTTATCAAGTCGATATACTTTGTTGGGATACTTTGGATCAGTAAACCCTGGCGGTTGTTCGACATACACCAATTCCTTCACCTTTCCGTACATGAATGCAATCTTGACATCGAGTTGATACACCTTAAACCCTTTGAAGGATCCGAAATCCAGAAATAGTCGAATCACCTCAAGCATCGCCACTGGTGCAAACACTTCGTTATAATCTATTCCCTCTTCCTAGTTGAAACCTTTTACCACGAGTCTTGCATTGTTACGAGTAACTATACCCCAATCATCCCGTTTGCACTTAAAGACCCGTTTGGTCCCTATAGAAACTTCTCCTCGAGGTAACGACGCTAACTCCCATACTTTAAGCATTCTGAACTGCGACATTCTTTGGCTCTACTTGTGAGATGAATCACGAGCATAAACATGTGTGAAATGCCTTGGAGTCATTGATCATCGATAACAGCACTGTGTTATTATTCACACTAGTCCTACTTCTCACACTGACATTTGGATTCCCTATGATACTCTCAATAGGATGATCCTTGTTTATCCTTGATGTCCCAATATCATTGATCTGAAGATTATCTCTCAAGTTTGATTCTATTTCACCTATTGAAGGTATGACTTCTGACGGAGTAACTTGTACCTCATGATCACTATCTTTGGAGGTAGAATGACTTGTCTAATTCTCATTTGTAGGTAATTCAGGTTCATTATCAGCTGGAGACCCATCTTCTGTCGTTGTTGTCTCGTATGTTGATGGAATGCTTGATCTTGGAAAACCTTGACATTCGTCATTGAGATTTAATGATGAGTAGTCATTTTCCACAGTATCAGCATTTCCACTAAACGTTATGTTAAATGATTCAAACACAGAGTCATAATCAAATAACCATTCAGGACCAGTTTGTCGTTCATGTGAATAACTTGTTACGTCAATGTTAAACACAATTTCAACCATACCATTTGTTTTGTTAAAAACCCACTTGTTTGGTGAATTAGGAACATAACCTAGGAAGTATCCTTCGTCAGCCTTTTCACCAAACTTACGTTGATGTTTTGTTTTCAATAAAGTACACGGTACCCTAAACGGTTCTAAGCTAGTTAATTTTGGTGATCTTTTATTCAGAACTTCATAAGAAGTTTTGTTCAGTGAATTGACAGTAAGGACCCGGTTTAAACTATGACAGGAGATATTCACTGCCTCCCCCCAAAACATGGAAGGTCGCTTTGAATCCGAGGGCATGGTCCTTGCTGCCTCAATCAAAGTCCTGTTTTTACGTTCTACCACCCCATTTTGTTGTGGCTCATAAGGTGCACTGCATTGATGCATTATGCCTTTAGTTAGGCAATATACACCAGTTGCTACATTCTTAAATTCTGTTCCGTTATCACTCCTAATACATTTTACCCTTGTCCCATAAGAGTTCTCGACTTGGTCTAAGAACCCAATCAGCGTGCCAGCTGTTTCGTCCTGTGTACTTTAAAAGAAATCCCAAGAGAAACGTGAGTAATCATCAGTAATAACTAAACAGTACCAACTATCACCTATACTCCTTTTGTTGATTGGGCCGAAGAGATCCATATGCAGCAAAGCGAAGGTGGAAGCGATCGAGTTCTAAGTCTTTGACTTGTGTGACTTCTTATGTTGTTTTCCCTTCTAGCACGGGACACACTTGTCCTCGAACTGAAAACTCTTCAACGGAATACCTTGCACCAGACCATTTTTCGTAATGTAGTTCATTTTCCTTAGGAGCAAGTGTGCCATGCGTCTGTGCCAAAGAATAGATTCCTTTGGAGCAAGTCAGTCCGATACATTCATGTCCATCATGTATAAATCATTCTTCCTTGGGGCTCTCATCATGATCCACTATTCAGGTATTTTGTGTCCCGGCTTCAGCACCAACGCTTCAGTTTCAGTAACAACAACTGAATGCTTCTTATCACAGATCTGAGATACACTAATGAGATTGTGATCAAGTTTATGAACATGGTAAACTTGATCAAGTGTGATTGTCCCATTAGTGACCACTCCTGTTCCAGTGATATTTCCTCCCTTGTTCCCAGCGAATGATACAAATCCCTTGTTCCCTCCCTTGAAGTCTGTGAGTAGACTCCTTTCCCCAGTCATTTGAGGAGAGCAACCACTGTCGACGAATCATTTGTTGTTTAGACCTGTAGTTAGCTCCTGCACATGAAAGAAAACAAGTTAGTTATCATGGAGAACCCAAGCCATGACTGACTTGGTAATACCATTCTCATCCACATACGTTAACTCCTTCAAATACCTATCTCTCCTTTCAGGTGACTTGAGTTTTTAATTGAGAACTTGTTGTGGTGCTGAGTGATGAACATTCACTCTAGGCCTTTGGGCTAGCATTTGCTGTTGAGCCCTAGAATAGTTTCTATTATAATGCATTTCATTCTGATACCCCTGGGCTCTACCTGGTGTCTGTTGTCTTTGAGGAGTATGTGACCTAACTGGAGTGTAAGTCCTTTTAGGTGTACTCCTATATCCTTGTTGCGGTCATGTCCTTGACTAACTAGGAACTGTATTCGGAGAATTAGTCCTAATCACTTCATTTTGTCTTACCGATACCGGTATTTGTTTAGCAGTTAGCCTAGGTGTTGCATTCAAATTCATCTCAGTATGTTGAGAACTACTTGAGCTAGCAATACTAGGTACTAGTCTTAGGGCTGGTTGAATTTTCTTCCCTACAGTAGTTCTAGACTCTGGTTTAGAAGCTGTGGATTCTACTTTGTTATAAGGACAGCTAGATGCAACATGTCCTTTCTAATGACATCTAAAGCAGGACATCTTATCAATCGAATTCATATCAGTACCCTTTGATTTAGGTGTCTCACTAGTGTCATTTTCTTTCGATTCAACTATCGTGATCAGTTCCTCTCGCTGATTATCAATTACAGGTTTCGCTTCTCCTAGTATAGTGTCACTAGTAGACTGCACAAACTTGACTTTCTTAATCTTAGAGGTAGTGGTAGACACCTTATTTGAATTATCCTTTTCAGATTCAGTTACAGTTGCTACCTCTGATTCAACCGGTTCAGTGGTTTTATCCTGAGGTTGAGGCACGTAATTGTTGTTGAACGGTGGAGGCCTGATGACCTAGTCCTATTGCTTCCTTAGACTGCCTTTAGCTTCTAAGATTTTCCCTAGGTTTAGGGATGAGTTTCTAAACTTTTCAAGCTTGCTATTGGCCTCAGCATTAATTATGCAAGACTAATACATTATTACAAGACTAATACACTTACTTAACATTAATTATGCAAGACTAAAACACTTCACTAAATAAATGCATTAAAAAATGACATCATAAATACCTCTATATGGCCGGCCTTAGGAGGTACAAATCCTAGGTGTTGACTTCTATTTTTTAATTATTAAAACACCATACACAATCACCATCATCACACTTCACTCTTTCACTCCACCAAGATTTACACTCAACCTCCATATTCATCATTTCAATCTACCTTTTTTCATATATAAATAGATATCAAAACCTTTCATTTTGTTCATACTAAAAATCTCTTTCTCTCCTCTTGAGGCCGGCCACACACACACACACATATTGCACACAATTCTCTTTCAAAAGTTCTTCATTTTTTGCAAAGTGTTCTTGGTGAAATCATTGAAGATCCAACTTTCTACTCATTTGCATTCTTCTAATACCACAAAGTAAGAAAATACTAACTCATAACATCTTATATTTATATTTATATAAGTCTTGCATAAATATATAATCTCACACAAAAACAAGTTTATAAATCACTAGTTTTGTTTTTAACTTTGTTTTCTTCAAATGTGTTTATAAATATATAAACACATTATGTAAGTATAAATATTATGAAAACAAGTTACATAAATGTGTTTTATAACCTTTTATACAAGTAGTTTTTGAATAAACAACAAGAATCACAAGTTGTTTCAAGTTTATATAGTACGGATTTTCGGCAGAAATATTACGTCGATTTTGAAAAATCATAACTAATTCATAACTTAACGAATTGAGTTGTTTCTTGTCCCAAAAGTTAGATATATGTTTTAACCAAAAATCTGGAGGTTTTCATAGTTTAATATAAACTTTTGAACCCTCAGATATTATTTGGGAACCCGAAAGTTTGACAGCTCAAAAATGGCCAACATCGGGTTTTTAACGAGCTTTTTCCCCAACCTAAACACCTCGAAAAATATCCGTTCTTGACTTTAAAAATTCTTTGTATATAGTAGTTTAATGTCTTAGAAAACCATAGCCTAAATCGTTTTGGAGCTTGGTCAAAAACAGCCTCAAATTAGGCCGTAAAACCTTCAAAAAGCTTGAAAGTTATACATATAAATTTGAAGTTTTAAGTGGGTTTTATTCATAAACTTGTAATGTTGGGTGATTTAAAACATATAAACCATTATACATACATATTACATATATATGGGAGTTTCAAAGTCCCTCGTATCATTTAGGACTCAGTTAAGTGCGTCCGATGCCATCAGTCATTTACAACGCAAACCGTCATTTTTACGCTCATTTTCCATCAACTTACGGAGAGTCATCATAGCCCCTATTTTAACTATCTATTGGGGTGGAACCACATGCACTGTTTTCATACGGACATCAAAACTGTTTATTTCTTATATATATTACACTTGAGTTTATGTGGATCCATCAGCCTCGTATCATGAACCGTTAATTACATTTATTTGTAAACGCGAATATATAGTGGATAGATCTATCGGGAGTCATGTCCGCCATTCGGGTTAGTCTTAATCGGCTAACAGTGGAATGCATATATATTTAACACACGGTATTACAGTCGGGGATACTGTACATGGCAAACTCATTTAATTTAGCTTCGGTTGCATGATGGTTTATTTAATACATACATGGAATTTTTTCTTTATAAATTCAACTCATCTGATAATGTCCATAAAATTTGTCTTTTCGCGTAAACCTATGAGCTCACCAACAATTTGTTGACGTATTTTAGCATGTATTTTCAGGTAATTAAGCATTCGCATTCATCGGAAGTAACCTGAGGCTTCCGCATATTTTGGAGTCGCAATATTTTCATCGACCCACAGAGATTTATTTGCATTATTATGAATCTTTTGATTATGTAGCCGAATCTCTATATTTTACGAACTATTTACATTTCATGTTGGTTTGTAAAACAATATTTATATTTGAAGTTAAATAAATGTATTTTGAAAACAACCATATAGTGGTCGTTCGATATGATTATGGTTACATTTCCACACTGGTCATGCCTCGCTGCCAACCGGGGTAGCAGGGTGTGATAGATTGGTATCAGAGGCATAGTTATAGCAAACTAGGTCGCATTAGTAATCTTAATCTATAACTATATCTAAGTTTTTTTTACTGATTATCAAAAACATTTTGTAATCAACTTAATATGAGACTTGGTGACAGCATCATGTCAAGCCACGTCGTAATCATTTTGTCTGACTTGGAGGAGGAGCATACTCCAACCAGCCGATACAACCCGGAGGTGTTCATTGAGGAGGACCCATCTGAGGAGGAAGACCCCTCGGAAGACGAAGAACCTATGGAAGAATTGGACGAGGAAGAGCAAATGGAGGTCGACAAATCCTCCAGCGGATGGGGAGAACCCGCCAGCACCAGTGGCTCCCTCTCACGTTCCATATCACCCATCTGTACCATCTCACCGCACTTACCGCCCCCACCTCAACGGACCCCGATGAAGTTCACGGCCCACAAAAAGAGTGTTCACATGCCCGAGACCCTCCAAGAGTGGAGGCGGGAGGAGGAATCCCCTCCGAATTTGAGATCGGAGGACCATCCTCTGCACCGACCCCACCGCTCACTCAAGAGCCGACCGATCAGACCGTACCGCTTTTGGTAACAAGGTCTTCTTGGCACGACATCCAACTCCAGTTACTTAACCAGGATATTGGAGAGATGACTGCTCATTTAGAGTGGGAGGAGTTTCAAAACTCCAAACTATATTGGGCCAACTAGCACGCCGTCACTATTCAACAGGACGGGTTGGAGGAGCTTCGGCAGCGACTAGCCGGATACGAGGCCCGCAATGAGGAACTAACACGGCGCCTCAATGCATTACAGCATGGAGAGACCCCCGATCACTCCCATTCCTAGTACCCCCTATCTTTGTAATGTTAGGAATTATTATGTAATAGCGTAGGACTTAAAATTTTCAGGTAATAACCCACCCCGATGTAAGAACTTATGAATTATTAATGAAAATTTCAAGTTATTTATGACTTTGTGTTTGATGATTATAGAACTGTGCCCTAAGAAAAATTCAAATCTTTAACACTCATCTTCTTATACCCCGTTTATTTTTTTTTTAAAGATAATGCCGCCTAGAAGTGCCATGAACGCTGTTGAAATCGAGCAACTCATAGCACAAAGAGTAGTCGCCGCCATAGCCACCTACGAAACCAATTGGAATGGTTCTACCAATGGTGACGGTGGAGCTAGTCGTACTACAGGAGGAACCGAAACTAATCCCAAGGGTTGGGGGATTAAGGGGTTTTTGAGCTGCAAGCCCCGTTACTTCAATGGAACCGAGGGAACTGTCCGACTAATTCACTGGTTTGAGAATCTTGAGTCTGTCTCCCGCGTCAGCAGATGTATAGAATATGAGAAAGTTAAGTTTGCTACTCACACTCTTCAGGATGGTGCATTAACTTGGTAGAATTCATATGCCTAGTCTGTTGGATTCGACACGGCCTATCAACTCGCCTGGACTGAGTTGAAACAGATGATGACCGATGAGTACTGCCCCCGAAATGAATTATAGAAGATGGAATCTGGGTTCTAAAATCTCAAGATGACGGGTACAGACATTGCCGGATACACTAACCGTTTCCATGAACTAAGCCAACTATGCCCACAAATGGTGACCCCCGAGTACAAGACGGTCGAATGCTACATTTGGGGACTCGCCCCTCAAATCAAAGGCAACGTCACCGCCTCAAACCCTACATTTGTTAGATCAAGTGGTCTGAAGGAATGAGGCCAAAGAAGGAGAGAACAAGAGAAAATGGGAAGACAAGTCTGGGATGAATTAGGGTTCCCAGTCCAAAAAGCCCGAAACCATTAAAGCCTTTGTAGCCGGAGCCGAACCAAGGAAAGGCTACACTAGTACAAACACCTTTGCAACCAATGCACCTACCACCACAAAAAAGGTCCCTGCCCAACCCCTTGCGGGAAGTGTAAGCGTCTTGGTCATCTGACCAAGGATTGTAGATTCAACAACAACAACAACAATGACAGCAACAATAACAGCAACAACAACGGCAACAGCCAAAGGAGCTGCTTTAAGTGTGGAGTTGTCGGCACTATAGGAATGAGTGCCCAAAGTTTAAAAACGGCGGAGGAGCTCAAGGGAGAACATTTATGTTGGTAGCTGGAGACGCTCGTCAGGACCTTAATGTAGTATCAGGTACATTTCTTCTTGATGACATTTATGCTTATGTACTATTTGATACTGGGGCTGATAAGAGTTTATTTCTACTAAGTTCAGTTAACAACTGAATGTCCCTCAATCCTGATTAGACAACTTCTATACTATAGATTTAGTTGATGGCAAACTGGTTGAGGCAAATAGTGTCATTAAGAATTGCGCACTGAAAGTAGTCGAACATCCCTTTAAGATAGACCTGATGCCTATCGAACTAGGAATTTTTGACATAGTTATGTGTATGGATTGGTTGTCAGATAATCATGCTGAAATCCTATGTGGTAAGAAGGTCATAAGAGTACCACTTAAGAAAAAGAAAGTCCTAACAGTCCAAGGAGAAAGAAAGAATCGCCAATTGAATATAATCCCTGGCTTATGAACATTGAAATGCCTTCGGGAAGGTTGTCATGCAGTGCGGGTTTAAGTAATGGAAAAGTAGTCGAAGGAGAAGCGACTCGAAGAAATCCTGGTAGTTCTTGACTATCCAAATGTCTTTCCTGAAGACTTGCCTGGACTTCCACCAACTAGGCAAGTAGAATTTCAGATTGACTTGATTCCTGGAGCTGCACCTGTCGCACGAGCACCCTACCGATTAGCACCGTCAATTATGCAAGAATTATCCAATCAGTTGCAAGAACTATTGGATAAAGAATTCATCCGACCAAGTTCCTTACCTTGGGGAGCTCCGGTCTTATTTGTAAAGAAGAACGACGGATCCTTTAGAATGTGCATTGACTATCGAGAGTTGAACAAGTTAACCATCAACAACCGACACCCTCTCCCCATAATCGACGATTTATTCGATAAACTCCTAGGATCTAGTTTTTACTTTAAGATTGATCTGCGATCCGTATACCCCCACGTTAAGGTTCGGGTAGAGGATATACCCAAGACAGCATTCATAACTCGTTATGGACATTACGAATTCCAGGTGATTCCATTCAGTTTAACCAACGCACTAGCTGTATTCACGGATCTCATGAATCGAGTGTGTAAACCGTATAAGGATAAATTTGTAATAGTGTTCATAGACGATATCCTTATATACTCTCGAAGTCAAGAGGAACACGAGCAGCATCTGAAGATAATCCTAGAGCTACTTGAAAAAGAATAGTTGTACGCCAAAATCTCTAAGTGTGAATTTTGGCTACGAGAAGGAAAATTCCTAGGGTATGCGATCAATAGCCAAGGAATTCAAGTAGATCCATCGAAAATCGAGGCTTTTAAGAACTGGGCAACGCCTAGGACTCCAACGGAAATCCGTCAGTTATTAGGTCTTGCCGGTTATTATAGACGATTTATCGAAAACTTCTCTAAGATAGCTTGTTCGATAACGGAATTAACTCGGAAGGATATGAAGTATATCTGTGGTGAAGACCAGGAGACGACATTCAAACTATTCAAGTAGAGATTGTGTAGTGCACCTATTCTATCCCTACCTAAGGGAACAAAAAACTTTGTGGTCTACTGCGATGCCTCACATAATGGGTTAGGTTGTGTGTTAATGCAGAAGGATAAAGTCATCGCTTACGCATCATGGCAACTCAAATTCCATGAGGTGAACTATATGACTCACGACCTGGAACTCGGAGCAGTGGTGTTTTCTCTTAAAATATGGAGGCACTACCTTTACGGGACAAAGTCCAAAGTATTCACGGATCATAAGAGCCTTCAGCACATTCTAGACCAAAAGGAGTTGAACATAAGGCAACGGCGATGGGTTGAACTGCTAAGCGATTACGACTGCGGCATCCGATATCACCCGAGCAAGGCAAACATTGTAGCTGATGCGTTGAGTCGGAAGAAATGGGTTAAGCCCTTGAGGGTCCGAGCTTTGGTCATGACAATCAAGTCAAACCTAAACTCTCAGATTCTCAAGGCATAGAAAGAAGCAGTCAAGAATAAAAATCTGCTAGATGAAGCCTTGAGAGGAATGGATAAACAGTTTGAAATCAAGACCGATGGATGCCGGTACTTATAGAACCGAATTTGGCTACCAAAATTTAGTGGGTTGAGGAAGCTGGTCATGGACGATAGGCATAAGAAAAGATATGCTATTCACCCAAGATCAGATAAGATGTATCATGCCCTAAAGGAAATGTATTGGTGGCCAAACATGAAGGCTGACATTGCTACGTATGTCAGCAAGTGCTTAACATGTTTGAAGGTTAAGGCTGAGCACCAGAAACCATCAGGACTATTGGTACAGCCAGAAGTACCGTAGTAGAAGTGGGAGAGAATAACTATGGAGTTCATAAGTAAATTGTCGAAGACATCTGGTGGTTTTGACACCATTTGGGTGATTGTGGACCGACTCACCAAGACTGCACACTTCTTGCCAAACAAGGAGACTGATAAGATGGATAAGTTAACCCGAATCTATCTTAAAGAAGTGGTCTCGAGGCATGGAGTCTTCGTATCGATTATATCATATAGAGACAGTCGTATCACATCAAGATTTTGGCAATCGTTACAAGAGGCGTTGGGCACACGCCTGGACATGAACATGACATATCACCCACAGACGGATGGTCAGAGTGAAAGAACAATTCAAACATTGGAGGACATGCTCTTTGTGTTATCGACTTTGGCAAAAGTTGGGACAGACATCTGCCATTAGTTGAGTTTTCTTATAACAACAACTATCATTAGAGTATAAAGACTGCTCTATTCGAGACACTTTATGGGCGAATGTGTCGGTCACCGCTTTGTTGGGCTGAGGTAGGAGAAAGCCAGATCACTAGACTCGAGATCATCCAGGAGACTACAGAAAACATAGTCCAGATTCAGAACCGATTAAAGATCGCACGGGATCGACAGAAAAGCTATCCAGATATTCGAAGGAAGGATCTGGAATTCCAGGAGGGAGATCAAGTAATGCTGAAAGTCTCGCCTTGGAAAGGTGTAATCCATTTTCGAAAACGAGGAAAACTCAATCCTTATTATATCGGACCATTCAAGATCTCCAAAAGAATTGGCCCGGTAGCCTACCGACTCGATCTGCCCCCAGAGCTAAGCAATGTACATAATACCTTCCACGTGTCCAACCTTAAGAAGTGTATATCTGATGAAACACTCATCATACCCATGGATGAACTGGAACTGGATGACAAGTTGAACTTCAATGAACAACGCGTGGGAATAATGGACCGAGAAGTCAAGAAACTAAAGCACAATCGAATCCCGATAATAAAAGTCAGATGGAACTCTAAGCAAGGTCCTGAGTTTACATGGGAATGCGAAGATCAGTTCCGGGAAAAATACCCTCATCTGTTCTCAAATACTCAAACAGTGGAGAACGCGAGCTAATTTCGGGAAAAAATTCCCTTAACAGGGGGAGACTGTAACATCCGGCATTAAACCAGGTTAGCAACGATGACCTAATCAGTATTTACTAGCCACTTATAACCTAATCAGTGGTCATTAGCAATTAATCAAAGTGATTAACAAAGCTTATAAGGAAATTCAATTCAATAAGAATCAATTTCACCGGTGCGAAGAATCGACAAATCAATTAATTCGATCGATTTATGATATGATGGATTAATTCAACTGAGTACATAATTAAATTAAGATTAGTGACACCAATCATGAACTAATACACTTACTTAACAGTAATTATGCAAGACTAAAACAATTCATTAAATAAATGCATTCCAAAAGTATTTATGAATTAACAAAAAAATGGAAATACAAGAATACATTCTAAATACATTTATACAAAAAAATTGAAAATACATCATAAATAACTCCATATGGCCGGCCAGAGGAGGTACAAATCCTAGGTCTTGACATCTATTTTTTTATTATTAAAACACCATACACAATCACCATCATCACACTTCGCTCTTTCACTCCACCAAGATTTACACTCAACCTCCATATCCTTCATCATTTCAATATACTTTTTTTTCATTAATAAATAGAGATCAAAACCTTTCATTTTATTCACACCAAAAATCTCTTTCTATCCTCTTGAGGGCGGCCACACACACACACATATTGCACACAATTCTCATTCAAAATTTCTTCATTTTTGCAAAGTGTTTTTGGTGAAATCTTTGAAGATACAACCTTCTACTCATTTGCATTCTTATAAGACCCCAAATTAAGTAAATACTAACTCATAACATCTTATATTTATGTTTAAATAAGTCTTGCATAATATATATAATCACCAACAACAACAAGTTTCATAAAAACTTAAGTTTAAAAATCACTAGTTTTGTTTTTAAGTTTCTTTTCTTCAAATGTGTTTATAAATATATAAACACATTATGTAAGAATAAATATTAGGATAACAAGTTATATAAATGTGTTTTATAACCTTTTATACAAGTAGTTTTTGAATAAACAACAAGAATCACAAGTTGTTTCATGTTTATGAAGTCCGGATTTTCGGCAGAAATATTACGACAACTTTGAAAAATCATAACTAAGTCATAACTTAACGAAATGAGTTGATTCTTGTCTCAAAAGTTAGATCAATGTCTTAATTAAAAATGTGGAGGTTTTCATAATTTAATATAAAGTTTAGAACCCTCAGATACTATTTGGGAACCCGAAAGTTTGACATCTCAAAAATGGCCAACATAGGGTTTTTAACGAGCCTTTTCTCCAAGGTAAACACCTCGAAAAATGTCCGTTCTTGACTTTAAAAATTTTTGTACATAGTAGTTTAATATCTAAGAAAACCAAATCCTAAGTCGTTTTAGAGCTTGGTCAAAAACAGCCTCAAAGTAGGCCGAAAAACCTTCAAAAAGCTTATATATATATATATATATATATATATATATATATATATATATATATATATATATATATATATATATAGATTTTGGTTCAAATGAGTACCACTAGTTTTGCGGAGTACTGGAGGTACCTCGCTTAAAATTATTTTTTTTGAAATTTTTTTCATAATCATGTTTAAATTAATATTATAAGACTACTTGCAAAAAATCACACACTATAACTATGTGAAACGTGCAAGTTCACATGAACTGCACTGTTGTGAACGTATGTTCACAGCTAAGCATGTTCACATGAATTTTTCCACGTTCACATGACTTTTAAGAGGCTACGAAGTGTGAATGCATGTAATTCTTTTACAAATATGCTTATATTATTTGTATCTAAATGAATATGAAAAAAATTTAAAAAAAAAACTTTTTTTCGGAGCATGTTCACATCTTAAACCCGTGTGTTCACAGGTACTCACGGTACTCTGCATTTTTTAGGTACTCACACGAACCATATTCTATATATATATATATATATATATATATATATATATATATATAAACTTGACGTTTTACGTGGGTTTTATTTGTAAACATGTAATGTTGGGCTATTTTAAACATATAAACCATTGTACATACATATTATCTTATATATTGGACTAATAAAGTCCCTCGTATCATTTAGGACTCGGTTAAGCGCGTCTGTTGTCATCACTCATTTATAACGCAAACCGTCGTTTTTACGCTCATTTTGCCATCAACTTACGGTGAGTCTTCATAGCCCCTATTTTCACTATCTATTGGGGTGGAAACATGCACTATTTCATATGGACATCAAAACTGTTTATCTCTTATATGTATTACACATGTGTTTATGTGGATCCATCAGCCCTCATATCATGAACCATTAATTACATTTATTTGTAAACGCGAATATATTGTGGATAGATCTATCGGGAGTCATGTCCGCCATTCGGGTTAGTCTTAATCGGCTAACAGTGGAATTCATATATATTTAACACACGGTATTACAGTCGGGGATAGCAGTCTAAGTGTACTAGCATTTTGGTTCAAGTAATATTACAAAGTATTGGCTATTAACGAGTGATTGATATATGTGTTTATATATGTTTGATAGTTATTGATTGTATGTTTGAACTTGATGTAATGTATTACAAGAAGTTCAAACATAAAGTTCAAAGATAAATTCAAACTTAAGTTAAAACATAAGTTCAAATATAAGTTTAATATGTGAAATTCGAATTTAGAATAAATTCGAATTTGTCATTTAATGAATTTTGAATTTGTAGTAAATTCGAATGTATGCTATAAGGCAGATTCGAGATTGTCAATGGGACAAACTCGAATGGGCCTTGGGCCTGGATTCGAGTTTGTCCAATGACAAACTCGAATAGACCTCTATAATTAGGGATTAACTCGAATCATTAAGGGACTTTTGCAAAATTCGTGTGAGATTAAGCAAAAGGGCGATCTCGAGTTTATCAGTATTGTTTGAGTTATTTTGGAGAGAATCATTGCGTAGGTTCGTTCGTCGTCGATCGTACAGCGTTGTGGTAGTCTCCGTGTTCCGTGTGAGAGATATATCCGTCAAGCCGTTAACGAGGATTCCGCACTCGTTGACGGTGTCGCGTCAAGATAGATCTGTGTAGTTCAAGACCTTACAAGTGGTATCAGAGCCTACGGGGTGTTCTTCGTGTTCTTCGTGTTCATAAAGATACATCCTAGTTTTCTTGACGCTTTTGGACGGTTAATCTCACTTGTTTTTTAGATTCTTCGACCCTTCCAAATTGGAATACGGGAAATACTTTGTTGTTTTTCATGTTTTTGATAGAAATCAATATTTTTACTTGTAAAAATATTGATTTAATCTGAAAAACGTTAAAAAAACTCGAGGTATTAGCTATTTCTCGAATTTGTCGCGCTCGAATCTGTTAAGGAGTAATTAGGGTTTTGCTCATTTTCGAGTTTGATCAAAATACGCTCCTTTCGAGTTTCCTAAAAAGTGATTTCGAGTGTAGAGGTTTCGAATTTGCTTTAGGCTTCGACTTTGGACTAAAGTCGAATAGGGGATTCGAGTTTATCTAGGTTTCGATTTTGACTATTGTTCGAGTTTACCTTGTCATTCGAGTTTGGAGACCTTCGAATTTGTCACACATTTCGAAATTAATTGGATTTAATAAATTAACCGAATTTAATCCCAAATAGGTTTAAAGTTAACTATATTAGAATTTACCTAAATTCGAAAGAATTAATTTAAATTAATTTCGAATTAAATTAATTAAGTTTAAATACAATTCTTTTTGAAACAATGACAAATCTACAACGGTTTCTGGAAATGGATAACGAGGTCGATTAAAGCAAATACTCCGCCTAAACTAATGAAACTTGAAGACCATTACTGGTGGAAAGATCGGTTTGCCGACTTTGTGTGATTCAATGATATGCGTATGTGGATCTCTATCGACGAAGGATACATTCCACCGACAGCTGAGATAGAAGGACGACAAAGAGGTTGCTACGTATTCTAAAATGAAGGACGATGACAAAAAGCTGTTTGAAGCAGAAAACCGCGCATACACTATCATAAGAATGGCGTTACCTCAGGACATACTGCACACTTTCCGAAATCAAAAGATATCGAAAGAGCTCTGGGAGTCATTGGAAAATAGGTGTGAGGGTAACCCGAGGGTAAGGAGGAAGCGTATGGAGATGCTTAAGCAGCAGCTTGCGATCTTCAAGGCATTGAAGGATGAAAAGCTGGACGAGACCATCACGCGTTTCTATCATCTGCTGACTGAGCTAGAAAGTCATGATATTGAGTATAGCGACACTGAAAAGAATAATAAGCTTCTGGATGCTGTACCGGCCAAATGGGCGATGTACGTGGCCATGATTAAGCTTGATGAGGATAAATACTATACTCTATCTCTGGAGGATGTGGTGGGAACGCTGAGGGCGCATCATTTTGAATTACTGAAGGCAGAAACGGATTATGAACAAGTCCAAAATCCAGCTATGTATTTTGGAAAATCAAAACCTTCAGTGGCAACTGAAATGAAGACAGCTACAGCCTTCTTCTCAGGCAAAACATCGACACCGGCTGAGCCAGAGGACGCACAGAGTAGGGCTTTCTTAGGGTTCGCTAGACCAGAAGAAAAGCAGCAGCATCAGGCTACTCCGGCATCTACATCTCAGGGATATTCTAAGATGCCGATGAGCGCTAAATCGGCCGAAGACCATTTGAATCTGTTGGCTTCATTTGTGGCCGCATATGGAAATTGCGTTCAGGGTAAAATCAACGATCCTGCTCTCTGGGATGAGGATTACGATCAGGTAGACCCTGATAATCTTGAAGAGATGGATCTCCAATGTCAACTGGCCATGGTAACTCAACGGGTTAAGAGGTTCATCAAACGGACTGGCAGAAATTTGAGTATGAATAACAACAGGATTGTCTTCGATAAGTCCAAAGTAAAATGCTACAACTGTCAAGGGTTAGGACACTTCGCCAGAGAATGTCAGAAACCGAAGGTAGAAAATTACCAAGGGCAGAATCAGAACAAGGGACAGTATCAGAACCAATCCCAACAGTGATATCTTCCGACTACATCAACCAGTCAAGCGAACATAGCTGGTCTGTTATCTAACGTCACATCAGACAGACAGCTGGACGGTACTGATGACTGGAATACACATCTAGAAACTAACGCTAGAGCCTTTATGGCTGAAGTGACTGAGAGTGGATGCGAAGGAGTAGAGCAGAACACTGGGGACAGCAGTCAAAAGGAAAGCAGTCCGATATGGGTGGAGAAGTCGGATGATCAGACGATTTTGGAGGTTGCCGCTCAGATGGCCAACGTAGAATCATATCATACAAAGGTAAGTCTGAAATTCTCTCTTTTCCATGAATTGTGTGTTTTATGTGCTACATCTAACGATAGATTAAATTTAGTGCTAGAATCACATCAAAATATATCTGCTCAAAATGAATCTTTGAAATCAGATAATGCTAGCCTGATAGATATAAAGCAAGATCTTAGGGATAAGCTTAAGGCTGATGCACAAGATGTTATAGTTCTAAAGGACAAACTGAGCGAACAGTGTGTTAGGTTAGAACTCATGTATGAACATGTTGAAGCATTAACCAAGGAGCTGAAAACCAGAGACATAGAGCTAGCTGAGTCTAAGGTGAAGGTAGCTGAGGCCAATAGTAAACTTGAAAAGTTTAGGAACTCAAGTCTTAACCTAGGGAAAGTTTTAGATGCACAACGACAATCTAAAAAGCCTGTAGGTCTAGGATTTCACGGGATTCCTCCACCGTTCAATGACAACTATGTCCCTCAATCTCAGGGGAAAACTGAGAAATCAGTAGACTTAGAGGAAATACCGGAACCAGTGTCTGAGCCCGTAAAGGAAAATACACCAAAGGTGACTGATACTAATGTCAAGATTAAGAAAGTCAAATTTGTGTCTTCCTCTAGTGAAACACCTGTAGGACAACATAAAATTGATTTTAATGATCAGGATGATGAAGCAGTCACTATAGATGCACCAAAAGAACCAGACACTAGTGAGACACCTAAGTCAAAGGGCACACACAAGAAGTCTATTGACAAAATGTCTTGCTTTAGATGTCATGAATGGGGGCATGTTGCTTCTAACTGTCCGCATAGGAAAGTTGACATTACACCTAAGACAGGGAAGCCAGAACAAGCTAAGCCTTCTACAAGTGTTGCGAGCACTAGTAGTTCTCAGAGTACCGAGAAAATGTGCAGGCTACACCAAAACAGACTGTGAAACAAATACCGATGAAAGGTGGACCAAAAGAAGTGATTAGCACTAACTCACCAAATAGAGTGATTAATCAATCTAGGTCTGGCCCACAACAACAATATAGGAGCACAACACCTAGCAGAGCATACACTCCGGTTAGGTCACACACTCCTGTTAGACATCACACACCGGGTAGAGCTCAGGGATATCAGTCTGAAATTAATTATAATCATAGTTATTCAAGAGGTCCACAACAAATTCCTACTCAAAGGCAAAGAGTGAACTTAAATCACTCGGCACCACAACAAACTCCAGTTCAAAGACCCAAGTCACCTGAAAGGAGAGATGGGTATTTGAAAGAGTTTAAATATGTGGACGAGAATGGTATAACCAAGTCAGTTATGGCTTGGGTTCCCCGTGATAACTAACCTATTTTCTTTCATGTGCAGGAGATAACCACAGGTCTGAACAACAAATGGTTCGTCGACAGTGGATGCTCCAGGCATATGACAGGGGAAAGAAGTCTACTTACAGACTTCAAGGGAGGGAATCGGGGATTTGTATCATTTGCGGGAAATAAGGGTGACGGGTACTGGAGTGGTCACTAATGGGATGATCAAATTGGATCAAGTTTATCACGTTGATAAACTGGTCCATAATCTCATTAGTGTATCTCAAATCTGCGATAAGAAGAATTCAGCGCTGTTCATTGATACTGAAGCGTTAGTGCTAAAACCGGGGTTTAAGATTCCTGAAGAGTGGAAATTGATGAGGGCTCCAAGGAAGAATGACCTATACATGCTCGACATGAACAAGCCTGAATCTTCAATGGGACCCATCTGTTTACTATCTAAAGCTTCAGAGACTGAGTCGGTTTTGTGGCACAGACGCATGGCACACTTGCACCTGAGGAAAATGAACTATATAACGAAAAATGGACTAGTGCAAGGTGTGCCTATGAAGAGTTTTCAGTTCGAGGATAAGTGTCTACCGTGCAAGAAGGGCAACCAACATAAGAAGGCACACAAGTCCAAGACTCAGAACTCCATCACTACCACATTCGATTTGCTGCATATGGACCTCTTCGGACCAATCAACAAAAGGAGTGTAGGTGGTAGTTGGTATTGTTTAGTTATCACTGACGATTACTCACGACTTTCTTGGGTTTTCTTTCTAGGTACAAAGGACGAGACGGCTTCCAAGCTCATCGGGTTCTTAGACCAAGTGGAGAATTCCTATGGAACAAGGGTTAAACGACTTCGTAGTGATAATGGAACAGAGTTTAAAAACACTGTATTTGGTGTATATTGCCTATCAAAGGGCATAGTGCATCAATTTAGTGCACCCTATGAGCCACAACAAAATGGGGTGGCCGAACGAAAGAACAGGACATTGATTGAGGCAGTGAATACCGCATGTCATATTTTAAACCGGGTCCTTACGGTCAAATCTTTGAACAAAACCTGTTATGAAATTTTGAATAAACGGCCACCTAATTTAACTGGCTTCGAACCTTTTGGGGTACCATGTACTTTATTGCGAACAAAACATCAACCTGAGTTTGGTGAAAAGGCTGACGAAGGATACTTCCTAGGTTATGTGCCGAACTTACCAAACAAACGGGTTTTTAACAAAACTAATGGTATAGTAGAGATTGTGTATAACATTGAAGGATACTTCCTAGGTTATGTGCCGAACTCACCAAACAAACGGGTTTTTAACAAAACTAATGGTATAGTAGAGATTGTGTATAACATTGATGTCACAAGTTATACACATGAACCCCAAACAGGTCCGGAATGGAATTTTGACTATGACAAACTGTTTAAGTAATTTAATATTCCTTTGGATTAAAATGCAGGTACCATCGAAAAGGATATGGCGACGTTGAATCTGAATGACGAAGGTCATAGCTTTCCGAGGACCACATATCAATCAACATCCGAGCCTACTTCAACTGATGATGGATCTCCAGAAGTCACTGATTCAGAAGCACCTACAAACGAGAATCAGACTCAGACAATAAATTCCAACTCTGAGGAAACTGTCCATGAGGAGGAAAATGTGGAATCCGAAGTTGTTCCCCCGTTAGGTGAAATAGGATCAAATTTAGGAGATAATCTGAGAGTTGACGAGATAGAGACATCTAGGATCAACAAAAACCATCCTATAGAAAGCATTATAGGAAATCCTAATGCGGGTGTAAGGACAAGTACTAGTTTAAATAACAACATTGTGTTGTTGTCGATGATAAACGACTCTGAGGCTTTTCACACCTGCCTCTATTCTTGTTTCATTTCGCAAGTAGAGCCGAAAAACGTGCAAATGACACTAAAAGATAACTCCTGGGTTGAAGCGATGCAGGATGAACTCTCTCAATTTTGGAAACTAGAAGTGTGGGAGTTAGTTCCATTACCTCGAGGGGAAAGAGCAATAGGAACCAAATGGGTTTTTAAGTGCAAAAGAGACGATCGGGGTATAGTCACTCGCAACAAGGCTAGGTTAGTTGTAAAGGGTTTCGACCAAGAGGAGGGAATTGATTACAATGAGGTGTTCGCGCCAGTAGCAAGGTTGGAATTGAAGCAATTCTTTTGTTTCTGGCTTTTGCTTCCTTCAAGGGATTTAAGGTTTATCAGCTAGACGTTAAGAGTGCTTTCCTCTATGGGAAAGTGAAGGAACTGGTGTATGTAGAACAGCCGCCTGGGTTTACAGATCCGAAGTATCCAGACAGAGTATATCGATTAGATAAGGATCTGTCTGGATTGCATCAAGCACCAAGGGCGTGGTACGAGACTCTGTCCAACCATCTGTTAGAAAATGGGTTTGAAAGAGGAAGGATAGACAGTACGCTGTTCGTAAAGCGAAAGGGAGAACACTTCATCTTGGTACAAGTGTACGTCGATGATATCATCTTTGGATCATCAGACGAGCAAATGTGCAAGGATTTTGAGAAGGTGATGAAGTCAAAATTCCAGATGAGTGCAATGGGTGAGTTGAATTTCTTTTTGGGTTTGCAAGTCGACCAGAAGAAGAAGGGAATGTTTATCCATCACACGAAGTATGTGTATGACATAATAGAGCGCTTCGGGATGGAAGGGACAAAACTGACAGCTCATTTCAGCACGCCGATTCAAGTGAATCACAATCTCGGACCGGGTACTGAAAGTGATACCGATCTGGATCTGACGCTATATCGGGCCATGATTGGATCACTTATGTATTTAACTGCTTCAAGACCTGACATTATGTTTGCTGTGTGTATTTGTGCTAGGTTTCAAGCTAATCCGAAAGAGATGCACATGAAAGCTGTGAAGCGGATTCTACGATACCTCAAGTCGAAACCGAAGCTGGGACATTGGTATCACACGAAGGGAGATCTGGAATTGGAGGCGTTCACGGATTCAGACTACGGAGGATGCAGCTTAACGCGCAAGTCAACAACTGGAGGTTGTCAATTTCTAGGAGGGAGACTCGTTTCGTGGCAATGCAAGAAACAGACGTCGGTAGCCGTGTCAACGTGCGAGGCCGAGTATGTTGCTGCTGGTAGTTGCTGTTCACAGGTTCTGTGGATACAACAACAATTGCGGGATTACGGTTTGGCTTACACTCAAACTCCTATTAGGATAGATAACTAGTCTACGATTGCTATAACTAATAATCCAGTTAAACACAGTAAAACCAAGCACATAAACATAAGATATCATTTTATACGTGATTATGCTGAAAAGAACTTAATCAAGCTGGTAAAAGTGGCAACGGATGATAATAATGCTGATTTATTTACCAAAGCTTTTGATAAATCACTGTTTGAGTATTTGATTCAACTAAATGGAATGCGCAACCCAGAGTGAATTGACCTTAGTAGAATCTTATTTTCTTTTATAGTAGGAGTCTTTCTTTCTTTTTATAGTAAGTCTAGTAAATTAGGATAGTTTCTATTTTTAGTAAGTTAGTAGGTTATATTATGTTCTTGCTATTGTTTATGAAAAACAAAAGAAAAAAGAGAGAAAACAATAAAAAGTTCAAAAAAAAGAGAATATCAAAAAAAGAGTTAAGTCTTAGATGCATAGGTTCAAAGTGATGAAAATTAGCACAGTCGTTACAAACTCTAAGTGTTTAGGCTTTCACACATAATGCAATTAATATTCTAAGTGTAATACATTATCTAGTATGATATGTTGGTAGGCATAATACATAGAGGGAGTCTCAAGGCTAATAAAATACTCAAGGAAAAGTCAAACGTGTCACTAACTTAGATGTATGACCAATCGGTCTTAATTTTTATGTTAGAGACATACAACCTTTGATAATAAATGAGGTATGCAAACTTTCTGGGAATGTATAGCAACATCAGATACATCTTAAAATGTGAAGAATAGAAAAATCGTACTGAGTCGAGGGTCAAAACAAGTAACTCTGTTGTACGTAAGTACAGAGCTGTTGCATCTGTTTTGATTCGGGATAGCAAGATAAGTCGCTTTGTTGTACGTCAGTATAGACCTGTCACCGCTGTCTTGCTAGCTTTAAAAATAAACCTTAAGACAAACTAAGACACTTTGTTGTATGTAAATACAGACCTGTGTCCGATGTTTGCCTTTTAAAGAAAGTTTGCAATACCAAAAAGTTATAATCATTGTGTGTATGCCTTGATCATTAGAGTATGTCTATGTCTGAGTCACGTAAGATAATTTCATGATAAATAAAAAGGCCAAGGGATATTCCGAAATGTAACATGTTTAAAGGGGAAATAATACCAACAATCGGCTAGAAATGTATGTCACGACAAACAATCAAAGGAATCAAAAATTCCTAAGTGTGAAGGTTTAAGTACTGAAAGTGAGTATCTGACGCCGCTATCTGATTGAACCTTTTCTTTGACAATACTCGTCAAAAATGTTGGTACACCCTGTGTGACGATAGCAGTCTCAGTGATCCAACATTGTGGTATTAACAAGTGTTTGATATATATGTTTATATATGTTTGATAATTATTATTGATTGTATGTTTGAACTTGATGTAACGTATTACAAGAAGTTCAAACATAAAGATCAATGATAAAATCAAACATAAGTTAAAAACATAAGTTTCAATTCTAAGTTAAATAGGTGAAAGAGTAAATTCGAATTCTATAAGGATTGGCATTCAAATCTATGACAGATTCGAATGTGTTCCTAGGCAGATTCGAATGTTCCTCATAAGGTAGATTCGAGAGTGTCATGTGGACAAACTCGAATGGGCCTTGGGCCTGATTCGAGTTTGGCCCATGGCAAACTCGAATGGTCATCTATAATTAGGGATAGACTCGAATTATTATGAGACTTTTTGCAGAATTCGTGAGGGATTAAGGAAATGGGCGATCTCGAGTTTATCAGCTAATTGAGTGTTCTTTCGAAGAGAATCTTCAAGTAGGTGCGTTCTTGTTAGTTCGTACAGCTCGTTGATAGTCTCCGTGTTCCTAGTGAGAGTTGTTTCCGTCTACCCGTTAACGTGGATTCCGAACTCGTTGACGGTCTCGCGTGTAGATAGATCCGTGTTGTGTAGACCTTTCAAGTGGTATCAAAGCCTACGGCGTGTTCTTAGTGTTCTTCTTGTTCATAAAGATACATCATAGGTTTCTTGACGCTGTTGGACGGTTAATCTCTCCAGTTTTCGTGTTTTTCGTGTTTTTCGAGCTTATCAAATTGGGATACGGGAAATACTTTGGTGTTTTTCACGTTTTTGATAGAAATCAATATTTTTCTTTGTAAAAATGTTGATTTAATCTGAAAAACGTTAAAAAATCCAAGTATTAACCGTTTTTCGAGTTTGCGGCGCTCGAATCTGTGAGGAGTCATTAGGGTTTTTCCTTAGTCTCGAGTCTAACCAAAATCCGCTTCTTTCGAGTTTGTTTAACAGGTAATTTGAGTTTATTTGATTCGAGTTTGCTTCAAGTTTGGACTATAGTCGAACAGGGTGCTTCGAATCTACTGAGTATTCGAGTTTGTATTGACCTTCGACTTTGGAGACTTTCGAATATGTCATCAAGTATGAATTTAATTGAATTTCAAAACTTAATCGAATTTAATCCCAAATAGATTTAAACTCAAACTTAATTATATTCGAATCTACCTAGATTCGAAAGAATTAACTTAATTAGTTTCGATTTAAATTTATAAGTTACAATTCAATTACTTTTGAAACGATGTCAAATCTTCAAAAGTTTCTAGAAATGGATCATGAGGTCGGGAAAGCTAATACTCCGCCTAAGCTGATGAAACTTGAAGACTATTATTGGTGGAAAGATCGGTTTTCCGATTTTGTGCGTTTCAACGAAATGCGAATGTGGATATGTATTGACGAAGGATACATTCCACCTATCTCGGAAGTTGAAGGCCGTCAAAGAGTCTTATCATATCAAATGATGAAAGAGGATGATAAGAAACTATATGAAGCCGAGAACAGAGCATTCTCGATTATTCGAATGGCTTTGCCTGAGGATATACTACACACATTCCGCAATCAGAAGACTTCTAAGGAGCTTTGGGAGACGCTGGAAAAGAGGTGTGAGGGTAATCCGAGGGTTCGGAGGAAGCGCATGGAGTTGTTGAAACAGCAGTTTGCTATTTTCAAGGCTTTGAAGGATGAACAGCTGGATGACACCATCACCCGCTTTTATCATCTGCTAACAGAGCTTGAGAGTCATGGCATTGAGTATAATGACACAGAGAAGAACAATAAGCTTCTTGATGCCTTACCAGCCAAATGGGCGATGTACATGGCTATGATCAAGCTTGATGAAGATAAGTATTATACTCAATCGTTGGAGGATGTAGTGGGAACGCTGCAGGCTTATCATTTTGAGCTTCTGAAGACCGAAACCGATTATGAACAAGTCCAAAATCCAGCCATGTATTTTGGAAAATCAACAAAACCTTCTGCGGCAGCTGATCTGAAGACTGCTACTGCGTTTTTCATCGGAGAAACGTCGTCACCAGCAGAGACTGATGACACACTGAATAGAGCGTCCTTAGGGTTGGGAAGATCGGAAGAACAACAACCTCAGGCAACACCTGCATCAACATCTCAGGGATACTCTAAGATGCCCATGAGCGCTAAGTCGGCCGAAGAACATTTGAATCTATTGGCGTCATTTGTGGCCGCGTATGGAAACTGCGTTCAAGGGAAAATAAACGATCCTGCACTCTGGGATGAAGACTACGATCAGGTAGACCCTGACGACCTGGAGGGGATGGATCTTAATTGGCAACTGGCCATGGTAACCCAACGGGTTAAGCGATTCATCAAACGGACTGGAAGATGAACATAAACAACAAGGGGATTGACTTTGATAAATCCAAGGTCAACTGCTACATTTGTCAAGGTCTGAGTCACTTCGCAAGAGAATGTCAGAGACCAAAGGTAGATACTTACCAAGGGCAAAATCAGCATCATGGACAGTTTCCGAACCAATCTCAACAGAGATACCTTCCGAGTTCATCATCCAGTCAAGCCAACATAGCTGGTCTGTTATCAAACGTAACATCAGACAGACAGCTAGATGGTACTTACGACTGGAGCTCACATCCGGAATCTAACGCTAGAGCCTTTATGGCTGAAGTCACGGAGAATGGATGTGAAGGGGAAGAGCAGACCACAAGGGACAGCAGTCCGATGTGGGTGGAGAAGACGAATGATCAGACGCTTCTGGAGTTTGCCGCTCAAATGGCCAACGTGGAATCCGACCACACAAAGGTTATTCTGAATTACTCTCTTTTCCATGAATTATGTATGTTATGTGTTACTTCTAACGACAGGTTGAATCTAGTATTAGAATCACATAAAAACATATCATCTCAAAATGAGTCTTTAAAATCTGATAATGTTAGCCTGAATGACATTAAGCAAGATCTTAAGGACAAGCATAAAGCTGATGCACAAGATGTCATAGTTCAAAAAGACAAGCTGAGTGAGCAGTGTGTTAGATTAGAACTGATGTATGAGCATGTAGAGGCTTTGACCAAAGATCTTAAGACCAAAGAAGTAGAGCTAGCTGAGACTAAGGTGAAGGTAGCATAGGCCAATAGTAAGCTAGAAAAGCTTAGGAACTCAAGTCTGAACCTAGGGAAAGTTTTAGATGCTCAACGCCAATCTAAAAAGCCTGTAGGTCTAGGATTTCATGAGATTCCTCCTCCTTTTAATGCAAACTATGTGCCTCAACCTCAGGAGAAAACTGAGAAATCAGTAGACTTAGAGGACATACCTGCACCTGTATCTGAGCCTGTAAAAGAAAATACACCTAAGGAGACTTATACAAACGTCAAGGTTAAGAAAGTCAAATTTGTGTCTTCCTCCAGTGAAACACCTGCTGGAAAACATATAATTGATTTTAATGATCAGGACGATGAACCAGTCACAATAGATGCTCAAAAGGACCAAGACACTTGTGAGACACCTAAGTCTAAGGGCACACACAAGAAATCCATTGACAAGATGTCTTGCTTTAGATGTCATGAAAAGGGGCATGTTGCTTCTAACTGTCCGCTTAGGAAAATTGACGTTACACCTAAGACAGGGAAGCCAACACAAGTTAAGCCCTCAACAAGTGTGGCGAGCACTAGTAGTTCTCAGAGTTCCGAGAAAATTGTGCAGGCTACACCAAAACAAGTTGTGAAACAAATACCGGTAAAAGGTGGACAAAAACAAGTGGTTAGGACTAATTCACCGAATCGAGTCATTAATAAATCTAGGTCTGGTCCTCAACAACAATATAGGAGCACAACACCTAGCATAGCATACACTCCAGTTAGGTCACACACTCCTATTAGACATCACAAACCGGTGAGAGCTCAGGGATCTCAATCTGGAATGCAATATAATCGGAATTATTCAAGAGCTCCACAACAAATGCCTACTCAAAGGCAAAGAGTGAATTTACATCACTCGGCACCACAACAAACTCCTGTTCAACGACCCAAGTCACCTGAAAGGCGAGATGGGTATTTGAAAGAGTTTAAGTATGTGGACGAGAATGGTATAACCAAGTCAGTTATGGCTTGGGTTCCCCGTGATAACTAACCTATTTTCTTTCATGTGCAGGAGATTACCACAGGTCCAAACAACAAATGGTTCGTCGACAGTGAATGCTCCAGGCACATGACAGGGGAAAGAAGTCTCCTTACAGACTTCAAGGGTGGGAATCGGGGATTTGTATCATTTGCGGGTAATAAAGGAGGAAACATCACGGGTACTGGAGTGATCACTAATGGGACGATCAAGTTGGATCAAGTTTATCACGTTGATAAACTGGTTCACAATCTCATTAGTGTATCTCAAATCTGTGACAAGAAGAATTCAGTGTTATTCACTGACACTGAAGCGTTAGTGCGAAAACCGGGATTCAAGATTCCTGAAGAATGGATATTGATGCGGGCACCAAGGAAGAATTACTTGTACATGCTCGATAAGAACAAGCCGAAAACTTCGATGGGTCCGATCTCCTTACTGTCAAAAGCTTCGGAAACTGAATCAGTGTTATGGCACAGACGCATGGCACATTTGCACCTAAGAAAAATGAACTATATAACGAAAAATGGATTGGTGCAAGGTGTGCCTATGAAGAGTTTTCAGTTCGAGGACAAGTGTCTACCATGCAAGAAGGGCAAACAACATAAGAAGACACACAAGTCCAAGACTCAGAACTCTATAACCTCTACATTCGATTTGTTGCGTATGGATCTCTTTGGACCAATCAACAAAAGGAGTATAGGATGTAGTTGGTATTGTTTAGTTATCACTGACGATTACTCACGATTTTCTTGGGTTTTCTTTCTAGGTACAAAGGACGAGACGGCTTCCAAGCTCATCGGGTTCTTAGACCAAGTGGAGAATTCCTATGGAACACGGGTTAAAAGGCTACGTAGTGATAATGGAACAGAATTTAAAAACACTGTAATTGGTGTATATTGCCTATCAAAGGGCATAGTGCATCAATTTAGTGCACCGTATGAACCTCAACAAAATGGGGTGGCCGAAAGAAAGAACAGGACATTCATTGAGGCAGCTAGGACTATGCTTTCGGATTCAAAGCTTCCTACCATGTTTTGGGCGGAGGCAGTGAATACCGCATGTCATATTATAAACCGGGTCCTAACTGTCAAATCTTTGAACAAAACCTGTTATGAAATTTTGAATAAACGGCCACCTAATTTAACTGGCTTCGAACCGTTTGGGGTACCATGCACTTTATTGCGACAAAAACATCAACCTAAGTTTGGTGAAAAGGCTGACGAAGGATACTTCCTAGGTTATGTGCCGAACTCACCAAACAAACGGGTTTTTAACAAAACGAATGGTACAGTCGAAATTGTGTATAACATTGAAGTCACAAGTTATACACATGAACCCCAAACAGGTCCGGAATGGATATTTGACTATGATAAATTATTTGAGTCATTTAACATTCCTTTGGATGAAAATGCAGGTACAATCGAAAAGGACATGGCGACGTTGAATCTGAATGACGAAGGTCATACCTTTCCAAGGACTACATTTCAATCCACATCTGAGCCTACTACAACTGAAGATGGATCTCTAGAAGTCACTGATCGAGAAATAACTTCAACTGAGAATCAGCCTCAGACAACAAATTCCAACTCTGAGGAAACTGTCCACGAGGAGGAAAATGTGCAATCTGAGGATGTTCCCCCACTAGGTGAAATAGGATCTAACTTAGGAGATAATCTGAGAGTTGACGAGATAGAGACATCTAGGCTCAACAAGAACCATCCTATAGAAAGCATCATAGGAAATCCTAACGAGGGTGTGAGGACTAGGAGTAGTTTACATAACAACACTGTGTTGTTGTCGATGATAAATGACTCTGAGGCCTTTCATACTTGCCTCTATTCTTGTTTCATCTCGCAAGTAGAGCCGAAGAATGTGCAAATGGCACTAAAGGATAACTCCTGGGTTGAAGCGATGCAGGAAGAACTCTCTCAGTTTAGGAAACTAGAAGTGTGGGAGTTAGTTTTATTACCTCGAGGTAGGAAATTGCCATAGGAACCAAATGAGTTTTTAAGTGCAAAGGAGACGATCGGGGTATAGTCACTCGCTACAAGGCTAGGTTAGTTGTAAAGGGTTTCAACCAAGAGGAGGGAATCGATTACAATGAGGTGTTTACGCCAGTAGCAAGGCTGGAAGCCATTAGGTTGTTTCTGGCTTTTGCTTCCTTCAAGGGCTTTAAGGTATATCAACTAGATGTTAAGAGTGCTTTCCTTTATGGGAAAGTGAAGGAGCTGGTGTATGTAGAACAGCCGCCCGGATTTACAGATCCAATATATCCAGACAGAGTATATCGATTAGATAAGGCTCTGTATGGATTGCATCAAGCACCAAGGGCGTGGTACGAGACTTTGTAAGGTCTACCTAACACAGATCTATCTAGACGCGGAACCGTCAACGAGCGCGGAATCCTCGTTAACGGGTAGACGGAAACAACTCTCACCAGAAACACGGAGACTATCAGAAGCTGCACGAACGACACACGAACGTACCTACGAACTGATTCTCTCCTTAACGACTCTAACACTGATGATAAACTCGAAATCGCTTAATGCTTAATCACTCTCGAATTCTGCAAAAAGTCTGATAATATTTCGAGTCTATCCCTAATTATAGAGGCTAATTCGAGACTGTCATGGGCCAAACTCGAATCCGGCCCAAAGCCCATTCGAGTTTGTCCTCACTGACACTCTCGAATCTGCCTAAGATATCACATTCGAATCTACCAAAGAGACTCATTCGAATCTAACCAGATTCGAATCCTAGACCTTTGAGATTTCGAATTTACCTTGTAACATAATTAACTAAGTATTGAAAATTATGTTTTTACCTTATGATTGATTTTATCTTTGATCATTATGTTTGAACTTCTTGTAATACGTTACATTAAGTTCAAACACACAAACAATAATAATTATCAACCATATATAAACACATATATCTAACACTTGCTAAACCACAATGTTGGATCACTTAGACTGCTATCGTCACACAGGGTGTACCAACAGACTCCCCCTTGACGATATTTTCTAATAATTCACACATTTGATGAAGAACTTTGATTATTATTTATTCAAACTGCTTCCAGCATACAAACCCTTTTCAACACACACTTTAACTACATTCTCATACTTTTTAGCCTCACCATCCATATGAGTCTCGCTTGAAATCTTATGAGCACGTAGAATTTGAAAGTCATCTCGAGAAAGGTTTACCAGGTGAAGAGGATCATAGATTCTAAGAATCACATTTTCTTCAAAATCTTCCATCACCGCTTCTCCCGTTTCACTCTCAACATACCACCATTTTAGATTCTTCATGACGTTCTGTGGCATAGGCTTGAGCGGTACCTTCCTCAAACACCTCACTGGTCTGTACTAAATCTTCATCCAAGGACGCCCAGTTAGAGGATCAATTCGAGAAGGACCCTCTACTCTTTTTCCTATCCTTGGATTAAGGCGTTCAAACTTCCTTGACCTTCTCTCTTTCCTTATGATTCTGGCAATTATATCTGCGTAGGGGTCATTGCCGATATTGATTAATTCTTTCCAAGCTAAAGCCTTGATCTCAATCTTCGGCAGTGAATTGAATACTTTCAAAGATCTTCTGAGGTACTGGAGCCCATCTTTTCTCTTGATTATAAATAGTTGCAGTTCTCGATCAAACAACCAGCTTAATATGCTTCCAGACAGCTTTCCAGTACCCGGCACCCTCATCTTCTTTTTCAGCTCTAACTCCTTCTGTTCTGTCCTGAACCATAGCTTTCGTTTTTCTTCAGTTGTCAGCTCTCTGGCAGGTTCTTCTATTGATGACTCAACATTTAAAGCAGCATTAACCACTTCTATGTTAACCACATCATTTCCTTCTATCACATATGTATCAGTGATTGGATTTTGCTGGACTACGATCTCATTAGCTTCATCGTCTTCGTCCACACACACCTCATCATCTGATCTCCAATCAACAATCTCTTCAGGAACAAATTCTCCCTCTTCTAGTTCCGCCATATCCTCTTCAAAGTCAAAGCCCAAGTCCATCGGGTCGTCATCGAGATTCATGAGTGCATCAATCATCTCACTTATCTCATACTCTGTAGGTTTTGACGAACTGGCCTCTCCAACTTCACCTCCCAACTGACTTGGCTCCCCCTGAGATTGAGCATCCTGAGAAGCAGAAAAATCTACTGGCTCATTCTGCCTTTGAGTGCTGGGATCATTGCCTTGGTCATCTACATTATCATCACCATCCCTCGGCCGTTCCACTTGATCACGGCAGGATGTCTCCCCCTGAGCCTGTAAATTTTTCATTAACTGCTCAACTAGGGAGCGCATCGATCTTAGCTCAGCTGCTTAATCAGCTATGAAAGTCTTTAACTCTACGTTCTCTTCCTGAACTCTCTCCACTATCTTTTTCAGATCAGCATTCTCGTTATCAAGATTTGCGTTATGAGTCTGAATCTCACCTATTGCCTTTGTTAGGCCTAAGATCTGGATATTTTGGAAGTCAACTCGAGCTTTTAGCTGCAGAAACCTTTTATTGTCGGCGTATGTGGATGAGGTTGATGGGATGGATTGAATTGGAGTGGGAATGATCGGCGATGGGATGTACGGTTCATCATGAGGTGATGATGGTGGAATGGTGGTTTGAGGGTCTTGTGGTTGAGGAATTTGAGGTTGAGGAATTTCAGGTTGTTCTGCTGAAGCTGAAGTAGATCCTTGCATAAATCTATGACGCTTGGCCCGTTGCCTTGTCACTAATGGTGCAACATCTTCATCTTCGAAATCAGAGTCATCAGACTCTCGTGATGCTCTACGCCTTGAAGCTTCTTCATTTACTACCAACCTTCATCCATAAGTTCCCATTTGAACAAGAGGTTCTGGAGCTTCAACCTCTATCTCCTCCATTTCTTCTGACTCAGTTGCAAACGATGACACATCATTATCAGTCTGCTCCGGTTCATAGTCATCAACATCCCTAAGAACATCTTCTTCTCCCTCTGGAGGCTCTAGCAATTCTCCAACTAATGCTGCAGATATTTCTTCATTGGCATGAGGACCAGCTTCCCAAATTTCATGTAACGTCTGACACAACTGATTAGATTCAATTGGGATATTCGAAGGGCCCGCCTCTTGTATCTCTGGCTGTTGACTTGTAGAAGGCCTGGTTGCCTGAGTTTGACTCGCGGTAGCTCTTTGGCGTCTCCTTTGTGGCTGTGCACGCGGTTGTTGTCGTTCTTGTTGCGGTGGCTGTCTAGCTTGAACTTCCACTTCTCCTGCCCAGTTGGCATTATCTGGTGGTTAAAAGTTCCTATCTAGAACTGCTCCGAACAACGGTCGTTCTACTGGAACTGCTAGCCTTCCTCTCTGCGAAGAACAGTCAGCAAAAATCCTTTTATCCATGACCGCTACACTTTAAATCTCATTTAGCTGTGGTAAATTAGGCAAAAAGTGCCTGATGAGCATCATTATGAAACGAGGATACAGCAGAAATTGTAGATGCTCTGGAGCCGTGATTTGATGAACGAATTCCGAGAAAAACATTTCCGAAAAGCTGAAGGGCCGATTATAAACTAACGCGATCATCCCGGATTGGATCTTCGAGACAATATAATCAAAACCAGCTTTCTTGGCCGCAAAACAAACCATGAAAACATGCGCCAGAAACCTCCACTGACATATAAGCCCACTCTTCATATATGATGTTTTAGTAACATCCAAGCTGTAACCCATCCTCTGAAAAGCTGCTTGCCTAATACTTAAGGGAAAGTCAATAGGCCCAGACTCCTCTTCCTGAGATCCTAGCTGCAAAACCTAACGCAGCATATCGGCAGAAAACACCAATTGTTGTCCTGCTATCCTTGTTCTCAGCACTGTCGGGGTGACAGAGCAATCCACCTGTAGATGATCATAGAACTGGCGAACATAGGGAATGAGAATCTGAATATTATGGGACAAAGCAAACGCAATCCTAGACTCCACTAGGAAATCCATCATTTGTTGAAAACCCTGCGCCTCAGGGATATGATGGTCATAGGGAATGACCATATTATGCTTAGGCACGAATACTCGAACAGCCATATCTGCACAATAGATAAACTATTAGAATTATTAAAAATCAATAAACTTGCTTAAATTCAAATTTGTTTTATTTTGAACTTGTTTAAGTACAAAATCCAACACAAATGAATTTCTACAAGTTCAATTAAATTTAAATTGAATAATTTAAATAAAATGACAGATTCGAATAGACAGATTCGAAGACACCCTATTTCGAGTTTGAGCCCGGATTCGAATGTAATGGTCTTCTCGAGTTTACTGACAAACTCGAGAATGTTCACGAACAGATTCGAAATGTCGGCCCAACTTTTCACCAAAACCCATGATTTTAACCATTTTGAACTTAGAACATCACATACATTAGTCCAACTAGGTTCTAATCACTGATATTTGCCTTTAATTTGACCTTTTACCGTTCCAAACTTGGTAATTTTGAAAAATTCGATTTCGACCATCAAACCTTACAAAATTGGTGATTTTGACTTAAATGGTGTATAAAACTACATGAATCTTGTACAACCAAGTTGATTATACCTAGATGTATCAGTAGAATCGAAAACCCAAGTAAGAAACTCGACAAATTGTCGTTTTTCTGGAAAACAGTAGACTCGAGGAGATAGATTCGAAATCCCAGATAGATTCGAGAGTATAGATTCGAAAACAGATGTATTAATGACATTACTGTTAACCTATTTATACTACCTAACTTCGAGTCTATGGCCTCTGTCGAATCTACTGGCAGATTCGAGACCACCCAAATTCGAGTTTATACTAAACTCGAATTTCCCAAAACACTTAGAAAATTTCGAAAATTTTGAAATAAATTCAACTTTTTCAATCTTATTGTGCAACGGAATAAACTATGTCAAATCTTTTACCCTAAGCACAAGATTTTCACGCAATGGTTTATTTTATCCAACTATGAATGCACCCTCAGTTATTTTTGACCTTTTTCCTAAGAAGAAAAAAAAAATAAAATAAAGTAAACTAAGATAAAATAAAATAAAATAAAATAAAAAATAAAAATAAGTAAAAATAAAATTTTTAAAATTTTGACCAAAAATTTAACTTAGACTTAAACTATATTTATTACAACTTTACAATCTATGCTAAACGCTAAACAAAATATTTTTGACGAGTATAGTCAAAGAAAGGTTCAACAAGATAGCGGTGTCTGATACTCAATTTTAGTACTCAAACTTTCACACTTAGGAATTTATGATTCCTTTGATTGTTTGTCGTGACATACCCATTTAGCCGATTGTTGGTATTTACCCCTTTAAACATTCTACATTTCGGAATATCCCTTGGCATTTTTATTTATCATGAAATTATCTTACCTGACTCAGACATAGACATACTTTTATGATCAAGGCATACAGACAAAGATTCTAACTTGTTGGTATTTACAAACTTTCTTTAAAAGACAAACATCGGACACAGGTCTGTATTTTCATACAACAAAGTGTCTTAGTGTGACTTAAGGTTTATTCTTAAAGCTAGCAAGACAGCGGTGACAGGTCTGTACTGACGTACAACAAAGCGACGTATCTTGCTAACCCGAATCTAAACAGAGGCAACAGGTCTGTACTTACGTACAACAGAGTTACATGTTTTTGACTCTCAATTTTATATGATTTTTCTATTCTTTCCATTTTAAGATGTATTTGATGTTGCTATACATCCCCAGAAAGTTTGAATACCTCATTTAGACTCAAAGTTTGTATGTCTTGTACATAAAAATTAAGACCGATTGGTCGTACATCTAAGTTAGTGACACGTTTGACTTTTTCTTGAATATTTTATTTGCCTTGAGACTCCCTATATGTATTATGCCTACCAACACATCAAACTAAAATAAAGTATAACACTTAGAATTTTAGGTGCATTATGTGTGAAAGCCTAAACACTTAGAGTTTGTAACGACTGTGCTAATTTTTGTCACTCGAACCTATGCATCTAAGACTTAATTTTCGTCACTTTGAACCTATTTTTATGATTTTCTCTCATTTTTCTTTTGTTTTTCATAAGAAATAGCAATAAAAGAAGATAACCTACTAACTTACTAAAAATAGAAACTTACTAAAAATAGAAACTATCCTAAATTAGCAGACTTACTTTAAACAGAAAGAAATACTACAGTTATAAAAGGAAATAAACTACTACTAAGGTCAAATTACTCTGGGTTGCGCATTCCATTTAGTTGAATTAAATATTCAAACCGTGACTTATCAAATGCTTTGGTAAATAAATCAGCATTATTATCTTCCGTTGCCACTTTTACCAACTTGATTAAGTTCTTTTCAGCACAATCACGAATAAAATGATGCCTAATGTCTATGTGCTTTGTTTTGTTGTGTTTAACTGGATTATTCGTTATGGCGATAGTAAACTGATTATCTATCCTAATAGGAGTTTGAGTGTAAGCCAAACCGTAATCCCGCAATTGTTGTTGTATCCACAGAACCTGTGAGCAGCAACTACGAGCAGCAACATACTCGGCCTCGCACGTTGATACGGCTACCGACGTCTGTTTCTTGCATTGCCAGGATACCAGTCTCCCTCATAGGAATTGACGACCTCCAGTTGTTGATTTGCGCGTCAAGCTGCATCCTCCGTAGTCAGAATCCGTGAAAACATCCAACTCTAGAACTCCCTCCGCGTGATACCAAAGTCCCAGCTTCGGTTTCGACTTGAGGTATTGTAGAATCCGCTTCACAGCTTTCATATGCATCTCCTTCGGATTCGCTTGAAACCTAGCACAAATACACACAGCAAACATGATGTCAGGTCTTGAAACAGTTAAATACATAAGTGATCCAATCATGGCCCGATATAACGTCGGATCCACATCGGTATCACTTTCAGTATCCGGTCCGAGATTATGATTCACTTGAATCGGCGTGCTGAAATGGGCAGTCAACTTTGTTCCTTCCATCCCGAAGCGTTCTAATATGTCATAGACATACTTCGTCTGATGGATAAACATTCCTTCCTTCTTCTGGTCAACTTGTAACCCCAAAACGATATTTAACTCTCCCATAGCACTCATCTCGAATTTCGACTTCATCACCTTCTCGAAATCTTTGCACATTTGTTCGTCTGATGAACCAAAAATGATATCATCGACGTACACTTGTACCAAGATGAAGTGATCTCCCTTTCTCTTAACGAACAGCGTACTATCTATCCTACCCCTTTCAAACCCGTTCTCTAGCAGATGGTTGGATAGAGTCTCGTACCACGCCCTTGGTGCTTGATGCAATCCATATAGAGCCTTATCTAAACGATATACTCTATTAGGATATTTTGGATCTGTAAATCCGGGCGGCTGTTCTACATACACCAGCTCCTTCACTTTCCCATAAAGGAAAGCACTCTTAACATCTAGTTCATATACCTTAAGGCCCTTGAAGGAGGCAAAAGCTAGAAACAACCTAATGGCTTCCAGCCTTGCTACTGGTGCAAATACCTCATTGTAATCGATTCCCTCCTCTTGGTTGAAACCCTTTACAACTAGCCTAGCCTTGTTGTGAGTGACTATACCCCGATCGTCTCTTTTGCACTTAAAAACCCATTTGGTTCCTATGGCAACTTCCCCTCGAGGTAATGGAACTAACTCCCACACTTCTAGTTTCCTAAACTGCGAAAGTTCATCCTGCATCGCTTCAACCCAGGAGTTATCCTTAAGTGCAATTTGCACATTCTTAGGCTCTACTTGCGATATGAATCAAGAATAGAGACAGGTATGATATGCCTCAGAGTCATTTATCATCGACAACAACACAGTGTTGTTATTTAAACTACTCCTAGTCTTCACACCCTCGTTAGGATTTCCTATGATGCTTTCTATAGGATGGTTCTTGTTGATCCTAGAGGTCTCTATCTCATCCACTGTCAGATTATCTCGTAAGTTAGATCCTCTTTCACCTAATGGGGGAACAGTCTCAGATTCTACATTTTCCTCCTCGTGGACATTTTCCTCAGAGTCAGAATTTGTTTCCTGAGTCTGATTCTCAGTTGAAGGTTCCTCTGGATTAGTAACTTCTGGAGATCCATCTTCAGTCGCAGTAGGCTCGGATTCGGATTGAAATGTAGTCCTCGGAAAGGTATGACCTTCGTCATTCAGATGTAACGTCGCCATGTCCTTTTCGATTGTACCTGCATTTTCATCTAAAGGAATGTTAAATGACTCAAATAATTTATCATAGTCAAATATCCATTCCGGACCTGTTTGGGGTTCATGTGTATAACTTGTGACTTCAATGTTATACACAATTTCCATTGTACCATTTGTTTTATTAAAAACCCTTTTGTTTGGTGAGTTCGGCACATAACCTAGGATGTATCCTTCGTCAGCCTTTTCACCACACTTCGGTTGATGTTTTGTACGCAATAAAGTGCATGGTACCCCAAACGGTTCGAAGCCAGTTAAATTAGGTGGCCATTTATTCAAAATTTCATAACAGGTTTTGTTCAAAGATTTGACAGTTAGGACTCGGTTTAAAATATGACATGCGGTATTCACTGCCTCCCCCCAAAACATGGTAGGAAGCTTTGAATCCGAAAGCATAGTCCTAGCTGCCTCAATCAGTGTCCTGTTTTTACGTTCGGCCACCCCATTTTGTTGAGGCTCATAAGGTGCACTAAATTGATGCACTATGCCCTTTGAGAGGCAATATACACCAATTACAGTGTTTTTGAACTCTGTTCCATTATCACTACGTATCCTTTTAACCCGTGTTCCGTAGGAATTCTCCACTTGGTCTAAGAACCTGATGAGCTTGTAAGCCGTCTCGTCCTTTGTACCTAGAAAGAAAACCCAAGAAAATCGTGAGTAATCGTCAGTGATAACTAAACAAAACCAACTACCTCCTATACTCCTTTTGTTGATTGGACCGAAGAGATCCATATGCAACAAATCGAATGTAGAGGTTATGGAATTCTGAGTCTTGGACTTGTGTGTCTTCTTATGTTGTTTGCCCTTCTTGCAAGGTAGACACTTGTCCTCGAACTGAAAGCTCTTCATAGGCACACTTTGCACCAACCCATTCTTTGTTATGTAGTTCATCTTTCTTAGGTGCAAGTGAGCCATGCGTATGTGCCACAATACTGATTCCGTCTCCGAAGCTTTGGATAACAAACAGATTAGCCCCATCGAAGTATCCGGCTTGTACATATCGAGCATGTACAAGTCATTCTTCCTTGGTGCCGCGTCACAAAACCCATTTTCTTCAGAATCCTTTGAAATCCCGTTTTAGCACTAACGCTGCTTCAGGTGTCCGTAAAAAAGCACTGAATTCTTCCTATCACAATTTGAGATACAATATGGATTATGTAACCAGTTCGCACCGGGATAATACTTGATCGCAGGTAATCATCCGTTCAGGACTTCTCCATACCAGTGTATTGGTCACCCTTGTTTCCCGTCGAATTTGGATACAAATCCCTTATTCCCCCTTGAAGTCTGGAAGGAGACTCTTTCCCCTGTTATGTGCTGGGAGCATCCATGTCGACGAACCCACTGTTGTTTGGACCTGTGGGTAATCTCCCTGCAATGAAAGAAATGTTAGTGTATCACCGGGGAAACCCAAGGCCATAACTGACTTGGTTTATACCATTCTCGTCGCACATAATAGGCCCTGTTTGATAGCACTTATCAACCTCTTATCGGAGCTAACCTCTTATTCGGTAAGAGGAAAACCCGATAAGTGCGTTTGATTTGCATAATACATAAGAGGCAAAATCCTCTTATTTTGTCTTACCATGATAAGATTTTTTTTTCCTCTCATCACCTCTTATCAAAACCCTCTAGAGAAAAACAAAACCCTCTCTTCTCCTTGCTGAAACCCCACCCCACCCATACCTTTACCCCATACCTTACCTCACCCACCCTACCCCTACCCTACCCTATCCTAAACTCCCTAACCCCTACCCCTACCCTACCCCACCCCACCCCACCCTTACCTTTACCCCATACCTTACCTCACTCACCCTACCCCTACCCTACCCTACCCTACCCTACCCTATCCTACCCCACCCCACCCTAAACATACCCTACCCTCAACCACCTAATCTCACCCTACCTAATACCCTTAACTTACTTATACCACCCCGTCCCCATCTCCACCCTTAACCCTACCCACCTCACTCCCATACTTACCCTATCCCACTCTACCCCACCACTACACTAACCCATCAAACCTACCCACCCCACCTCACCCCTCCTTATCCCACCCCACCCTACCCCTATCTCTTCCTACCCCTACCCCTCAAACCTACCCACCTCACCCCTACCGTATCCCTCAAATCTACCCATCCCCACCCACCTTACCCCTCAACCTACCCACCCTACCCCTACACCATTACCCTACCCTATTTCCCCACCCTCAACCTACCTCACCCCTACCCTACCTCTTACCATATTTATTATAACGAGAAATATTCCAACACTTTTTGATAAAATTTATTATTTTTCAATAACATATCTATATAACTTATAAACTTAAGTTATTTGGAAGTTAATAAACATAACCTTATAAACTTGATTATAACTTATAAACTTTAATTGTTATTTGATTCTTGAAAGCATGTTGGTTATATGTTTATTGAATGCATTTATGTTACTTGATTATAACTTATAAACTTGATTTGGTTTTTTACTTAAATCTTGTTAATGTTATTTGAATGATATTAAATGTTTACATAGATCACTTTGATTCAATGATATTATTCTTACTTGATATTTGACTTTAATCAATGATATCTATTTGGTTTTGGGAATTAATATGTAAAATTAATAAAAATAACAGGATCAGATAATTTATAAAACAAACAGACTTATTGAATTCTCTTATCAGATCTTAGTATCTTATCAGGACCACCTCTCATCAATCAGAAGTGGAATCAGACATCAGACAATTAACCTCTTATGCAATCAAACAGCACCTTAAACTCTTTCAAATACCCATCTCACCTTTCAGGTGACTTGGGTCGTTGAACAGGAGTTTGTTGTGGTGCCGAGTGATGTAAATTCACTCTTTGCCTTTGAGTAGGCATTTGCTGTGGAGCCCTCGAATAATTCCGATTATATTGCATTTCAGATTGTGATCCCTGAGCTCTAACCGGTGCGTAATGTCTAACAGGAGTATGAGACCTAACTGGAGTATGTGCCCTGCTAGGTGTTGTGCTCCTATAGACTTGTTGAGGTCCTGACCTAGATTGATTAATGACACGATTCGGTGAATTTGTCCTAACCACTTCTTTTGGTCCAACTTTTACCGGTGTTTGTTTCAAAACATGCTTTGGTGCAGCCTGTACAGTTTTCTCGGTACTTTGAGAACTACTAGTGCTCACCCCACTTGTTGAGGGTTTAGGCTGTTCTGGCTTCACTGTCTTAGGTGTAGTATCAACTTTCCTATGTGGACAGGTAGAAGCGACATGCCCCCTCTCGTGACATCTAAAGCATGACATTTTGTCAATTGGCTTCTTTTGTGAGCCCTTAGTCTTAGGTGTGTCACTTGTGTCCTGGTCTTTTTGATCATCTATCGCGACTGGTTCATCGTCTTGATCATTAAAATCAATTTTATGTTTTCCTGCAGGTGTTTCACTGGAGGAAGCCACAAATTTGACTTTCTTGACCTTGACGGTTGTATCAGTCACCTTAGGTGTATTTTCTACTACAGGCTCAGATATAGGTGCAGGTATGTCCTCTAAGTCTACTGATATATCTGTTTTCTCCTGAGGTTGAGGCACGTAGTTTGCATTAAAAGGTGGAGGAATTTCATAAAATCCTAGACCTACAGGCTTTTTAGATTGACGTTGAGCGTCTAAAACTTTCCCTAGGTTAAGGCTTGAATTCCTAAACTTCTCTAGCTTACTATTGGCCTCTGCTACCTTTACCTTTGTTTCAGCTACCTCTATGTCTTTATCCTTAAGATTTTATATTAAGGCCTCTACGTGATCATACATCAGTTCTAACCTAACACACTGCTCACTCAGGTTGTCTTTCAGAACTATTACATCTTGAGCATCAGCCTTAAGTTTTTCTTTAAGAACTTGCTTAATGTCGTTTAGGCTAGCGTTATCAGCTTTTAAAGACTCATTTTGAGCAGTTATGTTTTTATGTGATTCTAAGACTAGATTCAACCTATCGTTAGAAGTAACACATAACAAGCATAATTCATGAAAAAGAGAGTAAGTCAGACTAACCTTAGTGTGGTCGGATTCCACGTTGGCCATTTGAGCGGCAAACTCTAGAAGCGTCTGATCATTCGTCTTCTCCACCCACATCGGACTGCTGTCCCTTGTGGTCTGCTCTTCCCCTTCACATCCATTCTACGTGACTTCAGCCATAAAAGCCCGAGCTTATGATTCCGGATGTGAACTCCTGTCGTAGGTACCATCCAGCTGTCTGTCTGATGTGACGTTCGATAATAGACCAGCTAGATTGGCTTGACCGACAGATGAACTTGGAAGGTATCTCTGAGACTGATTCTGATACTGTCCGTGATGCTGTTGCTGTCCTTGGTAATTTTCTACCTTTGGTCTCTGACATTCTCTGGCGAAGTGTCCCAGACCTTGACAATTGTAGCACTTGACCTTGGACTTATCAAATCCAATCCCCTTATTGTTCATTGTCAGATTCCTCCCAGTTCGTTTGATGAATCTTTTAACCCGTTGGGTTACCATGGCCAGTTGCCATTTAAGGTCCATCTCCTCAAGATCGTCAGGGTCGACCTGATCAAAGTCTTCATCCCAGAGAGCAGGATCGTTTATCTTCCCTTGAACGTAGTTCCCGTATGCGGCCACAAATGAAGCAAGCAAGTTCAAATGTTCTTCCGCTGATTTAGCGCTCATGGGCATCTTAGAATAGCTCTGAGATGTTGTTGCCTGTGCTGCTTGAGGTTGATGTTGTTCTGTTCTTCCCAACCCTAAGAACGCTCGATTCAACGAGTCATCAGTCTCTGCTGGTGATGACGTTTCTCCGGTGAAAAACGCTGTAGCAGACTTTAGATCGGCTGTCGCTGAAGGTTTTGTTGATTTTCCAAAATACATCGCTGGATTCTGGACTTGTTCGTAATCCGTTTCGGCCTACAGTAGCTCGAAATGATAAGCTCGCAAGGTTCCCACAATATCCTCGAAAGATTGGGTATAATACTTGTCCTCATTAAGCTTGATCAATGCCACATACATAGCCCACTTGGCTGGTAAGGCATCAAGAAGCTTGTTGTTCTTATCGGTGTCAGTATACTCAATCTCGTGACTTTCAAGCTCCGTCAATAGATGATAAAAGCGAGTGATGGTATCATCCAGCTGTTCATCCTTCAACGCCTTGAAAATCGCAAACTGTTGTTTCAACAGCTCCATACGCTTTCTTCGAACCCTCGGATTACCCTCACATCTCTTTTCCAATGACTCCCAAAGTTCCTTAGATGTCTTCTGAGTCCGGAATGTGTGTAGTATATCCTGAGGCAACGCCATTCGAATTATCGAAAAAGCTCTATTCACGGCTTCATAAAGTTTCTTATCATCTTCCTTCATCATCTGATATGATAAGACTCTCTGACGGCCTTTAACTTCAGAAATTGGTGGAATGTATCCTTCGTCAATACACACCCACATGCGCATGTCATTGAAGCGCACAAAATCGGCAAATCGACCTTTCCACCAATAATAATCCTCGAGTTTCACCAGCTTAGTCGGAGTGTTTGCCTTCCCGACCTCGTGGTCCATTTCCAGGAATTTTTGAAGATTTGACATCTTTTAGAAAGTAATTGAATTGAACTTAATTAATTTATTTCGAAACTAATTTGAGTTAATTCTTTCGAATCTAGGTTGATTCGAATATAATTAAATTTCAATTTATTTGGGATTAAATTCGATTAAGTTTTGTAAGTCAATTAAATTCGAAACTAATGTCAGATTCGAAAGACCCTAAACTCGATGGTCAAGGCAAACTCGAACAATCAGCAGATTCGAAGCCCTATTCGACTCTAGACCAAATTCGAAACAAACTCGAAGATCAGCAGACTCGAGAACCTATTCGAAACTGGCACAGACTCGAAACACACTTTATCAAACTCGAGAGGAGCGGATCTTGGTTAGACTCGAGACTAAGAATAACCCTAATTACTCCTAACAGATTCGAGCGCCGCAAACTCGAAAAACGACTAACACTTCGATTTCTTTACGTTTTGCAGATTAAATCAATATTTTTACAACGAAAAATATTGATTTCGATCAAAAACATGAAAAACACGAAGTATTTCCCGGATAAGAATTTGCTAAGCTCGAAAACACACGAAAAACACGATTTTGAGAGTAAAACCGTCGAATAGCGTCAAGAAACCTAGAATGTATCTAGATGAACACGAAGAACACCAAGAACACCCCGTAGGCTCTGATACCACTTGTAAGGTCCACCTAACACAGATCTATCTGGACGCGGAACCGTCAACGAGTGCGAAATCCTCGTTAACTGGTAGACGGAAACAACTCTCACCAGAAACACGGAGACTATCAGAAGCTGCACGAACGACACACGAACGTACCTACGAACTGATTCTCTCCTTAACGACTCTAACACTGATGATAAACTCGAAATCGCTTAATGCTTAATCACTCTTGAATTCTACAAAAAGTCTGATAATATTTCGAGTCTATCCCTAATTATAGAGGCTAATTCGAGACTGTCATGGGCCAAACTCGAATCCGGCCCAAAGCCCATTCGAGTTTGTCCTCACTGACACTCTCAAATCTGCCTAAGATATCACATTCGAATCTACCAAAGAGACTCATTCGAATCTAACCAGATTCGAATCCTAGACCTTTGAGATTTCGAATTTACCTTGTAACATAAATAACTAAGTATTGAAACTTATGTTTTTACTTATGATTGATTTTATCTTTGATCTTTATGTTTGAACTTCTTGTAATACGTTACATTAAGTTCAAACACACAAACAATAATAATTATCAACCATATATAAACATATATATCTAACACTTGCTAAACCACAATGTTGGATCACTTAGACTGCTATCGTCACACAGGGTGTACCAACAGACTTTATCCAACCATTTATTAGATAACGGGTTTGAAAGTGGTATGATAGATAGTACGCTGTTCGTTAAAAGAAAGGGAGAACACTTCATCTTGGTACAAGTGTACGTCGATGATATCATCTTTGGATCATCAGACGAGCAAATGTGCAAAGATTTCGAGAAGGTGATGAAGTCGAAATTCGAGATGAGTGCAATGGGAGAGTTAAATTTCTTTTTGGGGTTACAAGTTGACCAAAAGAAGGAAGGTATGTTTATCCATCAGACGAAGTATGTCTATGACATATTGGAACGCTACGGGATGGAAGGGACGAAACTGACTGCTCATTTCAGCACGCCGATTCAAGTGAATCACAATCTCGGACCGGGTACCAAAAGCGATGCCGATGTGGATCCGACGTATATCGGGCCATGATTGGATCACTTATGTATTTAACTGCTTCAAGACCTGACATCATGTTTGCTGGGTGTATTTGTGCTAGGTTTCAAGCTAATCCGAAGGAGATGCACATGAAAGCTGTGAAGCGGATTCTACGATACCTCTAGTTGAAACCGAAGCTGGGACTTTGGTATCACGCGGAGGGAGATCTAGAGTTGGAGGCGTTCACGGATTCTGACTACGGAGGATACAGCTTGACGCGCAAATCAACAACTGGAGGTTGTCAATTCCTAGGAGGGAGACTGGTTTCCTGGCAATGCAAGAAACAGATGTCGATAGCCGTGTCAACGTGCGAGGCCGAGTATGTTGATGCTGGTAGTTGCTGCTCACAGGTTCTGTGGATACAACAACGATTGAAGGATTACGGTTTGGCTTACACTCAAACAATCCAGTTAAACACAGTAAAACAAAGTAAAACAAAACACATAGACATAAGGCATCATTTTATTCGTGATTGTGCTGAAAAGAACTTAATCAAATTGGTAAAAGTGGCAACGGACGATAATAATGCTGATTTATTTACCAAAGATTTTGATACGCAATTTCAATATTTGATTCAACTAAATGGAATGCGCAACCCTACTGTAAATGGACCTTATTTATTTCCTTTTATAGCTGTAGTCTTTCTTTCTTTTTATAGTAAGCATGCTAAATTAGGATAGTTTCTATTTTTAGTAAGTAAGTAGGTTATCTTATTTTATTGATATTTCTTAAAAAAAAAAAAGGCGATAAAACCATAAAAATTCAAAAAAAGAGAATATCAAAAAAGGAGTTAAGTCTTAGATGCATAGGTTCAAAGTGACGAAAATTAGCACAGTCGTTACAAACTCTAAGTGTTTAGGCTTTCACACATAATGAACCTAAAATTCTAAGTGTTATACTTTATTTTAGTTTGATGTGTTGGTAGGCATAATACATATAGGGAGTCCCAAGGCTAATAAAATATTCAAGAAACAGTCAAACGTGTCACTAACTTAGATGTATGACCAATCGGTCTTAATTTTTATGTACGAGACATACAAACTTTTAGTCTAAATGAGGTATGCAAACTTTCTAGGGATGTATCGCAACATCAAATACATCTAAAAATGGAAAGCATAGAAAAATCATAAGGAATTGAGAGTCAAAAACATGTAACTCTGTTGTACGTAAGTACAGACCTGTTGCCTCTGTTTTGATTCGGGTTAGCAAGATAAGTCGCTTTGTTGTACGTCGGTACAGACCTGTCACCGCTGTCTTGCTAGCTTTAAAAATAAACCTTAAGTCAAACTAAGACACTTTGTTGTATGAATATACAGACCTGTGTCCGATGTTTGTCTTTTAAAGAAAGTTTGCAAATACCAACATGTTAGAATCATTGTCTGTATGCCTTGATCATAAAAGAATGTCTATTTCTGAGTCACGTAAGATAATTTCATGATAAATAAAAATGCCAAGGGATATTCCGTAATGTAGCATGTTTAAAGGGTAAATACCGACAATCGGCTAAATGGGTATGTCACGCCAAACAATCAAAGGAATCAAAAATTCCAAAGTGTGAAAGTTTAAATACTGAAAGTGAGAATCTGACACCGCTATCTGATTGAACCTTTCTCTGACTATACTCGTCAAGAATATTTTGTTAAGTGTTTAGCATAGGTTGTAAATTTTAATAAGTGTAGTTTAAGTGTAAGTTAAATTTTTGTTCAAAATTTTAAAATGTTCTTTTTACTTTTACTTATTATTATTTTATTATTATTTTTATTTTACTTAGGAAAAAGGTCAAAAATTACTGAGGGTGCATTCATAGTTGAATAAAATAAACATTGCGTGAAAATCTAGTGCTTAGGGTAAAAGATTTGGCATAGTTTATTCCGTTACACAATAAGATTGAAAAAGTTGAAAAAGTTGAATTTATTTTCGAAATTTTCAAAATTTCAGGGGTGAATTCGAGTTTAAGTTAAACTCGAAAATATAAGGGCTCGAATCTGTCAGTAGATTCGAATATGTCATTAGACTCGAAGGTAGGTAGTATAAATAGGTTAACAGTAATGGTCATTAATCCATCTGTTTTCGAATTTGTTCCCTCGAGTCTATCTGGCGATTTCGAATCTATTGTCCTCGAGTTTGTCGATTTCAAGAAAAACCACTATTTGTCAAGTTTCTTCCGTGTGGGTTCGATTCTACTCATAGATCTAGGTATAAACAACTGGTTTGTACAAGATTTAAGTAGTCTTATACACCATTTAAGCCAAAATCACCGAATTTTGAAGGTTTATTGGTAGAAAACTTGTTTTTCAAAATTACAAAGTTTAGACCGGTAAAGAGTCAAATTAAATGCAAATATCTTTGATTAGAACCTAGTAGGGCTAATGAATGTGATTTTCTGAGTCCAAAATGGTTAAAATCATGGATTTTGGTGATGATGTGGGCCGACTAATTCGAATCTATTCATGACCAGTCTCGAGTTTGTCAGTAAACTCGAGAAGGTCATCAAATTCGAATGTGTCATCAATCTCGAAAAAGTGTTACTTCGAATCTGTTTGTTCGAATTTGTCATTTTATTTGAGTTATTCAATTTAAATTTAATTAAACTTGTAGAAATTCATATGTGTTGGATTTTGTACTTAAACAAGTTCAAAATAAAACAAATTTGAATTTAATCAAGTTTATTCATTTTTTTAATAATTCTAATATTTTATCTATTGTGCAGACATGGCGGATAGAGTGTTTGTGCCAAAGCATAATATGGTCATTCCCCCTGACCATAATATCCCTGAAGCGCAGGGTTTCCGCCAGATGGTGGATTTGCTGGTGGAGTCCAGAATTTCATTCGCACTGTCTCATAACACACAAATCGTTATTCCTTATGTACACCAATTTTATGAACATCTGCAAGTAGATTGCTCTGTCACTCCGACAGTTCTAAGGACAAGGATAGCTGGACAGCCGTTGGTATTTTCTGCTGATATGCTACGCCATGTTCTGCAGCTGGGAACTCAGGAGCAAGAGTCTGGGCCTATAGATTTTCCTTTAAGTATTAGGCAGGCTGCCTTTGTAAGGATGGGATATAGTCAAGATGTTACTAAGACATCCTATATGAAGAGTGGTCTCATTGGGCAATGGAGATTTCTGGCGCACGTGTTCATGGTATGCTTTGCGGCAAAGAAAGCGGGATTTGATTATATTGTATCGAAGATCCAATCAGGGATTATCGCATTGGTTTATAATCGGCGTTTCAGCTTTTCAGAGATGTTCTTCTCGGAGTTCGTTCATTAGATAACGGCTCCGGAGGGAGAAAGATTTCTTCTTTATCCACGTTTCATCATGATGCTCATCAGGCATTTTCTGCCAAATCTGCCGCAGCTGAACGACATTCAGAGCGTTGCAGTCATAGATAAGAGAATCTTTGCCGATTGCTCCGCTCCCCGTGGAAGGTTAGCTGTCCCGATAGAGACACCTTTATTTGGTGCAATAATTGATCCGAATTTTGTGGCCCCTCAAGATACCAATTGGGCAGGGGCAGTGGAAATTCCGCAGCGACAGCCACAGCAACAACAGCAACAACCGCGCCCTCAACAACAGAGGAGATGCCAAAGGCAGTCAGCGAGTCAAACTCAGGCATTGAGGCCTTCTACAAGTCAAGTTCAAGAGCCACAAGAGGCTGGAACTTCAAGTACACCAGCAGTATCTATTCCGACATCTGATCAGTTATGTCAAACACTGCATGACATTTGGGAAGCTGGTCCAAATGCCAATGAAGAAATAACAGCAGCGTTAGTTGGAGAATTGTTAGAGCCTCCTGAAGGAGAAGATGATGTCCTTAGGGAAGTTGATGAATATCAACCTGAGCAAACAGGTAATGACATGTCATCTTCAGCTACTGAATCTGAAGATATGGAAGAGCTAGAGGTTGAAGTTCCAGAGTCTGTCACTGCAGAACCATCTGTCTAGATGGGAACCTATGGATCGAGGTTAGTGGTGACTGAAGAAGCTTCACGGCGACGAGCATCACGGGAGTCTGATGACTCTGATTTTGAGGAAGAAGAAGTTGCTCCATTATTGACAAGGCAAAGGGCTAAACGTCATCGTTTTATGCAAGGAGCTACCTCAGCTTCAGCTGCACAGCCTGAAATAGCTCAACCTCCACCTACTCAATCTACCATTCCACCATCACCACCACCTGTTGAACCGTACATCCCATCACCCATCATTCCGACCCCAATACAATCCATTCCATCCACCTCATCCAACTTCATGGAGAATCAAAGGTTTTTGGAGCTAAAGAATAGAGTTGACTTCCAACAGATTCAAATCTTTGGCCTGACAACGGCTCTCAGTGAAGTACAAAAGCATAATGCCAATCTAGATATCGAGAATGCCGAGTTGAAGAAGACTGTGGATAAGGTTCAGGAAGATAACTTGGAGCTGAAAGCCTTTGTAGCTGATCAAGCGGCCGAAATAAGATTGATGCTCTCCCTGATTGAGCAATTAATGAAAAATATAAAGGCTCAGGGGAGATAAGCTGCCGTGATCAAGTGGAGTTGCCCAGGGATGATGATGATAATAATGAAGATGACAATGGCAATGATCCCAGCACGCAACGACATAATGAGCCAGTAGATTTTTCTGCTGCTCAGGATGCTGAGACTCAGGGGGAGCCGAGTCAATCAGGAGCTGTAGAAGGAGAGGCCAGTTCATCCAAAGCCACAGAGTCGGAGATAAATGAGATGATTGAAGCACTAATGGATCTCGACGATGACCCTATGGACCTTGGCTTTGAATTTGAGGATGATATGGAGGAGTTAGAAGAAGGAGAATTTTTACCAGAAGATATAACAGATTGGAAATCCGATGATGAAGTTTGTGCTGATGAAGATGATGAAGCCAATGAGATCATCGTTCAGCAAAACCCAATCACAGATACTTATGTGATAGACGGAAATAATGTGATTAACATAGAAGTAGTCAATGCAGCTTTAAATGTTGATTCATCAAGAGAAGAGCCTGCCAGAGAGCTTACCAATGAAGAGAAAAGAAAACTATGGTTCAGGGCAGAGCAAAAGGAGTTAGAGTTGAAGAAGAAGATGTGTGTGCCGGGTACTGGAGAGCTATCCGGAAGTATATTGAGCTGGTTCTTTGATCGGGAATTGCAACTATTCATTATCAAAAGATAAGATGGTGTCCAGTATCTCAGAAAAACTCTGAAAGTGTTCAACTCCTTGCCGAAGATTGAGATAAAGGCGTTAGCTTGGAAGGAGCTAATCAACATCGGCAACGACCCTTACGCTGAAATAATTCCCAAGATCATAAGAAAAGAAGGAAGGTCGAGGAAGTTCGAACGTCTCAATCCGAGGATAGGTAAGCGAGTAATGGACCATTCTAGAATTGATCCTCTGACTGGGCGTCCATGGATGAAAATACAATACAGACCAGTGAGATGTCTGAGAAAGGTTCCACTCAAGCCAATGCCACAGGACGTCATGAAAAACCTAAACTGGTGGTATGTGGAAAGTGAAACGGGAGAAGCTGTGATGGAAGATTTTGAAGAAAAAGTGATTCTTAGAGTCTACGATCCCTTTCACCTTGTAAACCTTTCTAAAGATGACCTTCAAGTGCTACATTCTCATAAGATCTCAAGCGACACTCATATGGATAGTGAGGCTAGAAAGTATGAAAATGTAGTTAAAGTGTGTATTGAGAAGGGTTTGTATGCTGGCAGCCGTTTGAATAAATAATAAACAAAGTACTTAATCAAATGTGTGAATTGTTAGAAGCTATCGTCAAGGGGGAGTTTGTTGGTACAGCATGTGTGACGATAGCAGTCTAAGTGATCCAACATTGTGGTATTAACAAGTGTTTGATATATATGTTTATATAAGTTTGATAATTATTATTGATTGTATGTTTGAACTTGATGTAACGTATTACAAGAAGTTCAAACATAAAGATCAAAGATAAAATCAAATATAAGTTAAAAACATAAGTTTCAATTCTAAGTTAAATAGGTGAAAGAGTAAATTCGAATTCTATAAGGATTGGCATTCGAATCTATTACAGATTTGAATGTGTTCCTAGGCAGATTCGAATGTTCCTCATAAGGTAGATTCGAGAGTGTCATGTGGACAAACTCGAATGGGCCTTGGGCCTGATTCGAGTTTGGCCCATGGCAAACTCTAATGGTCATCTATAATTAGGGATACACTCGAATTATTAAGAGACTTTTTGCAGAATTCGTGAGGGATTAAGCAAATGGGCGATCTCGAGTTTATCAGCTAATTGAGTGTTCTTTCAGAGAGAATCTTCTAGTAGGTGCGTTCTTGTTAGTTCGTACAGCACGTTGATAGTCTCCGTGTTCCTAGTGAGAGTTGTTTCCGTCAACCCGTTAACGAGGATTCCGCACTCGTTGACGGTCTCGCGTCTAGATAGATCCGTGTTGTGTAGACCTTTCAAAAAATATTCTAAGTGTTATAATATAGGTTGTAAAATTTTAAATAATGTATTTAGTCTAAGTTTAATTTTTGTTCAAAATTTTAACTTTAATTTAATTTATTTTTATCTTTATTTTTATTTTATTTTTATTTTATTTTATTTTTATTTTTTACTTAGTAAAAAGGTCAAAATTTACTGAGGGTGCATTCCTGTTTGAATAAAATAAACATTGCGTGAAAATCTTGTGCTTAGGGTAAAAGATTTGGCATAGTTTATTCTGTTACACGAAAACGTTGAAAAAGTTGAATTTCATTCAAAGGTTTTCGAAATTTTCAAAATTTTCAAAGTTAAAATTCGAGTTTAACCACATTCGAATATAGATTTGAATTTGGCAGAGACTTCGAATTTGACCATAAACTCGAGAGTGGCAACAAACTCGAAGGTGGTTGTTATATATAGGTCAACAGTGATGGTCATTAATTACATATCTTCGACTTTGACCCTTCGAGTTTATTACCTGCGATCTCGAGTTTACTCCTTCGAATTTGCCGTTTTCGAGTTACACACTATTTGTCGAGTTTTGTCCAGTTATGTTCGATTCTACTAGTAAATCTAGGTATAATCAAGTGATTTATACAAGATTTTGGTAGTTTTATACTCCATTTAGGCGAAAATTAACAGATTTTGAAATTTTATTGGTGGAAAGTTTGTTTTTCAAAATTACAAACTTTGAACCGATGAAATGTCAAATTGACCACAAATATCTTTGATTAGAACCTATTAGGACTAATAGATGAGATTTTCTGCGTCTAAAATGGTTAAAATCTTGGACTTTTGTGATTAAAGTGACCGAAAGATTCGAGTTTGTTCATAATCTCGAGTTTGATCGGGGTCTCGAGTTTGTCACTAAACTCGAATGACCCACTAAACTCGAATGTATGGTTCTTCGAATTTGTTGTTCGAATTTGACATTATATTTGAATTATTTAATTGAAATTTTAATTAAGCTTGTAGAAATTCATAAGTGTTGGATTTTGTCCTTATACAAGTTCAAAATAAAATAAATTTGAATTTACACAAGTTTATTGCTTTTTCATAATTCTAATATCTTATTTGCTATATTGTGCAGACATGGCTTATAGAATTTTTGTGCCTAAGCATAACATGGTCATCTCTCCTGACCATGCTATTCCTGAGGCTCAAGCTTTCCGCCAGATGGTGCATTTTTTGGTCGGATCAAGGATCTCCTATGCGCTATCTCATAATATCCAAATCGTTATCCCTTACGTTCGTCAATTTTAGGATCACCTGCAAGAGGATTGCACTGTTACTCCAATAGTTTTGAGGACAAGGATTGCTGGTCATCCTTTGGTATTTTCAGCTGACATGCTACGCCAAGAGCTACAGCTAGGCACTCAAGACCAAGAGAATGGGCCAATTGACTTTCCGTTGTCAATCAGGCAGGCCGGTTTTGTGAGAATGGGATATAGTCTGGATGTAACGAAGTCGTTTTACATGAAAAGTGGGCTTATCGGACAATGGAGATATTTGGCGCATGTCTTCATGGTATGTTTTGCTGCGAAGAAAACTGGCTTCGACTACATTGTATCGAAGATTCAGACCGGAATGATAGCTTTAGTTTACAATCAAAGATTCAGTTTTTCAGAGATGTTATTCTCCGAGTTTGTTCATCAAATAACAGCTCCAGAACGCGAAATATTTCTGCTTTATCCGCGATTTTAATGATGCTGATCAGGCATTTCCTACCAAATCTGCCACAGCTCAATGAAATTCAGAGTGTTGTAGTCATAGACAAAAGAATATTTGCCGATTGTTCATCTCATCAAGGAAGATTGGCTATTCCAGTGGAGGGACCATTGTTTGGGGCTGTAATCGATCCTAATTTTGTAGTCCCTGAAGATGCCAACTGGGCAGGGGATGTGCAGGTTCCGCAGCAACAGCAACAGCAACCACAACAACCGCGACCGCAGCAACCAAGGCCTCAACAATAACGAAGGAGGCAAAGGCCATCAGCGAGACAGATTCAGGCTGATAGGCCTTCTACAAGCCAACCTCAAGAGCCGGAAGAGGCTGGACCTTCAAGTGGACCATCTGAAGTAGATCCTAGACTTCAGACATTAGAGGAAATAAGGGCTTCAGGTCCAAATGCAAATGAGGAGATTACGGCTGAGCTCGTATGAGACATTTTGCAACCACCGGAAGGAGAAATTGACGTTCTTAGGCAAATCGATGAGTATCATCCTGAGCCAGCAGGTGAAGACAAGTCAACTTCAGGTACCGAATCAGAGGATATGGAAGAAATAGAGGTTGAAAAAGAAACAGAAGATCTGTCCATCCACATACGGACATATGGATCGAGAATAGTGGTGATAAATGAAGAAGCTACAAGGAGACGAGCATCGAGGGAGTCTGATGACTCAGATTTTGAAGTGGAAGATGTTGTTCCGTTGGTGACCAGGCAAAGGGTCAAACAGCATAGGTTCATGCAGGGAGCTTCCTCGGCCTCTGTTTCTGAGCAAGAAATACCTCAACCTCCACCTGTTAAAACATCCATCCCACCACCGATCATTCCAACTCTCATTCAATCAATTCCATCCACATCATCAACCTTCGCAGACAATCACAGGTTTTCTGAGCTTCGGAGCAAGGTTGAATTCCAACAAGTCCAAATCTTTCAGTTGACAAAGGCTCTCAGCGAAATACAGACGCATAATGCACGTATCGACGTCGAGAATGCTGAGTTGAAGAAAGTTGTGGGCAAGATCGAGGAAGAAAATCTGGAGCTTAAAACGTTTGTTTCCGATCAAGCTGCCGAGATTCGATCAATGTGTTCCCTAATTGAGCAATTATTGCAAAATCTAAAAGCTCAGGGGGAGACGAGTTGTCGGGATCAGGAGGAGCAGCCAAGGGGTGGAGATGATGACGGCAATTATCCCAGTGCACAAAAAGATAATGAGTCAGTAGATTTTTCTGCTGCTCAGCATGTTGAGGTTCAGGGGGAGCCGAGTCAGTAGGGAGCTGCAGGAGGTGAGCCTAGTTCCTCAAAAGTCACAGAGTCTGAGATACATGAAATGATAGAGACATTAATGGATATCGATGAAGACCCTCTAGACTTTGGTTTTGATTTTGAAGATGAAATGGAAGACCTGGAAGAGGGTGAGTTTGTGCCTGAGGATATTGTTTATTGGCGATCTGACGATGAAGTGATAGAAGACGAGGACGATAATGTCAACGAGGTGATCATAAATTCACAACCTATCACGGAGTTTTATGTGCGCAATAATCACAATGTGATTGATATAGACGAGATCAAGATAGCCTCGGTGGAAGATTCTGAATTTGAAAGAGTAGAAAAAGAGCCTTCCAGGGCCGATTTACTGAATCTATGGTTCAAGAAGGAACAAAAGAAGGAAAAGCCGAAAATGAAGAAGAAGATGAGGGTTCCCGGTGCTAAAAATCTCTCTGGAGGCATTATAAGCTGGTTCTTTGACCGAGAAATGCAGCTGTTCATATTAAAAAGGAGAGATGGTCTACAATACCTAAGGCGAACGCTTAAAGTTTTCAATACTTTGCCGAAGGTTGAAGTGAAAGAATTGGCATGGAAAGAGCTGATAAATATTGGTGACGACCCTTATGCTGAAGTAATTGCGAGAATTATTAGGAAAGAGGGTGGGTCAGGGAAATTTGAAAGGCTCAAGCCAAGAACGGGGAAGAGAGACGAGGACACATCAAGAATAGATCCTCATACAGGTAGACCATGGGCTAGAATGGTATACAAGCCTGTAAGATGTTTGAAGAGAGTGTCAATGAAGACGATGCCACAAGATGTTTTGAGCAACATGAAGTGGTGGTACGTTGATAATGAAACTGCTGAAGCAATCATGGAGGATCTAGACGAGAAAGTCATTTTGAAGGTATATGATCCACTGCATTTGATAAATCTATCGAAGGACGACCTATAGAAGTTGAATGATCAGCCTATCTTCTTTCATGAAGGTTGGAGATCTGATGCTAGGAAGTACCAGAAGGTAGTGAAAGTATGTATAGATGCAGGTTTATATGCAGTTAGTAGTATATATAGTTTTAGTACTTAATCAAAATATAAATAGTTAGTTAGAATTTTGGAGATCTGTTGGTACACCCTGTGTGACGATAGCAGTCTCAGTGTACTAGCATTTTGGTTCAAGTAATATTTCAAAGTATTGGGTATTAACGAGTGTTTGATATATGTGTTTATATATGTTTGATAGTTATTGATTGTATGTTTGAAGTTGATGTAATGTATTACCAGAAGTTCAAATATAAAGTTCAAAGATAAATTCAAACTTAAGTTAAAACATAAGTTCAAATATAAGTTTAATATGTGAAATTCGAATTTAGAATAAATTCGAATTTGTCATTTAATGAATTTCGAATTTGTATTAAATTCGAATGTATCCTATAAGGCAGATTCGAAATTGTCAAGGGGACAAACTCGAATGGGCCTGGATTCGAGTTTGTCCAATGACAAACTCGAATGGACCTCTATAATTAGGGATTAACTCGAATCATTAAGGGACTTTTGCAGAATTCGTGTGAGATTAAGCAAAAGGGCGATCTCGAGTTTATCAGTATTGTTTGAGTTATTTCGGAGAGAATCATTGCGTAGGTTCGTTCGTCGTCGATCGTACAGTGTTGTGGTAGTCTCCGTGTTCTGTGTGAGAGATATATCCGTCAAGCTGTTAACGAGGAATCCGCACTCGTTGACGGTGTTTGTAAGCGCGAATATATTGTGGATAGATCTATCGGGAGTCATGTCCCTCATTCGGGTTAGTTTTAACCGGCTAACAGTGGAATGCACATATATTTAACACACGGTATTACAGTCGGGGATACTACATAGGGCAAACTCATTTAATTAAGCTTCGGTTGCATGATGGTTTATGTAATTCATACATGGAATTTATGCTTTATAAATTCAAGTCATCTGATAATGTCCATACAATTTGTCTTTTTGCATAAACCTATGAGCTCACCAACAATTTGTTGACGTATTTTAGCATGTATTTTCAAGTAATTAAGCATGTGCACTCATCGGAAGTAACCTTAGGCTTCCGCATATTTTTGAGTCGCATTATTTTCATCAACCCATAGAGATTTATATGCATTATTATGAATCTTTTGATTATGTAGTCGAATCTCTGTATTTTGCGAACTATTTACATTTCATGTTGGTTTGTAAAACAATATTTATATTTGAATTTAAATCAATGTATTTTGAAAACATCCATAATTGTTTTACAAACCAACATGAAATGTAAATAGTTCGCAAAATACAGAGATTCGACTACATAATCAAAAGATTCATAATAATGCATATAAATCTCTGTGGGTTGATGAAAATAATGCGACTCAAAAATATGCGGAAGCCTAAGGTTACTTCCGATGAGTGCACATGCTTAATTAACCTTCCTTTATCCTTCAGAAAAACATAAAAAAGTAATTAAGCATGTGCACTCATCGGAAGTAACCTTAGGCTTCCGCATATTTTTGAGTCGCATTATTTTCATCAACCCACAGAGATTTATATGCATTATTATGAATCTTTTGATTATGTAGTCGAATCTCTGTATTTTGCGAACTATTTACATTTCATGTTGGTTTGTAAAACAATATTTATATTTGAATTTAAATCAATGTATTTTGAAAACATCCATATAGTGGTCGTTAGATATGATTATGGTCACACTTCCGCACTCGTCACTCCTCGATGCCAACCAGGGTAGCAGGGTGTGACAATTACATTAGTTGTAATTTTTCTATTACATTAGTTGTAATCTACTTGAGTACATTAGTTGTAATACTGTAAGAACATATGTTGTTTGTAATCAAAATCAGTATATATAAACTGATCCTTTAATTTACTTAAATGTTGTAATTTTTTTTCCGCATAGTGTATTGTAAAAATATAAAGGGATTATTGATAGAATCAACTTAGACTGATAATTGAAAATAGGGGGATTGTTAGGCACAAAAAGGCCTCACTCAAACCTGTTATACATACTAGGGGGAGATTTTTAATCCCAAACCTGCTTGTTATTGCCTTATTGAAACCTGATAAGTGATTTGCAATATTAGTCAAAGCTGTTTACCGTGTTGCATTCCTTGCAACTAAGGCAGATTGTTCAAGCTGTTCTATTCTATTTAACCGGCTAGACATAAGCTGTCTACGCTGCTCTATCCTGTTGAGCAGCTTAAACGAATACTAAGTGTTCTATTCTTTGTGAACAGAACCTGTTCTTTGTGAACAGGCTAAACACTTTATGGAATACGTTTCCAAGTCCTCATGTATTATTTGGATTACTAGATCAGTTTACAAAGTCGAGACAAAGGGGAAAACAGAAGCTACAAAAGACTGCCTACGCTGTTCTGTTACATGAAGACAAAGTGGATATTTAAAATGGGTGACAGACCATTTCTTATATCAAAATAGCCTTAACAGAAGATGAATGCTTGAAAGTTGACATTCCCCTTTTGGGTAAAGCCTTCTGCAACAGAGACAAAAAGAAAAAGACAAAGATTCTACCATGTAGAGACAAGTCTGCTTTATCAGAATGTGCAGAAAAGCTGTTATATCTTTTTGGTAAGACATCCCACTATATCGTTGTCCAATGAGGAAGCTTCACTGAGATTCTCAGTGAGAGTATAAAAGGAAGCTTCTAAGGAATGTGAGATAACCAAGTGTGAGAAATTCAGATCGTGCATAGAAGTATGTTTTTCATGCATGCAAGTCTGCTTGAATAAAACAGTAACGTGTGTCCAACATGTTCTTATTCAAGCTGTCCGTCTGTGTCTTGTAAACAGTGAGTTCATCTTTGTTAATGCGTCCTGTGTGACGATAGCAGTCTAAGCGTAGATAGTCTTTCGTAATAATTCAGGCTTCAGAATTGCAAGTTAATACATATGTTTGATATTAGTTATATATTTTTGATCTTGTTTTTGATTGATGTTTACTTAAGTTCAATGATAAGTTCAAACATAAGTTCAAAGGTAAGTTCAAACATAAGTTCAAGAATAAGTTCTAGAACAAGTTCAAAGAAAAGTTCAAGAATAAGTTCAAAGGCTAGGTTCAAACTTGTAGTGGACAAGTTCGTGGGCTTGGGCCTTCACGAACTTGTCTTGGCTAAGTTCGAACTTAAGCTCGATAATTAAGATTTTTAATCATATTAAGTACTTTCGCAGAGATGAACACCCAGAGCTCGTAAAGTGCACCACGAACTTGTGAGTATTTCAGAGAGTCGTTTCGAGAAATTCACGTGTCGGGACATTCGTTGTTGACGTCTATCATTGTGTTACTCTCCGTGTGTCCGTGTTTGTGATCGATCTGTTAAACCCCTAATGAGGATTCTGCACTCATTGGAAGGTGTCGCATCAAGATCAGATCCGTGGGTTGGTGACCTTACAAGTGGTATCAGAGCCTTATCAAGAGTGTTCATCGTGTTCTTCGCGTTCATCTAAACATTCTTGGTTTCTTGACGTTATTACTAGAAAAATCACGTTTTTCATAGTTTTTCAAAGTTCTACAAGCAAAGTAACGGAGAAAAATTCACATTAGTTCACTTTTTCAGTCGAAGTCATTGTTTTTAATCCTAAAAACATTGGTTTAATCTGAAAACTTGAAAAAAAAGTCGAATTTTTGGCCGTTTCTCGAACTTGCGGCACTCGAACTTAAGGGGGTATTAGCGTTCACTCGAACTTGTCAGTTTACGCTCCTCTCGAACTTAAATTAGGGCTTCATTCGAATTTAGCTGAGGTTCGAACTTGTCAGAATTGAATTCGTCGGATTCAAAGTTGTTAGAGTCGAACTTGCCAGATTCGAACTTGTCAGAAATTTTGGGTTTCTTCGAACATGTCAGAGGTTCGAATTTGTCAAAATTTCTAGGGTTTTCACGAACTTGTAGTCATTTGAACTTGTTGAGTTCGAACTTAAATAAATTCGAATTTAATTTTCAAACGAATTTAAATTAATTTAATTCGAACTTACCTTAGTTCGACGAGATTATTTTAAATTAATTTTTAAATTAAATTGTTTAAGTTCGAAAACCAAAAGTTTAGAAAGAATGTCTAGTTTGAAAAAATTCATCGAAATGGGCCACGAGGTCGGCAATGCAAATTCTCCGCCAAAGCTGATGAAGTTGGACGACTACTATTGCTGGAAGGATAGGTTTGCTGACATAGCTCGATTCAACGACATGCGTATGTGGATTTGCATCGATGAGGGTTATATTCCTCCTACACAAGAGTTAGAGGGCCGGCAAAGAGTCTTAACCTATCAGAATATGAAGGATGATGATAAGAAGCTTTTTGAGGCCTAGAACCGAGCTTTCTCCATTATTCGTATGGCGTTACCTCGGGAAATTCTACACACCTTAAGAAATCATCGGACTTCTAAAGGGCTATGGGATGCTCTGGAGAAGAGGTGTGAGGGAAATCCAAGGGTTCGCAAGGGTAGGATTGAGATGTTGAAACAGCAGTTTGCAATTTTCAAGGCTTTGAAGAATGAGACGCTAGATGAGACAATAACTAGATTTTTTCATATTTTAACTGAGCTTTACAATCACACTGTTGACTTTCAAGAGACTGAGAAGATCGAAAAGCTTCTAGATGCTTTACCAGCGAAATGGGAGATCTACACAGCTTTAATAAAGCATGATGAAGACAAGTTCGAGACTCTCACTATTGAAGGTGTAATTCGAACGCTGAGGGCTTATAACTTCAAGTTACAAAAGAAAGAACGAGAGTTTGAACAGGTTCAAGATCCAGAAATGTATTTTGGAAAGTCAAAATCGACAATTACTGGTGAACTGAAGTCGGGGGCCACAACATTGTTCTCGGAAGAAGAATCCATTCTAGTGGAGACAGAGGAATCAAGTAACAGGGCATTCTTAGGGTTCTCTAATCCAGAAGAAAAACCAACTCAGTCAGCATCTACGTCTCAAGGATACACAAAGATGCCAATGAGCGCAAAATCGGCTGAAGATCATCTGAATCTTTTAGCCTCATTTGTCGCAGCGTAAGACAATTGCGTTCAAGGGAAGATAAACGATCTTGCGTTATGCGATGAAGACAAAGATCAGGTGGATCCTGATGACTTGGAGGAAATGGACCTACAATGGCAACTGGCCATGGTGACTCGGAGGGTCAAGCGGTTCATGAAGAGAACTGGGAGAAATCTGGGCGTAGTCAACAACAAGGTTGGGATTGGCAAATCCAATGTTAAGTGTTACAATTCCCAAGGATTGGGACAGTTTGCAAGTGAGTGTCAATGACCCAAATCAGAGAACTATCAAAATCAGAATCAAGGAAGATATCAGTCTGGGGGTTCTGGAAATCAAGCTGCCACCGCAAGTCTGTTAACTAATGTGTCATCTAACAGACAGTTTGATAGAACTTATGATTGGAGTACTCATCTAGAGTCGAATGCATGAGCTTTTATGGCTGAAGTAACTGAGACTGGGGATGACCGAGCTGAAGAAGTTGGAGAGGACACCAAGCAGAACGATACAAGTCATTTGATGGCGGAAAAAGTCAGAGAATCAATCCATTTTGGAGTTTGCTGCTAAAATGGCTAACGTGGAATCGGATCACAAAAAGGTAAATGATGCAGCGTAGCAAATAGAAAACAAAAGATAATCCGTTGATTCCACGAATATCCGGAAGATCTTAATCAAACTCACGTTGATTCATAGGAATACCGCAAATTTGGCCTTCAAAATTGGTTCACACAAAGAACACAAATTTGGGAGAGAAAACTGAAATTTCATAAAAGTTGGAAGTGACCATCCAAGTTCACACATTACAATACTAAAAAGAAGCAGAAAAACATAAACGGGCCAAAATGATAATGGGCCAAACACACGGGCCAAAAAACTAAAGTCCAAACTGAAAGAAAAATAGAAAAATTCAAATTAAGTAATCTTCGGGGCCTTTTTGGGCGAAAGCAGGGCCCAAACCGCCTATGGCTCTTTGCCAGCACGTCGGGCCTGTCCATACGGTTGTTTTGATATATTATAAGCCCAAATCGGATACCCGAGACCCAAGTTATGGCCATTTTAGTGACCAATGTGGTCATGGGCCTCCAAGTATTCTAAGGCCCGGTCTTTTGCATCATTCCCCTCTGGGTAGACAAAATTCGTCCTCGAATCTGCAACAGCTTCATCTTCAGAAGAGTCTCCATGAAAAGGCACCAAATGTTTAACATTGAACACGTCTGAACAGCGAATGTGACTTGGCAGCTTCAAACGATAAGCATTAGGGTTGATCTTCTCCAAAATCTCCACTGGTCCAATCTTCTTTGCTGACAGTTTGTTGTATTCACCCACCGGGAAACGGTCCTTAGTCAAAACTGCCCAAACAAAGTCACCGACCTCAAAATCGACATGCCTACACCTTTGATCTGCATCTTGTTTGTACTTGGCGTTAGCCCGAACCAAGTTATCATGCACAGCTTTATGAACCTCATGTAACCCAACAACGAAATCCGGCACTTTCTTTGGAACAGAACCTGAAACAGGGAGAGTCAGTAAATCCAATGGGCCTCGAGGCTGGGCCGAATACACCACTGTAAATGGGCTAAAACCAGTGCTTCCGTTAACAGCATGATTATGAGCAAATTGAGCCTGACAAAGCTTTTGATCCCATGCCTTCACATGATCACCCACCAAACATCTCAAAAGGTTTCCAAGGGACCGATTCACCACTTCAGTTTGCCCATCTGTTTGAGGATGATAGGCACTGCTGAAGTTGAGCTGCGTGTTGACCATTTTCCACAAACTGCGCAAAAAGTGACTCAAAAACCGAGTGTCCCGGTCTGAAACAATAGAGGATGACAATCCATGCAGACTATATACCTCCCGAAAGAACAACAAAGCCACATTAACTGCATCTGTTGTCTTCTTGCATGGTATAAAGTGAACCATCTTCGAAAAACGATCGACAACAACAAAGATAGAATCATTACCACGCTGAGTACGAGGCAACCCCAGCACAAAGTCCATGCTGATGTCCACCCAAGGCTGTGAAGGGACAGGCAACGGCATATAGAGTCCAGCACTAGTGGCTGTTCCCTTGGAAGTCTGACAGATCCTACACCTTTTAACAAACTGGTCGACCTATTTCCGAATAGTATGCCATAAATAAGAAGACTGCACCAACTGCAAAGTACGATCCCGGCCCACATGCCCTTCACCGTGTAACTCCCTAATAATGTGTAAACGAACACTGGAATCAGGAATACACAATTGGTTCCCCTTGAAAAGAAAACCATCATGCACAACAAAATCTGATATTTTTCCAGAGCTGATATCCTGCAAAATAACAGAGAAGTATGGATCAACTGTTAGCTGCTCCATGATGGAGTCAAGCCCTGGTACACCAACCCGTATAGACACTAGCAGATTGCTCCTCCTACTCAATGCATCTGCCACCCGATTCGACACCCCAAATTTATGCTTCACCACAAAAGTAAACTTCTCCAAAAATGCCATCAACCTAGCATGCTTGTGTGAAACCTTATATTTGCTACGAATATGCCTCAAAGAGTCATGATCTGTGAACAACACAAACTCCTTGTGAAAGAGGTAGTGTCGCCAATGTTTAACATCTTAAACCACAGCATAGAATTCTACATCATAAGTACTATAACGCAGCTTTGCTCCTGTCAACTTCACACTGAAATAAGCTATGGGTCTCCCCCCTTGGCTCAAAACACCCCCAATGCCCACATGGGAAGCATCTGTGTGTAACTCAAACATCCGTGAGAAGTCAGGTAACACTAGCAATGTGGCTGATGTAAGTCGCTCCTTGATCAACTGAAAAGCAGAGTCGGCCCCCTCAGTCCAAGTAAAGGACTTCCCTTTCATGCAATCAGTCACTGGTGCCATGATGGAACTGAAGTGTGGTATGAACCTCCTGTAAAAAGATGCAAGACCATGAAAGCTTCTCACCTTAGTTATTGACCTGGGAGTTGGCCAATGCCTCACAGTATCAACCTTGGACTCATCCACCTGTATACCCTCCCCAGAAACAACATACCCCAAAAACAGCACCTTTGGTACCATAAAGACACACTTCTTCTCAGCTGCATACAAACTATACCTACGAAGTAAGGTCAAAACCTGCCGCACATGACCCACATGCTCATCAAAGCTAGCACTGTAGATAAGGATATCATCAAAATAAACAACCACAAATCTACCAATATAAGGTCTAAACAACTGGTTCATCACTCGCATAAATGTACTAGGAGCATTCGACAAACCAAAAGGCATAACCAGCCATTCGTACAACCATTCACGAGTCTTAAATGCTGTTTTCCACTCATCACGAGGCCTAACCCTTATCTGATGTACCCACTCTTTAAATCCAGTTTAGTGAACACAGAAGCACCACTAAGTTGATCAAGTAAATCATCAAGTCTAGGAATAGGAAAACGATACCTCACTGTGATCTTGTTGATGGCACGACTATCAACACACATACGACATGTCCCATCTTTCTTGGGAGTTAACAAAGCAGGGACAGCACAAGGACTCATACTCTCCCTGACATGTCCTTTGGAAACCAACTCCTCAACCTGTCGGCGCAACTCCTCATGTTCGGTACGACTCATCCTGTAGTAAGTTCTATTGGGCAACTGGGCACCTGGTTCCAAATCAATGTGATGCTGGATGTCACGTAGAGGTGGCAAACAATCAGGGAGCTCTGCTGGAAACACATCATGAAACTCATCAAGTAAAGGGACCGTAGCATCGGGAACTGCAACCACCCCGACTATCTCTTTCCCTATCAACACAAACACATTATCTGTCTCACTCAATTCATCCTCAAACTGAGCAAGGGTCAAAAGGGTTCCCGAGGGCTTCGTGACCAACTCTTTCGGCTTATTAGGAACCAAAGTTATCTTCACCCCACCAAACAGGAAACTATAAATATTGGTCCGCCCCTTATGTTCAATCTCACGGTCATACTCCCATGGCCTACCCAACAGTAAGTGGCAAGCATCCATAACAACAACATCACACCATACATTGTCCTTATAACTTTTACCAACAGAAAATGAAACAAGAGCTCGTTTAGACACTGTTACCTCACCACCTTTCTTCAACCACTGAAGCTTGTAGGGCTTGGGGTGACTTTCTGTTTTCAAGGACAACTTTTGAACTGCTTCCTCAGACACCAGATTATCACAACTCCCTGAATCAATGACAAAAGTGCAAACCCTACCCAAGATGGTACACGTGGACTGGAAAATGTTATGCTTCAGCCAATCCTCATCAGTAGCTTTTGGAGTGAAGCAAGAACGCCTCACCACCAGATTCACACCCACATCTCCAGACCCATATTTTTCCTCCTGCTCAACGTCCTCATCATACATTTGACCTCCATCATAACCATCATTCTCTTCCTGCCCCCAATCCTCCTCTGCGAACATGGTTCTTTTTCCAGCCTTTTTACACTCGGACTGTCGATGGCCAAGTTCACCACATGTAAAACACTTAAGTCCCCCGCTACCGATACCCCGTGAAGTCGAACCAGCACTAACACCCCCTGGTCTCGGTTGATTAGGCACCGAGCGTGGTGTTACAACTCCCGATCCAGAATTTCCCCCACCAAAACCAGTAGAAGTCGAACCAACTCCCCGACGGTTCTGCTTCTCCAAAACCAGCGCCCTTTCGTATGCATCCGAAACGGATACCGGATCAAACAGATTCACCGAGTCCATAATCTGAACCCTTAATCCGCCAGTGTAGCGGGCAACAAGTTGTTCTTCCGTCTCTTGAATATCATTCCAAGAGATCTACTGGTAGAACTCAGTCGTGTAATCATCCACCGATCGTGCCCCTTGTCGCAAATTCTGGAGCCTTTGGTACATCAACCGCTGAAAATTATGGGGTAGAATGTTGGACCGTAGTGACTTTTTCATCTTCCTCCATGTCTCGATCCTCGGTTTCCCAAGCCTGGTTTCCCATGTCTTGTGGCGATCAAAGAAACCCTTTTATATTCCGGCACCCCTTTAAATTCAAAAACCTCTTCCACGGTAGCCAACCAGTCAATAAAACCCTCTGGATTCCGACTAACCCCATCAAACTCTGGGATATCAATCTTCATTCCAGCCTCCCAACGCCTGTTATCATCCCTACGATGATTGTTCCTCGGCCGCCCCTCCGATTCATCATCGGAAGACGAACGGTCACCTGCAAACGGATTATCTCCTTCATCATCGTGACCACGATTCATCATTTCTGCCATCCTATCGGTCATTTGATCGACCATCTGATCCAATCACTGGTCCATCCGTGCCATAAGTCGCTCCTCCATCTCCACTTCGTGCACTGGTCTCTGTCTTCGTGGAGGCATTTCGAACAGGATGTTTGGCTCTGATACCAACTGATGCAGCGTAGCAAATAGAAAACCAAAGATAATCCGTTGATTCCACGAATACCCGGAAGATCTTAATCAAACTCACGTTGATTCACAGGAATACCGCGAATTTGGCCTTCAAAATTGGTTCACACACAGAACACAAACTTGGTAGAGAAAACTGAAATTTCATAAAAATTGGAAGTGACCATCCAAGTTCACACATTACAATACTAAAAAGAAGCAGAAAAACATAAACGGGCCAAAATAATAATCGGCCAAACACACGGGCCAAAAAACTAAAGTCCAAACTGAAAGAAAAATAGAAAAATGCAAATTAAGTAGTCTTCGGGGCCTTTTTGGGTGAAAATCAGGGCCCAAACCGCCAATGGCTGCTTGCCAGCACGTCGGGTCTGTCCATACGGTCGTTTTGATATATTATAAGTCGAAATCGGATGCCCGAGGCCCAAGTTATGGCCATTTTAGTGAGCCAATGTGGTCATGGGCCTCCAAGTATTCTAAAGCCCGGTCTTCTACATCAGTAACTCTTAACTTCTCTACATTCCATGATTTATGTGTTTTAAGTGTTACTTTAAATGATATGTTAAACTTAGTACTAGAAACACATAACAACTTAACTACTCAGATCTAATCACTTAAATAAGATAATGCTAGTCTCTTAGATATTAAGGAAGATCTAAGGAATAAGCTGAAAGCGGATTCTTAGGATGTCATAGTTCTAAAAGACAAATTAAGTGAACAATGTGTTAGGATAGAACTTAAGTATGAGAAGGTTGAAGCTTTAACCAAAGAACTTACCATTAAGGATATAGAACTAGCAGAATCAGGAGTTAAGGTTGCTGTGGTATATGGTAAGCTTGAAAAGTTTAGGAACTCATCTCTAAACCTAGGGAAGATCTTAGAAGCTCAACGGCAGTATAAGAAACCAGCTGCATTAGGTTATCAAGTGAGTCCTTCACCTTTCAACAATAATTATGTGCCTCAACCTCAGGATAAAACCGATGAACCGGTCAAATCAGAGGTAGCAACTTGAACTGAATGTGATAAGGATATGTCAACTAAGGCGTCTAATACTACCTCTAAGATTAAGAGAGTCAAGTTTGTGCAGTCTACTAGGAACACTATACTAGGAGAAGCTAAACTTGAAATTAATACTCAGCAGGAGGAAGTAATCACTTTAGTGGAAACGAAAGAAAATGACACTAATAAGTCAAAGGGCACTTATAAGAAGTCGATTGATAAGATTTCATGCTTTAGATGTTACGAGAATGGACATGTTGCGTCTAGTTGTCCATATGAGAAAGTGGATTCTACTCCCTCTAAACCAGAGTCTAGACCTACAGTAGGAAAGCCAGAACAACCAATCCTAAAACTAGTACCTAGCACTGCTAGCACAAGTAACTCTCAACATACAGAGAGGAATGTGAATGCAACACCTAGGATACCTGTTAAACAAAAACCGGTGTCGGTCAGACAGCAAGAAGTGATTAGGACTATTCTCCGAGTAGAGTCCCTAGTCGGTCTAGGTCAGGACCACAACAAGGCTATAGGAGTACAACACCTAGAAGGACTTACACTCCAGTTAGGTCTGACACTCCTCAAATACAACAGACACCAGAAGAGCCCAAGGATATCAATCGGAAATGCCTTATAACGAAAACTATTCAAGGGCTCAACAACATACGCAAACCCAAAGGCCAAGAGTGAATTTTAATCACTCAGCACCACAACAAGTTCTCAATCAAAAATCCAAGTCACCTGAAAGGAGAGATTGGTATTTGAAGGAGTTCACGTATGTGGATGAGAATGGTATTAACAATTTAGTCATGGCTTGGATTTCTAGTAATAACTAACTTGTTTTCTTTCATGTGCAGGAGCTTACTATAGGTCTTAACAATAAGTGGTTCGTCGACAGTGGTTGCTCTCATCACATGACTGGGGAAAGGAGTCTACTCACAAACTTTAAGGGAGGGAACAAGAGTTTTGTATCATTCTTTGGGAACAAGGGAGGTCATATCCCTAGAACTGGAGTGGTCACTAATGGGACAATCACACTTGATCAAGTTTACCATGTTGATAAACTTGATCATAATCTCATTAGTGTATCTCAGATCTGTGATAATAAGAATTCAGTAATCTTTACTGGAACTGAAACGTTAGTGCTGAAGTCGTGATTCAAAATTCCTGAAGAGTGGATGAAGAATGATCTGTACATGATGGACATGAACATATCAGACTCTTCGATCGGAACTATTTGTCTACTTTCCAAATCTTCAGAGTCAGAATCTATTTTATTCTTTGGCACAAACACATGACACACTTGCACCTAAAGAAAATAAATTATATCACTAAACATGGTCTGGTGCATGGTGTTCCACTGAAGAGTTTTCAGTTCGATTACAAGTGTGTCCCGTGCAAGAAAGGAAAATAACGCAAGAAGTCACACAAGTCAAAGACTCAGAACTCGTTCCACCTTGGATATGCTACATATGGATCTCTTCGGTCCTATCAACAAAAGGAGCATAGGTGGTAGTTGGTATTCTTTAGTTATCACTGATGATTACTCACATTCCTGTTGGGTTTTATTTTTAGGTACAAAGGATGAAACAACTAGAAAATTGATTGGGTTCTTAGAACAAGTCGAGAACTCATATGGGACAAGGGTAAAACATATCAGGAGTGATAAAGGAACCAAATTTAAAAACACAGTAATTGGTGTATATTGCCTATCTAAAGGCATAGTGCATCAATTTAGTGCCCCTTATGAGCCACAACAAAATGGGGTGGCAGAACGTAAGAACACGACTCTGATTGAGTCAGCAAGGACATTGCTTTCTGATTCAAAACTTCTTACCATGTTTTGGGGGGAGGCATCGAATACCGCGTGTCATGTTTTACACCGGGTCCTTACTATCAAATCACTGAACAAAACCTGTTATGAAGTTCTGAATAAAAGAACACCTAATTTAACTGGCTTTGAACCGTTTGGGGTACCGTCTACTTTACAGAAAACAAAAAATCAACCTAAGTTTGGTGAAAAGGCTGACGAAGGATACTTTCTAGGTTACGTCCCTAACTCACCAAACATAAGGGTTTTTAACAAAATAAATGGTACGGTTGAGATTGTGTTTAACATAGATATAACAAGTTATTCACATGAACCCCAAACTGGTCCGGAATGTTTATTTGATTATGACTCTTTGTTTGAATCATTTAACATACCGTTTAGCGGAATTGCAGGTACAGTGGAAAATGACTTCTCATCATTAAACCTTAAGGACGACTATCAAAGTATTCCAAAGTCAAGCATTCCATCAACATCTGAGCCTACAACAACAGAAGACGGGTCTCCAACAGAGAATGATTCTGAGATACCTAAGAATGAGAAACAGATGAATACTTCTAACTCTGAGGATAGTGATCATGAGAATGAAAATGTACCGTCTGAATTCGTACCCCCGTTAGGTGAAATAGGATCAAACTTAGGAGATAATCTTTTGGTCGATGAGATTGAGACATCAAGGATAAACAAGGATCATCCAATTGAGAGTATCATAGGGAATCCGATTACTGGTGTGAGAACTAGGAGTAGTCTGAATAATACACTGTGTTGTTATCGATGATCAACGACTACGACGCGTATCACATGTGTCTATACTCGTGTTTTATCTCACAAGTAGAGCCAAAGAATGTGCAAATGGCACTGAAAGATAATTCTTGGGTTGAAGCCATGCAAGAAGAACAGTCACCGTTCAAAAAGCTTGAAGTATGGGAGTTAGTGTCGTTACCTCGAGGATTCAACCAGGAAGAAGGAATTGATTACAATGAAGTGTTTGCACCAGTGGCGAGGCTTGATGCGATTCGACTGTTTCTGGGTTTCGCGTCCTTTATAGGGTTTGAGGTATATCAACTTGACGTAAAGAGTGCATTCCTGTAAGGCAAAGTGAAGGAATTGGTGTACGTCGAACAGACGCATGGGTTTACTGATCCAAAGTATCCCGACAGAGTATATCGACTTGATAAGGCTCTGTATGGATTGAAACAGCCACCAAGGGCTTGGTATGAGACACTATCAACTCATCTTTTGGACAATGGGTTTGAAAGAGGGAGAATTGATAGTACTTTGTTTGTGAAAAGAAAATGAGAAGACTTTATATTAGTACAAGGGTATGTGGACGACATCATTTTCGGGTCGTCAAACAAACAGATGTGCAAAGACTTTGAAAAGTTTGTGAAGTTGAAGTATGAGATGAGTGCTATGGGAGAGCTGAATTTCTTTCTTGGTTCGCAAGTTGAACAAAGGAAAGAAGGAATGTTTATCCATCAGACGAAGTATGTCTACAACATTCTGGAGCGCTTCGGGATGGAAGGAACAAAGCTGACGGCACACTTTAGTACTCCGATTCAAGTGAATCACAATCTCGGACCGGGTACAGAAAATGATACTGATGTGGATCCGACTTATATCGGGCCATGATCGGGTCACTCATGTATTTAACAGCTTCTGGACCTGACATTACCTTTGCTGTGTGTATTTGTGCTAGGTTTCAAGCAAATTCAAAGGAGATGCATATGAAAGCCGTGAAGCGAATTCTGAGATACTAGAAGTCGAAACCGAAGCTGTGACTTTGGTATCATGCTGATGGAGATCTGTAATTGTAGGCATACACAAACTCTGATTACGGTCGATGTAGCTTGAACCGGAAATCAACAACTGGAGTTTGTCAGTTCCTTGGAGGGAGGCTCGTATCCTGGCAATGCAAGAAACAAACATCGGTAGCCGTATCAACGTGCGAGGCCGAGTATGTTGCTGTTGGTAATTGCTGTTCGTAGGTTTTTTGGATACAACAATAATTGCGAGATTCCGGTTAGACTTACACTTATACTCCCATTCGGATAAATAGTCAGTCAACAATTGCTATAACTAATAATCCAGTTAAGCATACTAAAACAAAGACCATAGACATAAGACATTATATACGTGATAGTGTTGAAATGAATTTGATAAAACTGGTAAATGTTGCAACGGAAGACAATAATGCCGATTTATTCATTAAAGCATTTTATAAGTCATGCTTTGAGTTGTTAGTTCAACTAAATGGTCGTAATCCAGAGTAACTTGACCTTAGTAGCTTTTCTTTCTTTTTAAAGTAACTTAGTAGTTTAGTAGATTTGCTTTCTTTTAATAGTAAGTTAGTAGTTTAGTTTATCAGCTTATTTATCTTAAAAGTGAAAAACAAAAAAAAGAGAAAATCATAAAAATTTCAAAAAAAAAAAAGAATACGGAAAATGAGTTAAGTCTTAGAGTCATAGGTTTAAAGTGATGAAAATTAGCACCATCTAAACAAACTCTAAGTGTTGAGCTTTCACACATAATGCACCATAAAATCTAAGTGCCATAAATATTCTTGTTTGATGTGTTGGTAAGCATAATACATGAAGGAAATCCTAACAGCTAATAAAATAATCAAGAAAATGTCATATGTGTAACTCACTTAGATGTATGACCAAAAGGTCTTAATTTCTATGTTAGACACATGCAAACAATGATTATAAATGAAGTATGCAAATTTATCTAAGGGATGTATAGCAACATCAAAATACATCTTAAACAAAGAAAGAAAAAGTATTGTCGCTTTGTTGTACGTGAGTACAGACCTGTCACCGCTTTGTTATAAATGAGGTATGAATTCTGGTACACTTGATCCTATGACTCTGCTGCTAAGGTAATCCGAGGAACAATTCTCAACAACACCAAGGTTGTTGAAATTTCCGATGATCTCCATGAAGAGGTACGCCATCTGCCCGTGGTTGAAAAATATGACAAGCCAACACCTGAAAACCAGCAGATGGGTATTCTGCTCCGTTCATGTGGTGTGTCTGAACCAAGGGGTGTAGCCACATTATTCAGAAAGGGAGTGGCCCAACCTACAAGTTTTTCTTTGCCTTTGTGGTAATGAGTCTAAGCAGTTAGGTTGGCTCATTTCATCAGCTTAGCATAGATGAAGTTCAAGTGGCTCTGCAATTTGTGGATGAGACTACCTTGAACATGGCCAAATGGATCTTTGGCAATCTGAGAGTCATGGAAGAAATGGATCTTTCGCAATCTGTCAGGATCTAAAACTGAATAACCAAGACTAACTGATTTGAATTTATCAGAGTATAAATCAATAATCTTGCTTTGAATCAAAGTTTAATTAAGAAGTTTGCGGAATAACACTTAATTATTTTAACAAAAACTTTCAGAATCAATAATGCATAAAACACAAGAAGTAATCAAGACTGTTTGTATTGCTGAATTCAATGATTACAATCACCTCTAATTTGTTTGATTAGACGAAAAACACAGACTGTTCTTAGGGTTTTACAACCTTAGAGGCTTATGAAAACTCTATCAATAAAGCAATTACAGACTCAAAATATGCAGAAAACTCCTATACAATAGAAAGACCTATTCTATGTATTTATATTGCTTCTTGATATGTTTCCTTGACGAATAGTGACTTCTCTGATAGTAGATATGCTGGAATCTTCATGTAGATATCTTTTCCTGAAAATCAGCACTTTCTGTTTATGAAACTGTTGAGCAGCTTGAATCTCTTGACAGCATGAACTGAGCAGCTTGAGTTGTTTTACTCTGGCAGCTTGAACTTTTACACTGGCAGCTCGAGTTTCTTCAACTAGCAGCATGAACTTTGGATTTACATATAAAATCTACTAACAGTCTGAGAAGTCTAACTAATAGTTTGAACACACTTAAACTATTTCCCAACAATCTCCCCCTAACTTAAATTCTTTACACAAGACTTTAAGTTCTATACAAAAAAAATTGGAAATGAATAAGTAAACTGTTATTTACAAACCAAGGCTTTCAAAAAATTATAACTTTGCAAGTTTCTGATCTATAGCCTTCAAAAATTCTCTCTTCATCTCTTCTTTATCACAAGATATCCTAACTGATTTTATTTGGAGCAGCATATCTTTTGAAAAATTATAAAACTCGAGATTGAAGAAAATACCAGACCCATCTGTGAATTTGATTCTGTAAGTCCTGGATTTGACAAAAATATGAAATTCCTTGATCTTTTTCCCTTTCTTCTCAGCATCTTCTATCTCTTTTCTTGCAAATTCAGGGTCAACAACTGAACTTAGATCTCTGATAAGTTGCTTCACTTGTGGTAGAGCAGATCTCACTTGTGAAACAGACCCTATATTGTACATCTTTATTAGCTCATCCCTGGTCAACTTCTGAACCATTTGCCAGAATGTATCAAACTCTTCTTCTGGTCCAGACTCTCTCCTTATTACAAACTTGACCCTTAAATCTCTTTCATCCAGTGACTTAGCAAACCAGTAGTTGATTTGAGGCTTTGTGAAATCATGCTGATCAATCAACTTCTCTATCTCCATGGCCTTTTGCATTTGTTGCTCAAACAACACTCTTTTAACAGATGAAGGAATAACAACTTGATCAGTGGGAACAGATGCACTGGCAGCAGCTTTAGTTTGGACTGATTTCTTTGATGGTTGGACTTCTTGGGATGGATGAACTTCTGGGGAGACTTTTGTTTTCTTTCTTTTCTCCATTTCTTTATCATGTATCTCCTGCAGCTTTTCAGTAGTCATGGACTGAGCCATTTTCTTTGGAATACCTGCTGCAAAGGCAAAATTGACTAAGAATCTTCTGTGCTCAGCCTTGGTGTGCCCTGTTGGCATGTTTCTCTTCTTTTCACCTTGTTTGCTCACAAACCCCTTTAAGTAATCACCTAATGTCTCATCATCATCCATTGGGGTTTGGGCTTGCTGATCTAATTCTTTGTCCTGTTCTTCTGCTATTCTTTTGGCAATTTCAGCATCATAGGCAATTTGGGCTTCTTTGGAGGAAAATTTATACTTTGGAGATTCAATTAGTTTGCCCTTGCCCTTGTCTTTTGCAGAAGAGGATGTTGCTTGGACTGTACTTGATGGAGCTTGAATTATTTCCCTTAGAACAACTTCAGTTGCTTTTGGGGCAGCAGCTTGAGTTTCTAGGCTAACAGCTTGAGAAGCTGTTGGGACTGCTAGCCTAGAAGATGGGACTGTTGATGTTGGAGCTGCTTGGACTGATTTGGGAACCTCCTGATTCTCCCCCTTTTTGGAAGCATTGGTTTGGTCAGAAGGACCTACAACCTTTGCCCCGTGGGTTTGAATCATCTGCTCTAATTTCATGATTTTATTTCCACAGAGGGTGAACCCCTTGTGAAGATAATCCATTCTTTTATTCTGAGCAGCCTCTGCCTGCTTGAGTGCAAAAATTTGAGCCCCCTGTGCAGCAATGATGGACATTTGATATTCCAACATGGCTACAACAGGTTTCAGCTTGGGATCCGTCAAGAGCATGAGTTGCAGACTTGTCTCAAGATCAGAAAACACCTGAGGTGCTTGTGATCTATCACTGACATTAATACCAGAAGTAGAAACCTCTGGGCCCCTCTGTTCTTGGTTCTGGGGACTTCCAGCTTGTGTTTGCACACTAGCTGTTGCCATGGGTGTGGTCTTAGATATGTTGGCACTGGCCTGTGCTTCTTTTGCAGAAACATCAGTAGTGCCAGCCACAGAACCCATATGAACCATCTCTGATGAGATGTTCACCTCCTGAGTGAGGATGGGAGTTTCCTCAATTGGTTCCCTTTGGATATGCTGTGCAGAAGTATCCTCCTGCACAGGGATATATGGCTCTTGTCTAGGGGATGAGGAGGAAGGAGCTCTCGGTCCCCTTTTCCTTTTATATAAGTATTTTAGTGAGCGTTTTGGCTGTACAAAAGGATCAGATGGAATATTTGTATCATGAGGAGTGGGTTGGGGTCCTGGGGGTGAAGCAGGGATGTTGCGCTGTGTCTGCTCAGGACCCTCTCCTCTGTTTCCTGGAATGATGTTCATCATTGCAGAGGGCAATGGAACATCTATACTTACAAAATTGGCACTTGGCTTTAACAGCCTTTTGATTGAAGACAGTGAGTGCCTATGGGAAACATGTATCCGTTTATGTAAATGTGGAGTTGTGCAGGTGTGTGCAATAATTTCTGCCAAAAACCTAGGATACATTAGAAATTTCCCATTCTTTAGGGAATGGCGTCTTAACATCCCCTGAAAAACAATGTTAGAAAAATTGAACTGTTGGCCAGTAGAAAAGCACACTAAGGCAGTAGCAATATTTGAAGAAAACTCAGACCAACCAGTTCTTTTGGGGCTTAAGCATTGCTGAATAATATGCACAAGGTATTTCCATTTAGGAGAAAAGTGTGCCTTAAGAAAAATAAAAGAATCAGCAGGACCCCTATAACCAATATTTTGAAGACCAAAATGTAAAGCTTGAAGGGATAGGTCGGTTATACCTGAGGCATCTTGAAGATGCAAGTGATGTCTGATGGATTCCTCAGTGATATTGATGACAGTTTCATCAATCTTGGATATGAGGGTAGGCACTCCATTGATGTTTTGAACAGATGCATGGTTCCAAAACTGTTCAATATGGGAGATGTATATAGTAGGGTTAATGGAAAGGGCATAATGGATATGGGAGTGCCTGAGGAAATCCATCATTGCATGAAACGGTTGAAGTTCAGAGTGTTTTAGGGTGTATGGGAGGCAGTTGTGTTCTTTTACGAACTCCATTGTTGAAGAAACGACGGTTTAGGGTTTGAAAGAAGAATGTGTGATTCGTTCAGAGAGAAAGCAAGAGGCCGTGGAAGAAGAATATGTAACTGGTAGGTACAACTGAACGAAGCTGGGACCTTTAAAGGTTTCGAAAAGGTTGGGTCCCGCGCACACATTTGAGAAATTACCCAAATACCCTGCACACTTTGACAGATCAAGTGAAAATAACTAACAGCATGAGAAAATGAACTAGCAGCTTGAGAAAATACTCAAGCTGTTATTTAGAAATGAAGCATCTTTTAATAAAGCAGTGACTCCCCCTTAAATTAAGCATACATATTAGACAATAATGAAAATTTTAATCCATGTTTACCATACCAATGTTTGATACTAGGAAAGTGAACCTTCCTACATCAAAAGGTTTTGTAAATAGATCAGCTAACTGATCATCAGTATGTTGGTACATCCCGTGTGACGATAGCAGTCTAAGTGGTCTTACATGGTGATTTAGCATGTGTTTGCTATAAATATATTATATATGATTGATGCTTATTAGTGTTTGTATGTTTGAACTTGATGTAACGTATTACAAGAAGTTCAAACATAAAGTTCAAAGATAAAATCAATCATAAGGTAATATCATAAGTTTTATCACTTAAGAGTTTAAGTATTTTGGCTAGATTCGAATTACTTAAGGGAATACATTCGAATCTGAGATAGATTCGAATGAGACCTTAGATTCGAATGGGCTAGATTCGAGACTGTCAATATGGACAGACTCGAATGGGCCTTGGACCAGATTCGAGCTTGGCCCACAACAGACTCGAATCAGGGTCTATAATTAGGGATAGACTCGAATAATTAGAGGACTTTTTGCAGAATTCGTGAGGAATTAAGCAAGAGGCGATCTCGAGTTTATCAGCTAGGTGAGTTCCGTTTCGGAGAGAATTAGTTCGTAGGATCGTTCGTGTGTCGTTCGTTCAGCGTCTAATAGTCTCCGTCTTCCGTTGGTTGAGAGTTGTCCGTCTAACCGTCAACGAGGATTCCGCACTCGTTCACGGATCCGCGTCTAGATAGATCTTGCAGTCGTAGACCTTACAAGTGGTATCAGAGCCTACGGAGTGTTCTTGGTGTTCTTCGTGTTCATCAGATACATTCTAGGTTTCTTGACGCTAGTTGGACGGTTTTGCTCTCAAAAACGTGTTTTCAAGCTTAGCAAATTCATATTCGGGAAACACTTTGTGGTTTTTCACGTTTTTGATCGAAATCATTATTTTTCGTTTGAAAAATAGTGATTTAATCTGTAAAACGTCAAAAAATCAAAGTGTTAGCCGTTTTTCGAGTTTGCGGCGCTCGAATCTATAGGGGTAATTAGGGTTTCACTTTAGTCTCGAGTCTAACCTAAATACGCTCCTTTCGAGTCAATTTCCGAGAGTTTCGAGTCTACTTTGTTTCGAATCTGTTACTTCATTCGAATTGGATCTCGAGTCTATAGTGTTTCGAGTTTATTTCGAGTCTGGTACTGTTTCGATTCTGTGCTTCGATTCTGCTGACATTCGAATCTGCTGAGCCTTCGATTCTAAGGACCATCGATTCTAAGGAGTTGTTCGAATCTGACATAATTTCGAATCTAATTGACTTTTAAGACTTAATCGAATTTAATCTCAAAAGATTTAATATTAATTAGTTTCGAATCTATCTAGATTCGAATAAGTTAGTCTAAATCAGTTTCGAATTAAATTACTTAAGTTCAAATTCAATTTGTTTCAGAAAAGATGTCAAATCTTCAGAAATTCCTTGAGATGGATCACGAAGTTGGGAAGGCAAATGCACCGCCTAAGCTGATGAAAGTTGAGGACTATTACTGGTGGAAGGACAGATTTACAGATTTTGTACGATTCAATGATATGCGCATGTGGGTGTGCATAGATGAAGGGTACATTCCGCCAGTATCTGAAGTTGAAGGCCGTCAAAAGGTCTTGTCATATCAGATGATGAAAGAGGATGACAAGAAACTATTTGAAGCTGAAAACAAAGCTTTCTCCATAATCCGTATGGCTTTACCTCAAGATATTTTACACACATTTCGGACTCAAAGGACGTCGAAGGAACTTTGGGAGTCTCTCCAGAAAAGGTGTGAAGGTAATCCTCGGGTGCGTAGAAAGCGTACAGAGCTGTTGACCCAACAGTTTGCGATTTTCAAGGCAATTAAGGATGAACAGTTGGATGATATTATCACAAGGTTCTATCATCTGATAACGGAACTTGAAAGTCATGGAATTGAGTATTCGGACACTGACAAGAACAACAAGCTTCTTGATGCCCTACCAGCCAAATGGGCTATGTACGTGGCAATGATTAAGCTGAATGAGGACAAATATTATGCTCAATCACTTGATGACATTGTGGGAATGTTGAGGGCATATCACTTCGAGATGATTAAGGCTGAGACTGATTACGAGCAAGTCCAGAATCCGGCAATGTATTTTGGAAAGACATCTAAATCATCAGTGACAGCTGAACCGAAAAGTGCTACACCGTTTTTCACCGGAGAAACGTCATCGCCACCAGAGTCCGAAGACTCACTGAATCGCGCGTTCTTAGGGTTAGGAAGGTCGGAAGAACCGCAACCTCAAGTCCATCAGGCACCGACAAGTCAGAGCTATTCGAAGATGCCGATGAGCGCAAAGTCCGCAGAAGAACATTTGAATCTGCTTGCTTCCTTTGTGGCAGCTTATGGAAATTGTGTTCAAGGGAAAATCAATGACCCAGCTCTATGGGATAAAGATTACGATCAGGTCGACCCTGATGACTTAGACGAAATGGATCTTAAGTGGCAACTGGCCATGGTGACCCAGAGGGTAAAAAGATTCATCAAGCGAACTGGGAGGAATCTGCAAATGAACAACAAAGGGATAGGATTTGATAAGTCTAAGGTCAAATGCTACAACTGTCAGGGATTGGGACACTTCGCCAGGGAGTGTCAAAGACCGAAGGTAGAGTCATACCAAGGACAGAGTCAGCATCAAGGACAGTACCAAAATCAGTCCCAACAAAGATACCTTCCGAGTTCCTCATCTGGTCAAGCCAATCTAGCGGGTCTACTATCCAATGTCACCTCTGACAGACAGCTAGATGGTACCTATGACTGGAGTTCACATCCTGAGTCCAATGCTAGAGCTTTCATAGCTGAAGTTACTGAGAATGGTTGTGACGAAGACGAGCAGACCACACGGGACAGCAGTCCGATGTGGGTAGAGAAGGCGAATGATCAGACCGTGCTGGAGTTTGCTGCTTAGATGGCCAACGTGGAATCTGATAACTCTAAGGTTAGTCTTTCTTATTCTCTATTTTCAGAATTATGTGCTTTGTGTGCTACTTCTAATGATAGATTAAATCTAGTCTTAGAATCACATAAAACCATATCTGCTCAAAATGATAACTTAAAAATAGAAAACGCTAGTCTAAATGATATAAAGCAAGATTTAAAAGAAAAGCTTAAGGCTGATGCTCAAGACGTGGTAGTTTTAAAAGACAAACTCAGCGAGCAGTGTGTTAGGATAGAACTAATGTATGAGCACGTAGAGGCCTTAACTAAAAGTCTTAAGGACAAGGATATAGAGCTAGCCGAGACCAAGGTTAAGGTAGCAGAGGCAAATAGCAAGCTGGAAAAGTTTAGGAATTCGAGCCTAAATCTAGGAAAAGTCTTAGATGCCCAAAGACAGTCTAAGAAGCCTGTAGGTCTAGGTTTTCACGAAATTCCTCCACCTTTCAATGCTAATTATGTGCCTCAGCCTCAGGAGAAAACTGACAAGTCTGTAGACTTAGAGGACCTACCTGAACCGACACCAGAGCCTACAGTTGAAAATACACCTCAGGTGGCTGACTCAACCGTCAAGGTCAAGAAAGTGAAATTTGTGTCTTCCTCCAGTGAAACACCTGCAGGAAAACAGAAAATTTCATGGGCTGACCAGGTCGACGAGTCAGACATCATAGCGGTACCAAAGGAAGTAGACACTAGTGAGACACCTAGATCTAAGGGAACAACCAAAAAGTCCATCGATAAGATGTCTTGCTTTAGATGTCACGCGAAAGGGCATGTTGCTTCTCACTGTCCACTTAGGAAAGCAGAAGTTACCCCTAAGACAGTGAATCCAACACCTGTTAAGCCCTCACCCAGTGTGGCGAGCAGCAGTAGTTCTCAACCTACCGAGAAAACTGTGCAGGCCGCACCCAAACAAGTTGTGAAAAACACACCGGTTAAGGTTGGACCAAAGGAAGTGATTAGGACAAATTCACCGAATCGTGTCAATAATCAATCTAGGTCAGCACCACAACAAGTCTATAGGAGCACCACACCTAGCAGGTCACATACTCCAGTTAGGTCTCATACTCCAGTTAGACAGTATGCACCGGTAAGAGCTCAGGGATCACAGTCAGAAATGGCATATAATAGGAATTATTCTAGAGCTCCACAACAAATGCCTACACCAAGGCAAAGAGTGAACTTAAATCACTCGGCACCACAACAGAATTCAGTTCAAAGGCCCAAGTCACCTGAAAGGCGAGATGGGTACTTGAAAGAGTTCACGTATGTGGACGAGAATGGTATTACCAAGTCAGTCATGGCTTGGGTTCCCCGTGATAACTAACCTCTTTTCTTTCATGTGCAGGAGATAACTACCGGTCCAAACAACAAGTGGTTCGTCGACAGTGGTTGCTCCAGGCACATGACGGGGGAAAGAAGTCTTCTCACAGACTTCAAGGGGGGTAATAGGGGATTTGTATCATTCGCGGGTAACAAGGGTGGAAATATCACCGGAACTGGAGAAGTCACTAATGGGACGATTACTTTGGATCAAGTTTATCACGTTGATAAACTGGTTCATAATCTCATTAGTGTCTCTCAAATCTGTGATAAGAAGAACTCGGTGTTATTTACTGACACTGAGGCGTTAGTGCTAAAGCCTGGATTCAAAATTCCTGAAGAATGGGTGTTGATGCGGGCGCCAAGGAAGAACGACTTGTACATGCTGGATATGAACAAGCCAGATACTTCGATGGGGACAATTTGTCTACTATCCAAAGCTTCGGAGACGGAATCCGTACTGTGGCACAGACGCATGGCTCACCTGCACCTGAGGAAGATGAATTACATTACGAAGCATGGACTGGTGCAGGGTGTGCCCATGAAAAGTTTTCAGTTCGAGGATAAGTGTCTACCTTGCATGAAGGGCAAACAGCACAAGAAGACACACAAGTCCAAGAAGCAGAATTCCATAGCCTCAACATTCGATCTGTTGCACATGGACCTTTTCGGCCCAATCAACAAAAGGAGTATTGGAGGTAGTTGGTACTGCTTAGTTATCACCGACGATTACTCACGTTTTTCTTGGGTTTTCTTTTTAGGTACGAAGGACGAGACGGCTGCAAGGCTCATCGGGTTCTTGGACCAAGTGGAGAACTCATACGGAACTAGGGTTAAATATATTCGTAGTGATAATGGAACTGAATTCAAAAACACTGTAATTGGTGTATATTGCCTATCAAAGGGCATAGTGCATCAATTCAGTGCACCATATGAACCTCAACAGAATGGGGTGGCCGAACGTAAAAATAGAACTTTGATTGGGGCTGCAAGGACTATGCTTTCGGATTCAAAGCTTCCTACCATGTTTTGGGGGGAGGCAGTGAATACCGCGTGCCACATTTTAAACCGAGTCCTTACAGTCAAATCATTGAACAAAACATGCTATGAAATTTTGAATAAACGGCCACCTAACTTAACTGGATGCGAACCGTTTGGAGTACCATGCACACTTTTAAGAACAAAACATCAACCGAAGTTTGGTGAAAAGGCTGACGAAGGATACTTCCTAGGTTATGTGCCAAACTCACCAAACAAACGGGTGTTTAACAAAACAACTGGTACTGTGGAGATTGTGTATAACATTGAAGTCACAAGTTATACACATGAACCCCAAACTGGCCCGGAATGGATATTTGACTATGATAAGTTATTTGAGTCATTTAACATTCCTCTGGATGATAATGCAGGTACAATCGAGAAGGACATGGCGACGTTGCATCTGAACGACGATGGCCAAATCTTTCCAAGGACCACGTTCGAATCTACATCCGAGCCTACTGCGACTGTAGATGGATCTCCAGAAGTTGCTGATCAAGAGGCACCTAACACTGAGAATCATACTCAAGCTTCAAGTTCTAACTCTGAGGAAAACGTCCGTGCGGAGGAAAATGTAGAAGCTGAGCCTGTTCCCCCTTTAGGTGAAATAGGATCCAACTTAGGAGATAATCTAAGGGTTGATGAAATAGAGACCTCTAGGATTAACAAGAACCATCCAATAGATAGCATCATAGGAAATCCTAACGAGGGTGTGAGGACTCGGAGTAGTGTAAATAACAACACCGTATTGTTGTCGATGATAAACGACTCCGAGGCATATCACACATGTCTATATTCGTGTTTCATATCGCAAGTAGAGCCCAAAAATGTGCAAATGGCACTTAAGGACAACTCCTGGGTTGAAGCGATGCAGGAAGAACTTTCACAATTTAGGAAACTAGAAGTGTGGGAGTTAGTTCCGTTACCTCGAGGGGAGATTGCAATAGGAACAAAGTGGGTTTTTAAGTGCAAAAGAGACGATCGGGGTATAGTCACGCGCAACAAGGCGAGATTAGTTGTAAAGGGTTTCAACCAAGAGGAGGGAATCGATTACAACGAAGTTTTTGCACCACTAGCAAGGCTGGAAGCCATTAGGTTGTTTCTAGCGTTTGCCTCCTTCAAAGGCTTTAAGGTATATCAACTGGATGTTAAGAGTGCTTTCCTGTATGGGAAAGTGAAGGAGTTGGTGTATGTAGAACAACCGCCCGGATTTACAGATCCTAAATATCCTGATAGAGTATATCGCTTAGATAAGGCTCTTTATGGATTACATCAGGCACCTAGGGCGTGGTATGAGACTTTATCCCACCATCTTTTAGAAAACGGTTTTGAAAGGGGTAGGATAGATAGTACTCTATTTGTGAAGAGGAAGGGAGAACACTTTATCTTGGTACAAGTGTACGTCGATGATATCATTTTTGGATCATCAGACGAACAGATGTGCAAAGATTTCGAAAAGGTGATGAAGTCTAAGTTCGAGATGAGTGCTATGGGGGAGTTGAATTTCTTTTTAGGGTTACAAGTTGACCAAAAGAAGGAAGGGATGTTTATCCATCAAACTAAGTATGTCTATGACATATTAGAACGGTTTGGGATGGAGGGAACTAAGTTGACTGCCCACTTCAGCACGCCGATTCAAGTGAATCACAATCTCGGGCCGGGTACTGAAAGTGATACCAATGTGGATCCGACTTTATATCGGGCCATGATTGGGTCACTTATGTATTTAACCGCTTCAAGACCTGACATAATGTTTGCTGTTTGTATTTGTGCTAGGTTTCAAGCGAATCCGAAGGAGATGCATATGAAAGCTGTGAAGCGGATTCTACGATACCTCAAGTCGAAACCGAAGTTGGGACTTTGGTATCACGCGGAGGGAGATCTAGAGTTGGAAGCATTCACGATTTCTGACTACGGAGGATGCAGCTTGACGCGCAAATCAACGACTGGAGGTTGTCAGTTCCTAGGAGGGAGACTGGTGTCCTGGCAATGCAAGAAACAAACGTCGGTAGTCGTGTCAACGTGCGAGGCCGAGTATGTTGCTGCTGGTAGTTGCTGCTCACAGGTTCTATGGATACAACAACAATTGCGGGATTACGGTTTGGCTTACACTCAAACTCCTATTAGGATAGACAATCAATCTACAATTGCTATAACTAATAATCCAGTTAAACACAGTAAAACAAAGCACATAGACATAAGGCATCATTTTATTCGTGATTGTGCTGAAAAGAATTTAATCAAACTGGTAAAGGTGGCAACAGAAGATAATAATGCAGATTTATTTACCAAAGCGTTTGATAAGTCACGGTTTGAGTATTTAATTCAACTGAATGGAATGCGCAACCCAGAGTAATTTGACCTTAGTAGTAGTAACTTTACTTTATTTTATTATAGAGTAGTAGTTTTTCTTTCTTTTCAGTAATCTGCTAATTTAGGAAAGTTTCTATTTTTAGTAAGTTAGTAGATTAGCTTAGTTTACTGCTTTTTGCTATGAAAAACAAAAGAAAAAAGAGAGAAAATTACAAAAATACAAAAAAAGGAGAATATCAAAAACAAAAAGAGTTAGGTCTTAGATACATAGGTTCAAAGTGACGAAAATTAGCACCGTCGTTACAGACTCTAAGTATTTAGGCTTTCACACATAATGCAACTAAATCCTAAGTGTTATACTTTATTTAGTTCGATGTGTTGGTAGGCATAATACATATAGGGAATCTCAAGGCTAATAAAATATTCTAGAAAAAGTCAAGCGTGTCACTAACCTAGATGTACGACCAATCGGTCTTAATTTTTATGTACAAGACCTACAAACATTGACTCTAAATGAGGTATGCGAACTTTCTGGGGATGTATGGCAACATCAAATACATCTGAAAATGGAAAGAATAGAAATATCATGTAAAACTGAGAGTCTAAAACATGCAACTCTGTTGTACGTAAGTACAGACCTGTTGTCTCTGTTTAGATTCGGGTTAGCAGACATGTCGCTTTGTTGTACGTCAGTACAGACCTGTCACCGCTATCTGCTAACTTTAAAAGAAAACCTTAAGGCGAACTAAGACACTTTGTTGTATGAAAATACAGACCTGTGTCCGATGTTTGTCTTTTAAAGAAAGTTTGCAAATACCAACAAGTTAGAATCTTTATCTGTGTGCCTTGATCATAAAAGTATGTCTATGTCTGAGTCACGTAAGATAATTTCCTGATAAATAAAAAGGCCAAGGGATATTCCGAAATGTAGAATGTTTAACAGGGTAAAATACCAACAATTGGCTAAATAGGTATGTCACAACAAACAATCAAAGGAATCAAAAATTCCTAAGTGTGAAAGTTTAAGTACTGAAAGTTAGTATCGGACATCGCTATCTGATTGAACCTTTCTTAGACTATACTCATCAAAAATATGTTGTTAAGTATTTAGCTTAGATTGTAAATTTTTTCTTAAGTCTAGATTAAATTTTTGGTCAAAATTTTATTTTACTTTATTTTATTTTATTTTTACCTTAGTTTATTTTATTTTATTTTAGTTTAGTTTAATTTTTACTTAGGTAAAAGGTCAAAAGTTACTGAGGGTGCATTCAAAGTTGAATAAAATAAACATTGCGTGAAATATCTGTTGCTTAGGGTAAAAGAGTTGGCATAGTTTATCTGGTTACACAATACCGTAGAAAAAAAGTTGGAAAAGTTGAACTTATTTCAAAATTTTCGAAATTTTTCTAAGTGTTGGAGGTTTCGAATCTAAGACAGACTCGAATAAGGAGTACTTCGAATCTGTCAGTAGATTCGAATCTATGCTTAGACTCGAGGGTTGGTGGTATAAATAGGTTAACAGTGAAGTCATTTAATACTTACTGTTGTCGAATCTATACTCTCGAATCTATATTGGCGATTTCGAATCTGTTCTCGAGTCTACCGTTTTTCTCCTAAACCACATTTTGTCGACTTTGAAGACTTTGTGTTCGATTCTACAGACACTTCTAGGTATAATCAACCAGATTGTACAAGATTTGTGTAGTTTTATACACAATTTTAAGCTAAAACATCAAATTTTGAAGCTTTATAGGTCAAAATAGGGTTTTGCTAAATAAACTAAGTTAGGACCTATAAGATCTCAAATTAAAAGCATAAATCAGTGATTAGAACCTAGTTGAACTAATGTATGGGATTTACCAAGTTCAAAATGGTTAAAATCTTGGGTTTTAGTTGAAAACAAAAACGACGAGGCTTCGAGTCTGTTCTAGGACTCTCGAATCTGTTCATGGGTTTCTCGAATCTGTCATTAGATTCGAGATGACCATGATCCTCGAATCTGTCCATTAGACTCGAAAAGGGACTCTTCGAATCTGTCCATTACACTCGAATATGGACACTTCGAATCTGTTACTTTCGAATCTGTACTTTATTTACTTTGTTTAATTTAAATTTTATTAAACTTGTGGAAATTTAATTGTGTTAGATTTTGTATTTAATCAAGTACAAAATAAAACAAATTTTGAATTTAAACAAGTTTATTGATTTTTAATGAGTCTAACAGTTTTATTTATTGTGCAGATATGGCAGTTCGCGCTTTTGTCCCAAAGCATAATATGGTCCTTAATCCAGATAATAATATCCCTGAGGCGCAGGGTTTTCGCGAAGTTTTAGATTTCCTAGCTGAGTCTAGGATTAGCTATGCTTTGTATCATAACATTCCAATTGTAATTTCATATGTACGCCAGTTTTATGATCATTTATAGGTGGACTGTACTGTCACCCCGACAGTTATCAGAACCAGAATCGCTGGCCAACCTCTAGTCTTCTCAGCAGATATGTTGCGCCAAGTGCTACAGTTGGGTTCACAGGAACAAGAAGACGGGCCTATAGACTTTCCATTGAGTATTACGCAAGCCGCGTTTCTGAGAATGGGCTATAGTCTGGACGTTACGAAATCATCTTATATGAAAAGTGGATTGATAGGGCAGTGGCGATTTCTGGTCCACGTGTTCATGGTTTGTTTTGCGCCAAAGAAGGCTGGTTTTGATTACATCGTCTCAAAGATCCAATCAGGGGTGATTGCGATGGTGTATAATAGGAAGTTCAGCTTCTCGCAGTTGTTTTTCTCGGAATTCATCCATCAGATTACAGCTCCTGACAGAGAAAGATTACTTCTGTATCCAAGATTTGTGATGATGTTGATAAGGCACTTTTTGCCAAATTTGCCACAATCAGATGACACTTTGAGCGTGAATATTATGGATAACCGCATCTTTTCTGATTGTTCCTCACGTCGAGGAAGGTTAGCGGTTCCGGTGGCGCGTCCATTATTTGGAGCAATTGTAGACAGGGAATTTCAAGCCCCAGGTGATGCCAACTGGGCAGGGGTAGTTGATATTCAACCGCAGCAACAGCAACAGCAACCGCAACGCCAACAACAGCCGCGTGCTAGGCCGCGTGATCCACGACGCCAACAGCAACAACCTGCTAGTCAAATTCAGGCATCCAGGCCTTCAACAAGTGAACAACCACAGGCACAAGAAGCAGGGACTTCAGGTGCAGTCCCCGAATCTGAGCAGATTGCTCAGACCTTGGAGGAAATATGGTCTTCTGGTCCTAATGCAAATGAAGATGTGGCAGCAGCATTAGTGGGTGAGCTGCTTAGTCCGCCTGGAGATGAAGATGATATATTTCGTGATGTTGACGAATACGAACCAGAAAGGGAAGATGACGCATTAATATCTTCAGAATCCGAATCAGATTCAGAGGAAGTTCCTGCAGCTGCAGTTCCTGAAGTTCAAATTGGAACTTATGGTTCGCGATTGATTGTCAATGAAGGTGGTTCGAGGAGGCGAGAGGCCAGGGAATCGGAGGAGTCAGATTTTGAAGAAGATGAGACTGCTCAGTTGGTGACAAGGCAACGGGCCAAACGTCACAGGTTTATGCAGGGGACTTCATCAGAGTCCGATGCACAACCTCAGCCTCAAACCCAATCCCAACCCCAAGTTACAGCTCCACCATCACCGCCACCTCAGCAACATGAACCCTACATTCCCCAACCATTCAATCCTGCTCCCATTCAGTCCATCCCTTCTACATCAGCAGCCTATACCGACAATCAACGAATCATGCAACTCAAGAGTCGTGTCGACTTTCAGAACGTTCAAATCATAACTCTCACAAAAGCAGTCGGTGAACTCCAAGAGCATAACTCTAATCTTGATAAGGAGAATGCAGAACTGAGAAAGATTGTTGAAAGTGTTAAAGACGAAAACACGGAGATTAAATCGTTTGTTGCTGATCAATCGTCTGAAATCCGAGCAATGCGGTCCCTCCTAGAGCAACTTATGAAAAATCTACAAACTCAGGGGGAGACGAGTTGTAAAGATCAGGAAGTACAGCGAAAAGATGATGATAATGAAGGCAATGATCCCGGTGCGAATAAAGAGATTGAGTCTGTAGATTTTCCTGCAGCTCAAGTTATACAAGTTCAGGGGGAGCCTAGTCAAGGCGAAGGAGAAAGGGGTGAAGCTAGTTCATCTAAACAGCCTTCAGACTTTGAGATCAGTGAGATGATTGAAGCACTCATGGATCTCGATGATGATCCACTGGATGGAGGTTTTGATTATGAAGATGAAGAGCTTGAAGAAGGAGAGTTTATTCCGGAAGAGATAGTAGATTGGCAACCTGAAGATGAAGTAGTAGCTGATGAGGATGATGAAGCTGACGAAATAGTTGTACAGCAGAATCCTATCACTGACACTTATATGATAGATGGAAATAGAATTGTCGATGTTGACATAGTGAATGCTGCCTTGAATCCTAAGTCATCGACTGAAGAACCAGCAAGAGAGCTAAGTAACGAAGAAAAAAGGAAGCTATGGTTCAGAGCCGAAGAGAAGGAGTTAGCAATTAGGAGATCAATGAAAGTGCCTGGTACAGGGAAGCTATCTGAGCGAATCTTAAGTTGGTTCTTTGACAGAGATCTTCAACTTTTTATAATTAAAAGAAAAGATGGGCTTCAGTACATAAGGCGAACATTGAAAGCATTCAACACCCTTCCAAAGATTGAAATCACAGCGCTTGCATGGAAAGATCTGATAAATATTGGTGATGATCCTTATGCGAATGTAATTGAAAGAATAATAAGAAAGGAGGGGAGATCTAGGAAGTTTGAACGGTTGAGTCCAAGGGTCGGAAGAAGAGTCGAGGATAAGTCACGTATAGATCCTCTTACAGGCCGACCTTGGATGAGGATTCAGTACAAACCAGTGAAATGCCTGAGGAAGGTACCTCTGAAGAAAATGCCACAGAATGTTTTGCGAAATCTACATTGGTGGTATGCTGATACAGAGACCGGGGAAGCAGTCATGGAAGATTTTGAAGAAAAGGTTATCCTTAGAGTCTATGACCCGCTTCACCTGGTGAACCTATCTAAAGAAGACCTGCAGATTTTGTATAACTGTAAGATTTCCAGTGACGCACATATGGATTCTGAGGCTAGTAAGTATGAAAATGTGGTCAAGGTTTGCGTCGAGAAAGGTCTGTATGCTGGTAGTGTTTTGAATCAATAATAAACCATGTTCTTAAATCAAATGTGTGAATTATTAGAAGCTATCGTCAAGGGGGAGTCTGTTGGTACATCCGTGTGACGATAGCAGTCTAAGTTGTCTTACATTGTGATTTAGCATATGTTTGTTATATATATATTATGTATGATTGATGATTATCAGTGTTTGTATGTTTGAACTTGATGTAACGTATTACAAGAAGTTCAAACATAAAGTTCAAAGATAAAATCAGTCATAAGGTAATATCATAAGTTTCAAACACTTAGTTGTATATGTCAAAGGCTAGATTCGAATTGCATAAGAGGATACATTCGAATCTGTGATAGATTCGAATGAGACCTTAGATTCGAATATAGGATAGATTCGAGACTGTCATGTTGGACAGACTCGAATGGGCCTTGGGCCAGATTCGAGTCTGACCCACATCAGATTCGAATCTGGGTCTATAATTAGGGATAGACTCGAATGATTAGAAGACTTTTTGCAGAATTCGTGAGGGATTAAGCAAAGGGCGATCTCGAGTTTATCAGCTAGGTGAGTGCCGTTTCGGAGAGAATTAGTACGTAGGATCGTTCGTGTGTCGTTCGTTCAGCGTCTAATAGTCTCCGTGTTCCGTTGGTTGAGAGTTGTCCGTCTAACCGTCAACGAGGATTCCGCACTCGTTCACGGATCCGCGTCTAGATAGATCTTGCAGTCGTAGACCTTACAATGCATGTTTCTTATAGTAGTTGGAAATCATTCGTGGAAGATTACTGAAGCTTAGGAATCAAGAATCGTTGGTTGAATCGATCCAGAAGGTAAGAAATCTGAGTTTTTATGAAATTATGTGTTCTTGAAGTTTTTACTTATTTTTGGATGAATTTGGACGAATTTGGGTGTTAATTTTATGGAAAATGATGTAAAAACACTCAATATATAGTAATATACCGAATGTATGGATTGCATGTTGTTAGATTTAAGTTTTGGAAATTTTTACTTAAAATCCGTAAGTTGCGACCTGCATTTCTGCTGGTGAACTCGGCGAGTTGTCAAGAACATTTGAATAAATCTTCAAAAATTCATTAGTGTTGGATCCGAATTCGGTTGGGACCCGACTTCGGATGAGACCCGAAATTTGGATAGGACCGAAATCAAATTAAGAACCGAACTCGGATGGACCCGAATTCGGATGGGTCAACCCAATTCGGATGGGTCCGAAATTCAGTTAAGAGTCCGAAATCCGGACAGGAACTCGGCGAGTTCCCTATGCCTACTCGGCGAGTTCTTTCTTTTTTGGGTAATTCGGATGGGTTATCAAGGACCCGAATTGATGGACAATTAATAACACCTTTGGGATATTTTTGGTAATATAATAAGGCAAATAATGGAGGGTTAATTGGGAATAATAACACCTCGAATAACGGTTTATAAAATGAGTTTCGGATGACGTTTCCGAATTTTGTAACACTTTCGTTTATACAAATTGATGTCCAATGGTTAAGGAAGTATAATGATATGTTTTCCTTATGGAAATGAAACAGGTCCCTTTTGGTGTTGTCTAACCCACAGTGGGGTACTTTGTGGATCCAGTTGAAATTCCCAGGAGAAATAATATGGCTTAAAGTATAATAACGCACCCACTGTGAGTACCTTTGATTTTAACATTGCTACATCTGCTTTATGTTTTGCTTTGCCTGCTGAGGCATATTGTTTCATTTATCGTTTGGCACTCTACTAATTTGCGTATATATATTGATGCACATTCATACTTGTTGCATGTCCGTTCATTTGTTGTGCATCCTTTTGATGGACCTGCGTGGTCGCATATGTACTCTGATGTTACTGTGCTATATGACCCAGAGTTTGACACCTCTGTGGTCAGGATAGACAGTAAGTCATCCCCGATGTAATGTCTGCCTCAGATGGTTGGTTTTCTTATGCCGAGTGTCAGCTCAAAGGAGTTGCGACTCGGGTTTGCCTACCTTGGGTACGTGTGGAGTATACGGTATGTGTTACCGCGGTTACTCTGGGTGGCATCATAAAGATTTGTAGAATATGTAAAATCATATGGTATTCACTAAGCATTAGCTTACCCTTTCAGTTGTTACATTTTTACAGGAAAAGGGAAATCCGTCGCGGGACCATCTAGCTAGGACGTTTGTCGAAGTATTTGAAGATTTCTACTGTCTATTTTGGTATTTGATTTATGGAACTACTGTTGTATCGAAATCTGGGATGATGTAATACTTTCAAGTTTGTAGACTTATACGTGTAACCTATGTAGCACCGTAGGGTGTTTGACAAATTTGTATTATTTTAGTTTATGTACTTTTATGCTTTCGCATTTTAATTAAGATATCAGATCATTATGTGTTTGTATGTTGGTGATTAATTCTGGGTAAATTGTAATAGGTGGTTAATGTGGCAAGGGTGTCACAAACAAAAAGTGTTAAATCAAATAATAAAATGATCTCGACTCATAAGAAAAAATTGAAAAAACTTTTATGGCTTTTAATTTTATAAAACATTATGTTTTTTTAATCTTTTTAGTCATTACATTATGTATTTTTAGTTAACATGTGAAAATAATATCAAATTGAACTTACGACTAGTTGTGTAGGTAAACATTTCCATCAACTCCTTTCCCATTGTCGGCCAATATCTTTGTTTAATAGATACTTGCAAAACATGCACAAATATTAATAGGATTGAACTCTGATACAAAAATCTTAAGAACGAATTTTGATACCCAAATCTATAATGTTCAAGAACCCTAAAATCAATATACGTTCAAGAACCCTAAATTGAAATCTGAAATTGAAATTGAGATAAAAGGGAGTTATATATATTAGGGATGTGTCAAATGTGTGAATGAATCAAATCGAATTGAAGCGACACCTAAAAGTGAGTAAATCCAAATCGGGGACCAAACTGTATGGAGCATGTTTGGATTCCAATATAGTTTCCTGGTTTCATTGATCTTTTTGGAATTTAATATTGATTAGTACAAAATCAACGGAAAAATGAATAAACTGATAGGTGAGAACCGTACAGTATGGTATCGGTTCTGATTCCGTATTGTACGAGTTTTCGGTTTAAGTAGTGGGTTCCGATTTTCGCTCGTCCGTAGTATATATGATAACATCAAACACCCTAAAATTATAATAGAAGTCAAACCCAAAAATACTACCAGGTAACATTAAGAGTCAATTTGAAGTCATTAAGTGATCTCTAATACAACATTGTTTATCGATCAAAAACCTGAAATGCTCAAAATTTGTTTCGGATTGACAAGAAACAACAGAAGATGAGAAGATGAGTGCTGAACAAAACCCACGAGGGATGTTTCAACCAATGATTTCAATATGGGAGGGCTTGATAAGTTTGAATCCCAGTACAATTTGCACTCTAATACAATCAACCACTGATTTATATACGAATATGAAGATTACAATAGAGAAAATTTGGGTACTCAATCTATAGGAACTTTCACACTAAAAAACAGACAAATAGGATGATTGCTCTGTAACACACTCGATCTACTACCAAAAGCTACATAAATAACACGTCAACATAAATATAATATAATAATCTCTAACTGTTCCCAAGGTAAACATGTGGAAACCTCGATAATTTAAAACTTCAATTAACATGATAACTCACGGAAATCCCCATTTAATTTACACAAGGTCCAAAGAATGTATATACAATCCACAAAATATAACTACATCAAGGAAGGTAGCTAACAATCCTTACTTGGGTCCAACAGACCGACTAGAACTCTTGTCACATGAGATACATACAATTTAAACATAACGACTGTAACAATCTAACTTTTAATCTCCTGTATTTAACTTAATAATGTAATTTAATTACATTATTTGTATTGTAATTTCATTTAAATAATGAAATTTATATAATTAAATTAAACATATGCTAAGAAATTATTTATCAAGTATATTGTTCAATTTTTAAATGTATAGGAAAAATGCAACTTATGAGGGCTAATTTGTATATTTAGCAAAGTTAAATATATAAAAACCCAAAATGAGATTTACATATGCTCATTTCTCACCAAACCAAAAACATTCCTGCTCTCTCTCCCTCTACATACGTTTTCTACATCTCAATTCATCATCAACCTTGCAACAAAGTAAGAACCAAAAGTGAAATCAAGAACCAAGCAATAAGCAAACATCAAGCATCAAGTATTCTACAAAATTCAATGTAAATGAGCAACTTAAACTTGTTCTTGAGTTCAAAATATAAACCAACGGTTCTGGAACTGCATATGCCTCCAAGTTCAGTTTCAAAACACCAAATTAAGATAAAATTCAGTGTTATAATGATGCAGCGTAGCAAATTGAAAAATAGACTAGTCTGTTGATTCAAAGAATTCCAGACTAACCTCTACCAAAAGTATATTGATTCCGTAGAATGCCACACAATTGGGCTTCAAACAACCGATTTTTGAACTCGAAAATTTGGAAAATGAGAAAGTTTTCTTAATTCATAATCTGCTTTCATACATAACTTCAACAGAACTTAAATAGAAATAGAAAACTAAAAACGGGTCAAAAAACCCAGCGGGTCGATCCAGGAAACGAAAATAAAAGCCCAAATAACCAACAAAAATCATAAAAAGGCCCATAACTCTCATTCCAGGTCGAATTTGGGCCAAACGGTTGAACATTGGCTGTTTGTCACTGCGTGGAGCTAGACCCAACGGTCGTCTGGACAACTGATTCGCCCCAAACGGAGACCCAAGTCAAAAGTTAGGGCCGTTTCCGTTTAGCCCCTTTTATTACGGACCCTATCTTCGGCCTCTAGAAACAGGATGGCCCGATCATCGACCCTTGGGCCTGCATCATATAATCATAAAATTAAGTCCATGCATGTTTTAGTAATGTTGTGAATTGATCATATTAGCAAATTGAAACCTTAAATTCATGTTTGGAAATAAAAATCAGAGTTTTGAATGGAATAATATTTTGCTGCTGATCCTTCCTGTTGTTTATTTCTGGTGAATCGATTATTAAGGAGGCTAAGAAGGCCAATTGGCCTTCGGCCATGTATTTGATGCATATGTGTATGTTTTGTTCATCATAAGAAGCATCCAACACCCTTTCTAACTGATGGTTTTGCTGCTGAAATTGAAAAGAAATAGAAAAATAAAAACTGCAGCTGTGTGGGTGTGTTTTGCATGGGAAGCTAGGATATATATTCACCAAAATGGTGCAAATCTCAGAAGTTTTAAGCACAATCCAGCAACATCCATAATTTGTATTAATATAAACCAAGTATGTGTTTGATTTGTGAAAAGAACCGAGATTCATAAATCAATGAATCTCGGATATATTAACCCATTAACAGAAGCATAAATATGTAAATATCTCGGATGTGGGTGTGTTGTGTGAATAAAATAGTAACAACAACCATTTCCCTTTCCTTTCTAGCATATAAATTAAGTATAGTATGTGTTTGTTGTTGTGGTGAAAAGAACCGAAAACAACAACCCAATTCTTTTTAAGCATATAAGTTAAATGTGTGTGCAGTGTGTGCAGCAACAATTCACAGCAACCAAGTCTCTTTTTCTTTGCATAAAATAAGTATTTGTGTGCAGTGTGTGTAACAGAAACAAGTTCAACAACCTTTTCTCTTTTAAAATGAATCTCAGATGTATAAGTGGCATAATACAACAACTATTTTTGCAAACTTAAGTAAATTAACTGATGTGTGTGTGACATCAACATATCTCGGTTGTGTGCAAGTCACAGCCACAATTCTTTTCTTACATGTATATTGGATGTTTATAGCAGCCTTTTATACACACATATATTCAAATACAAGAGTTTTAATCATGTGACTATGCTGTGATCATTTTATAAAGATACAACATCATTTTTATACATATATATTCATACATGTGCCAAACTAAAGAAGGGATTAAAACTTGTGTGTGAGTGATCATTTAAATAGCAACAAAGATTTATAAATTGTATAGATTTGCATCACATAATGTATAGGAACCTATGTACGTGATCATGTATGATTTGATCTCATAACATTTAGTTTGATGGTCATAACATTTAGTTTATATCTTCATTTATGAGTTAAATACATCCTTAAGAAAATGGATATGTGAATTGAGTTATAGTATTCAATTGAAAGCATATTATGTTCATAATTCATGAAGTATAGCACCATGAACAAGCATACATGTTTAAGTGAAAATACATGTGATTATATGAATATACAACCATCAAATAAGTTCATGAGATGTTCACATATGTTTTAATGTGGATTCAAAATATGGAAAAGAAAGCTTAAAATGACTTAAAAGTCACACATGTCCATGAAAAGGACATAATAGCTTACAAGTTATTAAAATTATGTCAATGAAAGTTCAAAGCTCAGTGATGATTCAACACAGTTTAGTATGACATGATAAGCTATTAAGCAAAAAGCTTTAAAACTAATGTTCCTGCAAATGCTAAACTCTGGATAGGTTCAGATAATTCTGAATAAAGTAATAAAGTTAAAGTTATAGAAAGTGGGTCAAAGTTGGTAAAGCCAAGACAAAGTCCAGAAATCCAAAGATTAAATCCTGAGATAACTCAGGTGGTGGAGAAATCCGCTTGATAAAGTCAACAGCTCAATGTAATTTAGCAAAACTGTGAGTTATAGATATTTCAGCTTTACATGCCTGATTCTGGTTGAGACATATTGTTGTTCATAGTTTATTTGGCATTCATAAATGCTCAACTGGATTGTGACCTGTGCTCACTATGGCTCGGTGATGCCCTGAGGATCATGATAGCTATTTGATATATCATCTTGCACACATTATATTTAGAGTTCATTTCAGTTATTATTACAAATTGATATTGCTATCATGGCTTGCTATTGATGCTTATCATCTTTGATTGCATCACTGCCTTATGAATTTTCAGCTCAATATATTTAGTATTGTTGGTCTATTGTTCTAGACCTTGCTTATGTCACCAGTTCTATTGAACTTGGTAGTTGATTACTCCGATGCTCTCCCCACATAGTTTATTTGTAGCTAGCCCAGTATTGAGTGGATAGCTTCCACTAAAAGCATGAGTGTGGCCTTAACATCATCCTAATCTTATATTACTATGTCTCACCCTTGCGTGGCTATTGGCAGCAGTCAAGTTCTATCACGCTATACCCACATTTCGCCTTGTCTTGATTACATGTATTCTGATAAATCTATAATCTCACTAAGCCATTGCTTGTAGTTGTTGTTGATCTCTTTACAAGAAAAGATAAAAGAAAAGCACCTGTTGGACCTAGTTCTTAGGTATATCAAGATCAAGTTGAAGCTATAGACCCTACTCAACGACCTGTTGGTACAGTTTGATGATGTTAAGTGTGGTGGTTGGGTAGATTTGCTTTCATGTATGAAAGTTATGTAATAGACTAGTCTTCTACTTTTATTAGTTTAATTTGAACTCTGTATGCCTGTACTAAAATCTGAATTAAACTTAATCCTAATAGTTGTACTGTAATTTAAATTCCACACTTAATTACTCTATCTTAGTTATGATTGATATTGTGTTGCAAATTTGGGACCTAGATGCTTAATACTGGTGCGAGTCGTTCCTTTATATCGACTGCTTTTGCTCGAAGACTCTCCAAATCTCCATCAAAGCTTTCTATTGTACTTGATATAGAGACGACCAGTAACAATTATGTAATGGCTGATTTTGTGTATCTAAATTGTACTCTACTTGTAAAAAACGTCGTATTCAACCTCGATCTCATTCCAATTCCATTAAAAGAGTTTGATGTCATTGTCGGCATGGACTGGTTGATGAATATTGAAGCTACTATCGTCTGCAACCGCCGAATTATCAGAATCAAGTCTTCAGACGACGGAGTGTTGGAAATCAAAGGCGATGTAAGGTCTGCTAACTACGGATCCTATCTTGACGCGACACCTGCCAACGAGTGCGGAATCCTCGTTAGTGGCTTGACGGATAGACCACGCACACCGAAACACGAAGACTAGCTCAGTGGTAGACGAACAAGGGATCGTCCCAACACGATGATTCTCTCCACACGAAACTCTCTGATTCCTAGCAAGTTTGAGATCGCCTTTTGCTAAACGCTCTAAAAAATTCTGCAAAAGTCTAATAATTAATCGAATTAACCCTTAATTATATTGTCCAGTTCGAGTTTGTCTAGGACAAGTTCGAACTTGGCCCAAGGCCTTTTTCGAACTTGTCCTCTTAACAAATTCGAACCTATCCTTCAAACTTATGTTTGAACTTATCTTTGTACTTTATGTTTCAACTTATTGTAATACATTACCCTAAATTCAAATATACAAACAATCAATATCAAACACACATAATCAAACAATATTCAATAACAAGAAAATTGACTTACACAAAATGCTATCTATACTTAGTCTGCTATCGTCACACAGGATGTACTAACAGGCAACAAACAAAAAGGTGCTCATTGCTTTATTACTGTTGGGAAAGCGTGCAAATATCTGTCTAAGGGTCACAAATCGTATTTATATTTTGTCTTGTCTGAATTTGTCTTTGAAGTCAACAAGAAATCTGTTTCTGATATTTCGACCATCTGTGAGTTCCCATACGTATTTTCTACAGATATATCTTGAGGGGCACCAGAACGTCAAGTCGAGTTTGGTAACGACTTAGTTCCTGGTGTGGCTCCATTCGCCAGAGCTCCTTACAGACTTGCGCCTGCAGAAATGCAGGAACTGTCCAAACAGTTGCAAGAGCCGTTAGAGAAAGGTTTAATAAGACCTAATTCATCTCCGTGGGGTGCACCTGTCCTATTCGTAAAAAAGAAATACGGAACTCTCCGTATGTGCATCGACTATCTTGAGTTGAACAAAGTCACCATCAAATTCAAATATCCTCTGCCCAGAATCGATGATTTGTTTGATCAGTTACAAGGAGCAAGTTATTTCTCCAAAATTGATCTTCGTTTTGGGTATCATCAACTGAAAGTCAAAGAAGAGGATATCACAAAGGCAGCTTTTCGAACAAGATACGGTCATTACGAATTCCTCGTAATGCCATTCGGTCTAACGAATGCACCAACAACATTTATGGATCTCATGAATCGCGTGTGCAGACCACTGCTGGATAAGTCAGCTATCATGTTCATAGACGATATTCTGATTTACTCCAAAACGAAGGCTGATCATGCTGTTCATCTGCGTCGATTGCTAGAGTTATTGAGAAAAGAAAGACTCTATGCAAAATTTTCGAAGTGTGAATTCTGGCTCAGACAGGTTTAACTCTTATATTTTCTTGAGCTATTTCTTAAAAGTTCTTTGTCACTATAAAACATGAAATTATACTTTGTTATTTTTATAGATACAATTCCTTGTCCATGTCACATCTGGCGAAGATATTTTCGTTGATCCGTCTAAAGTCGAGGCTGTTCAGAAGTGGCAAACGCCTCAAAATGCCTCTGAAATCTGAAGTTTTCTTGGATTGGCTGGTTACTATCGGCGATTCATTAAGGACTTCTTGAAGATTTCTATACCACTCACTATGCTAAAGTGAAAGAACACTCCTTTCGTATGGGCTGATAAGCAGCAAAAGGCTTTCGAAACATTGAAGCAAAATCTTACAAGAGGGAAATGATGACTTCGTTGTCTATAGCGATGCATCTGGTACATGTTTAAGTTGTGTCCTCATGCAAAGGGGAAAAGTCATTGCCTATGCTTCAAGGCAATTGAAAGATTACGAGAAAGTGCACCAACTCATGATCTTCAGTTGGCTGCAGTCACCTTTGCACTGAAAATTTAGCGTCACTGCCTTTATGGTACTAAGTGTCAAGTTTATACTGACCATCAAAGCCTTAAACAACTCTTCACTCAAAAAGATCTGAACATGAAACAACGACGGTCCTTGGAGCTCATCAAAGACTATGATTGCGAGATCCTATATCATCCTGACAAGGCCAACGTGGTCGCGGATGCTTAGAGTAGAAAAAGTTTATCCAGAAAAGTGTTGCTATGCCCTGCTCCGGTTGTATTCTATTCTGTTTTTATTGAAGATATCAAATCTGCTCAATCCGAAGTTCTGAAAGAAGAAAATCTCTGTTCTGAAAATCTTAAAGGGCAATTGCAATTTCTGTCTATGAATTTGTGACTTCAATGTCTTAAGGGAAACCACATCTGGATTCCTAAGTATGGTTCTATCCGCAGCACTCTTTTATCTGAATCCCACAAGTCCATGTTATCTGTTGAGAACATTTATAGAGGTGAAATCAATATTATTAAATGTTCAGGGTTTGTTTTGTAATTCTTTAGTAGTTGTGTATTTAAGTATACATAGGGTAATTGTGTACTGTTGATGTACGAATCTCAGATTACACATACACAGTGATGAGTAGAAGAATTGCTTTGCAAGAAACCAAGAACTCAATGTAATATTCTTTCATCTCTTAATCAAAGTATTCGGTTTTATGTGTTTGTGATAATTGTTCATACGTTTATGTTTAATGTTGAATGAATTGATTGAATTATGAATTATCAATTGGTATCAGAGACAAATATGGCTAAATTTGAGTGAATTTGAATCTAAATTTTTAAAAATATTTGAACAATGTTACATTCATCGAAATTTTAAAATTTCAGAAAATCATTTGTGGATTCTGATTTTGTGGATGAAATGGAATGAATTTTGGATCGAAGGTGCAAAATTTAAAGGCGAATCTGATGATATAAGTATCAAATATTATCTCTAAACACACAGAATATAATTGAAATTTTTCAGATTTTTTGAAAAAGTGTGTGTTTTTGAGGTATTTTGATCGATTTTTGGTTTTTAATCGAAAATTACCCAAAGTTGTTTCGCAAAAGTTATTGCTGTGTGAAAAACGCATACTCGATCATAATGTGGTCATTTGGAGAATTTTAATTGAAAATTTGTGTTTTTTAACTTCATTTTAATCAGTTTTTGATCAAACTCGGCAACACTAAAATCGTAGTTTTGATCGAGTTTTATGCTTTATTGTTCGAGTTTCATGCTTTATTGATCGATTTTTATGCTTTATTGATCGAGTTTCATGCTTTATTGATCGAGTTTATTGCTTCTTTAATCGAGTTTCAAAGAGAGTCATCTGAGTTTCATTCTTCATCAACTGAGTTTCATATAGAGTAACTCGAGTTGGACTACAAGTTCATTCAAATTTCATTCATTTCACATTCGAGTCAAATCACTCTTCATTCGAGTTTCAATAAGCTTCATTCGAGTTTCATTCTTGTTCATTCGAGTTTCATTCTCAATCATTCGAGTTTTATACTTTTTCATTTGAGTTTGGTGATTCTTTATTCGAGTTTGAGCCTTCATTGTTCGACTTTGATACTTATTCATTTGAGTTTCATCATACTTTTCACTTTTTAACCTTAGCTGCTTAAATTGACCATACATTTTGACTGGAACATCGTTAGAAGGCCTACCATACGTCAAATCGAAGCTTGAAAACATCTTGGAACATCGTTAGAAGGCCTACCACTCCAGAAAAAAGTTACGGGCAATTTTCAGCAGATTAGCTGAAATTTATAAGCCAATAAGTCAATTCAGATCTAATTTTTCACAAGCTCTCAGTCATAGATATAGTTTTCAAAGTTTTATCATATTTCACTCATTTTTCCATAAAAGATCTTGGAAATTCATTTTTCTACAATTCATAATGGTGTTTGAACTATTTTCAAAGTCTGAGCTGATTGTCAAACTTACCGAATCTTAAAAGATTCGTAAAAGCAGTTATGACATTCTCGTTCAGTTAAATACTGATAAACATTTGGCGTTACGTGACGTACGAATACTGAACGAAGAAATTCAGAGCTTAAAAGAAAAACAAAACTCTGAGAGTTGTGCTCATCAATTGAAAATATTTGAATTACTTAAAGAACTTGATGAGCTGTAACAAGAAAATTTTCAGACTGCAACTCAACTCAAAATTTTTTTGCCTGAAAGATCGGATCTTTACAAGAAAGTTAAAGATCTTGAAGAATTACTTTCCAAGAGAAATGATACTGATCAAAATTGTATTTTAAACAAATCTGAAGAATTTTTTGCTCTTGAAAAAGAGTTATCTTTAACTAAAGATTCTCTTGAGAAAGAAAGGCATAAGTTTGTTCTGAAAGAACAAGATTTTAAATCAAAATCTAAGTTGTTTGAAGATGAAAGAAAAGTGTTCTTAATTAAAGAACAATCTTTTAAAACTGATTTCCAATCATTTGATAATGACAGAATTTCTTATTTGGTCATTATCAAAGGTTTAGAAGATCAGATACTTCATCTTACCAAACAAATTAGTGATTCTCTTTCTTCAAAAGAATCAAAGTTTGAGATTCCTTCAGATCTAAATTGGAACATCGTTAGAAGGCCTACCACTCCAGAAAAAAGTTACGGGCAATTTTCAGCAGATTAGCTGAAATTTATAAGCCAATAAGTCAATTCAGATCTAATTTTTCACAAGCTCTCAGTCATAGATATAGTTTTCAAAGTTTTATCATATTTCACTCATTTTTCCATAGAAGATCTTGGAAATTCATTTTTCTACAATTCATAATGGTGTTTGAACTATTTTCAAAGTCTGAGCTGATTGTCAAACTTACCGAATCTTAAAAGATTCGTAAAAGCAGTTATGACATTCTCGTTCAGTTAAATACTGATAAACATTTGGCGTTACGTGACGTACGAATACTGAACGAAGAAATTCAGAGCTTAAAAGAAAAACAAAACTCTGAGAGTTGTGCTCATCAATTGAAAATATTTGAATTACTTAAAGAACTTGATGAGCTGTAACAAGAAAATTTTCAGACTGCAACTCAACTCAAAATTTTTTTGCCTGAAAGATCTGATCTTTACAAGAAAGTTAAAGATCTTGAAGAATTACTTTCCAAGAGAAATGATACTGATCAAAATTGTATTTTAAACAAATCTGAAGAATTTTTTGCTCTTGAAAAAGAGTTATCTTTAACTAAAGATTCTCTTGAGAAAGAAAGGCATAAGTTTGTTCTGAAAGAACAAGATTTTAAATCAAAAATCTAAGTTGTTTGAAGATGAAAGAAAAGTGTTCTTAATTAAACAACAATCTTTTAAAACTGATTTCCAATCATTTGATAATGACAGAATTTCTTATTTGGTCATTATCAAAGGTTTAGAAGATCAGATACTTCATCTTACCAAACAAATTAGTGATTCTCTTTCTTCAAAAGAATCAAAGTTTGAGATTACTTCAGTTTGTTTGAAATCCAAAGTTGATCATTCTGATTTATCTACAGAAAGTGAAAAGAATCCACTGAATTTTCTAAATTTGATTCTTCTTCAGATCTTAAACTTAAGCATTTGTTAAAGATACACAGAGGCAAAGATAAAGTTGTTGAACAACTTCCGGTAAAGATTTACACTGGTGAATCTTCAAAGTCAACTTTTCCTAAAGTTTCTGGAAATACTGGTCATTCTTCACAGAAAAGAATTTCTATGAAAAACACCAAGTATTACCAGAAAAATGCTAGAACCGGACAGTTGTTCATAAAGAAGAGTTTGAAAAAGTTAGAACATTCAAACTCAGGTTTCTTTAGAAATTCAGATATTCAATTTTCAAATACTCAAATTAATTTGTTTTCTGCTTTTCAAAGAGAAGCTGATAGTTATAATCTGCACTGGGTATCTAAACCCCAATTTAAGTGGGTACCGAAACCCATTTTGAAATGGGTACCCTAGAGCGCTAACAAGTCTGGATCCAAATCTGTTTGGATACCAAAGACATCTTAAATATTGCAGGTTATAGGTTTCTTATCATTTCAGATAAGGACCCGTTCTACACTTTAATAGGCTCTTGATTACTTCAGATCAAGACCTGTGCTTTAACTCGAAATGGTTTTTAGTCATATCATACTAGAACCCGAACTTCATCTCAAGAGGATTCTACTCACAACAGAGTAGAACCCGATCTTTACTGAAATTGGATTTTGTACTTTTCAGTACAGAACCCAAGCTAATGGTTTTCAGTTAGTTCAGACTGAAACCCAAGCTTCTGCGACAAATGGCTTTTAATCACCTCTTATTAGAACCCGATTTTAAAAGACGAACATTTCTGGAATTCCTGCCCTGAATTCAACTCTGAAGCTGAATTGACATAGAGGGAGTTTTATTTTAATAATTTTTTTGCTCCTGATTTAATTTCTATGAGTTGACTAACTTTGTGAGCTTATTTCCAGGGGGAGTTTCAGACATTCTTTGACGATGACACTTTTCACAAAAACTGTGTGTGATTCTTATTGAAAAAATATTTGATACACACATAAAAAGAATTTTTGAGCTGAAAAGAAAATTTTTCATCTGATTCTCTGAATCAATCATTGAGGTTAATTGGTCTAATATATTTGATTTTCATAATCTCATTTCTTCTGAGATATTCTTCATTCGTCTCCCATGTATTCTGAATTCTCCCAATAATTTTCATATTCTCTCATGAGTTAATTCTTTCATAAAAGAAATCCGATTCTTTTTATATCATATATCAGATTTCCATTTAATTCTGATATCTCCCAAATTATTTGAATATAACCTCCGATATCACATAATCTCCGAAATCCCTTGAGCTTCAAAGATGAAAATCTTTCTGCTGACTTCGATTATGCACCAATATGAGTGATAGGCATAAGTATCGCTTCTATGGTCTAACCAGAACCGGAAGACTTACCCAAGAAGCAAACCATCTATAGTTTGTGTGGGTGAGAGTTCTTTAGGTTTATTAGTTTTAAAGTGTCATGTATCACGGGATACTGACAGGGTCGAGCAGAGATAAAATGTAAATGAGAGGGATATTGATATTGAAAGGAGATGGTGGTGCATTTGATCATGCTTTTGCTATAAAGCTGACTGAATTTATTTCTCAAAAGTGAGGCGGAAGGAGGTTAGTTGAAAATTTTTGAGAGCTGAGAGTTGAGAATGGATTTAAAAGAAAAGAAAATCCTACCTACACTGTGTCTGCTGGGTAAACCACATAATCTATCAAGCCCTATGCGACTTGATATTGAAAAAGACGTCATGGACCTAGTGACAGAAGCACTTAACCCCACCACCTACTCAGTTATATTAAAAGAAAAGAAAATCCTACCTACACTATGTCTGCTGGGTAAACCACATAATCTATCAAGCCCTATGCGACTTGATATTGAAAAAGACGTCATGGACCTAGTGACACATGCACTTAACCCCACCACCTACTCAGTTATATCTCAAAAGATTTTTGTTTCAATAATCACGGAGATATTGCTCATCTCTATCGATATATCATTTGGATATTATTGATATTGAAACAAGGAAGACATTTACTCCGGTCTCCGACTTCTTTTGATGCACATTGTGTCTAGAGCTTATTTTATACACTTTTAGGACACATCGAGTCTGACAGTCTGCGCGACTAAAAAATGCTAGTCCAAAGTCACTAAGCCGGAACAAATAAGAGTGGTTCTTTCATGTTAAAGGATTTCACAATGACTATTTGGAAATCCTACCAGTGTTAATATCACGCCAGCGCTGAACGTAGGTCACATAGATTATGTGTATTGTGCAAACAGGAATCCTATGTGGACTTGGACTCGTTATTTTACATAATGAATGTGTTCATTTTTCCCAAAGTTGGAAAGCTTTGTTTTTGTTTAGAAAAGGTATAATATCAATTCGAGGGGGAGTGAAATTTTTGAGGGGGGAGTGAGATAGATTTGTTTAGTATATGGGACAGGATATCAGTTTGAGGGGGAGAAAGTCAATTTGTAATATTTCTGAATTGTAATTGTTGTTGTATTTCTTCTACTATAATTTCATTGCATTTCTGTCTTTGAAGATTTTGCATGATGTTCATAATTCTTTTGATCATCATGAGGGGAAGAAAAGCTATAATTCAGAGACAACTGTTGAGTAGTTTGAAGATAACTGAAGTCAATTGCTATATCATATCAAGACAATTGACCAAGGGAGATATAGAGAAAAGATATTCAAGATTCAAGTGGGAGTGTGTTTACTAGAAAAGAGAAGATCAAAAAAGAAGAGATGTGAAGATAACAGAGAGACAAATAAAGTAGATTTTATCTGAAGATTCACAGATTGAAGAGAAGAGAGACAGAGATTTGAAGACTCAGAAGAGATCAAAGAGAAGAAGAAGATTCAAGAAAAGAATCAAGAAAAGATGTTAAAGAATTCCTGTAATGAAATTTAATTGGAAAATTGATTTCATCTCTAAGGGGGAGATTGTTGGGAACATTTATAGAGGTGAAATCAATATTATTAAATGTTCAAGGTTTGTTTTGTAATTCTTTAATAGTTGTGTTTTTGAGTATAAATAGGGTAATTGTGTACTGTTGATGTACGAATCTCAGATTACACATACACAGTGATGAGTAGAAGAATTGCTTTGCAAGAAACCAAGAACTCAATGTAATATTCTTTCATCTCTTTATCAAAGCATTCAGTTTTATGTGTTTGTGACTGAAATATGAATTATCATTATCTATTTACCCTAGCAGCTCAAAGATGTACTTCGATCTTATAGCTGATTATTGGTGGCCAGGAATGAAGAAATACATCGGTAAATTCGTTGAAAGCTGCAGAGTGTGTCAAATGGTTAAGGCAGAACATCATAAACCCTTCTGGAATATGCAACCACTACCCATTCCTGAGTGGAAGTGGGGGCATATAACCATGGACTTCGTTACAAAGTTTCCTAAAACCAAGAGATAACACGACTCCATTTGGGTGGTCGTGGATCGTTTAACAAAGTCAGCGCATTTCATACTGATGAACTTGACGTATACTCTTGATAGATTTGTAAAAATGTACATCACCGAGGTCATTTCTCGTCACGGTGTGCCGAAGTCTATTGTCTCTGATCATGATAGTCGTTTCACTTCACGATTCTGGAAAGCTCTTCAAGACGGGATGGGTACTCGAATTTCCATGAGTACTGCTTATCACCCTAATGTGACGGCCAAAGTGAACGTACCATCCTAACTCTTGAAGATATTTCCGTGCCTACATTTTTGATTTGGGTGGAAATCGGGATGACCATTTACCTTTGGTTGAATTCTCATACAACCAACAGTTATCATTCCACTATCAAGATGACTCCTTTTGAAGCTTTATATGGAAGAAAATGCAGAACTCCCACTTGTGGGCGTGAAACAGGTGAATCGTCATTAGCGGTCCCTGCCCTTCTACAGTTGACTCATGAGAAAATTTAACTGGTCAGAAGGAATATTCTTGAAGTTCAAAGCAGTAGAAATCTTTTTATGACAATCGTCATAGATCAATCAGTTTTGCAGTCAATGATTGGGTGATGCTGAAAGTATCCCCAATGAAGAATGTGGTGCGGTTAATAAAGTGAAACAAACTAGCTCGAAGATTCATTGGCCCGTTCAAGATCGTTGAAAAGATAGGGAATCAGTCATATCGTCTTGAACTGCCAACAGAGTTAGCTGGAATAAATCCTGTATTCCATGTTAGTCATTTGCGAAAGAGCTTTGCTGATGAAAGAGAAGTTCATATACCACATGTAGATCTGCAAATTGATGAGAAGCTGCCCGTGATTGAAGAGCCAGAATGTTTTCTGGACTCGAAGACCAAAAAGCTTCTCAATAAAGAAGTGCAGACGGTGCTCATCTAGTGGAAACACGACAAAGGTTCGCATCAGTCTTGGGAATCGAAAGATGTTACGAAAGCTACATTCCCGAGTCCGTTCGAATTTAGCAAACTTCAAGGACGAAGTTTGAGCGTGGTGGAGCCCCTCCTGTAACAACTTAACTTTTAATCTCCTGTATATAACTTAATAATGAAATTTAATTACATTATTTGTATTGTAATTTCATTTAAATAATGAAATTTAGGTAATTAAATTAAACATATGTTAAGAAATTATTTATCAAGTATAATGTTCAAATTTTAAAAGTATAGAACAAATGCAACTTATGAGGGCTAAATTGTATATTTAGCAAAGTTAAATATATAAAAACCCAAAATGAGATTTACATATGCTCATTTCTCACCAAACCAAAAAAATCCCTGCTCTCTCTCTCCCTCTACATACGTTTTCTTCATCTCAATTCATCATCAACTTTGCAACAAAGTAAGCATCAAAAGGGAAAATCAAGAACCAAGCAATAAGCAAACATCAGGCATCAATTATTCTACAAAATTCAAGGTAAATGAGAAATTTAAACTTGTTCTTGAGTTCAAAATATAAACCTACGGTTCTGGAACTGCAAATGCCTTCAAGTTCAGTTTCAAAACATCAAATTAAGACAAGGTTTAGTGTTATAATTAAAGTCCATGCATGTTTTAGTAATGTTATGAATTGATCACATTAGCAATTTGAAACCTTAAATTCAAGTTTCGAAATAAAAATCAGAGTTTTGAATGTAATAATATTTTGCTGCTGTTCCTTCCTGTTTATTTCTGGTTAATCGGTTTTTAAGGAGGCCAAGAAGGCCATTTGGCCTTCGGCCATGTATTTGATGCATATGTGTATATTTTGTTCATCATAAGAAGCATCCAACACCCTTTCTAACTGATGGTTTGCTGCTAAAATTGAGAGGAAACTATAAAATAAAAAGTGAAACTCTGTGTGTGTTTTGCATGGGAAGCCAGGATCCGAGATTCACCAAAATGGTGCAAATCTCGGATCTTTTAAGCACAACCCAGCAATAGCCATAATTTGTAGTAATATAAACCAAGTATGTGTTTGATTTGTGAAAAGACTGAGATTCACAAATCAATGAATCTCAGATATATTAACCCATTAACAGCAGCAAAATATGTATATATCTCGGATGTGTGTGCGCTATGTGAATAAAATAGTAACAACAACTATTTCCCTTTCCTTTCTAGCATATAAATTAAGTATAGTATGTGTTTTTTGTTGTGGTGAAAAGAACAGAAAACATCCACTCATTTCCTTTTAAGCATCTAAGTTAAATGTGTGTGTAGTGTGTGCAGTGTGTGCAGCAACAATTCACACACAACCAAGTCTCTTGTTCTTTGCATAAAATAAGTATGTGTGTGCAATGTGTGTAACAGAAACAAGTTCAGCAACCTTTTCTCTTTTAACTGAATCTTGTATGTATAAGTGGCATAAAACAACATCCCTTTTTGCAAAGTTAAAGTAAATTAACTGATGTTTGTGTGTGAAAGCAATATATCTCGAATCTGTGCGCCAAGTCACAGCCATAATTTCTTTTCTTACATGTATCTAGGATGTTTATAGCAGCCTTTTATACCCATCTACATTTACATAGAAGAGTTTTAATCATGTGATTATGTTGTGATCAGTTTATAAAGATACAACATCCTTTTTATACATATATATTCATACATGTGCCAAATTAAAGAAGGGATTAAAACATGTGTGTGAGTGATCATTTAAATAGCAACAAAGATTTATAAAATCTATAGATTTGTTTCAAATTAAGGTATAGGAACCTATGTATGTGATCGTGTATGATTTGATCTCATAACATTTAGTTCGATGGTCATAACATTTAGTTTATATCTTTAATAAAGGTGTTATGAGTTAAATACATCCTCAGGAATATGGATATGTGAATTCAGTTATAGTATTAAATTGAAAGCATATTGTGTTTATAATTCATGAAGTATAGCACCATGAACAAGCATACATGTTTAAGTGAAAGTACATGTGATTATATGAACATACAACCATCATATAAGTTCTTGAGATGTTCATATATGTTTTAACGTGGATTCAAAATATGCAAAAGAAAGCATAAAAATGACTTCAAAGTCACACATGTCCATGAAAAAGGACAAAAAAGCTTATAAGTTATTAAAATCATGTCAATGAACGTTCAAAGCTCACAAATGATTCAACACATTTTTAATATGATATGATAAGCTATTAAGCAAAAAGCTTTAAAACTAATGTTCTTGCAAATGCTAAACTCTGGACAGGTTCAGATAATTCTGAACAAAGGAATAAAGTTTAAAGTTGTTGAAAGTGGGTCAAAGTTTGTAAAGCCAAGCCAAAGTCTAGAAAGTCAAAGATTAAATCCTGAGATAACTCAGTTGGTGGAGAAATCTGGTTTATAAAGTTAACTCTCAGTCTAATTCAGTAAAGCTGTGAGTTATAGATATTTCAGCTTTACATGCCTGATTCTGGTTGAGACATATTGCAGTTGATAGTTTATTTGGCATTCATAAATGCTCATCTTGATTGTGACCAGTGCTCCTCGTGGTTCGGTGATTCCCTGAGGATCATGATAGCAATTTGATATATCATCTTGCACACATTATATTTAAAGTTCATTTCAGTTATTATTACAAAATGATATTGCTATCATGACGACGACCACTATATGGACGTTTTCAAAAATACATCGATAAAAGTTTAAAATATAGTAATGTTATACATAGCCTGATATGGAGAAAAAGAAGTTCGCACGATACAGAGATTTAAGTACATAATTAAAGTATTCAAAATAATGCAGCTAAATCTCCGGTAGTTTTGAAAATGCATGCGACTCCTTAGGTGCGGAAGCTTGAAAAATAGGTCTGATGTGGCACAGTTGCCTTAATTTTCTGAAAATACACGCTGAAATACGTCAACAAAATTGTTGGTGAGCACATAGGTTTACACGTAAATCTGACTTGTATGGACAACAACAGTTAAGTTTGAATTTATAAAATCATAAATTCCATGTTATGTATTACATATAAACCATCATGCAACCGAAGCTTAATTAAATGAGTTTGCCTGTGCAGTATTCCCATACGTAATACCGTGTGTTAAATATATATGCACTCGTTGTTAGCCGAGACGAACTAACCCGAATGGGGGACATGACTCCCGATAGATCTATCCACAATATATTCGCGCGTACAAATAAATGCAATTAACGGTTCATGATTTAAGGGCTGATGGAACCACATGTGTAATACATAATAGAAATAAAGTTGCATCTGTGTCCATAGGAAAACGTAGCATGTATTTCAACCCCAAAACAGAACAATGTGAAAATAAGGGCTATGAGGATTCACCGTGAGTGCGATGGCAAATACGAGCGTAAAATGCAAATTTGCGTTGTTTGATGGGTGATGAAGCCGGATGTGTTTAATCGAGTCCTAAATGATCATAGAGACTTAATATCTCTATTACATGATAATATGTATATTTATAGATTTTTATGTCTTAAATCACCTAACATTACAAGTTTATAAATAAAACTCACTTAAAACGTCAAGTTTATATATATATAATTTTCCAGCTTTTTCGAAGGTTTTTCGGCCTACTTTGAGGCTCTTTTTGACCAAGCTCCAAAATGTTTTAGGCTTTGGTTTTCTTGGACATTAAACTACTATATACAAAGAAATTGTAAAGTCAAGAACGGCCATTTTTCGAGATGTTTAGATTGGGGAAACAGCTTGTTGAAAACCCTATGTTGGCCATTTTTGAGTTGTCAAACTTTCGGTTTCCCAAATAATTTCTGGGGGTCTTAAGCTACAAAATAAATTATGAAAACTTCCAGATTTTTAGTTAAGACATAGATCTAACTTTTGTGACAAGAATCAACTTATTTCGTTGAGATATGAATTAGTTATGATTTTTCAAAGTCGACGTAATATTTCTGCCGAAAATCCGGATTTCATAAACTTGAAACAACTTGTGATTCTTGTTGTTTATTCAAAAACTACATGTATAAAAGGTTATGAAATACATTTATATAACTTATTGTCATATTATTTAAGCTTACATTATGTTTTTATAAATTTATGAACACATTTGAAGAAACAAACTTGTAAGGTCTACGACTGCAAGATCTATCTAGACGCGGATCCGTGAACGAGTGCGGAATCCTCGTTGACGGTTAGACGGACAACTCTCAACCAACGGAACACGGAGACTATTAGACACTGAACGAACGACACACGAACGATCCTACGAACTAATTCTCTCCGAAACGGCACGCACCAAGCTGATAAACTCGAGATCGCCTTTAGCTTAATTCCTCACGAATTCTGCTAAAAGTCTCTTAATGATTCGAGTCTATCCCTAATTATAGACCCTGATTCGAGTCTGATGTGGGCCAAACTCGAATCTGGCCCAAGGCCCATTCGAGTCTGTCCACAATGACATTCTCGAATCTAGCCCATTCGAATCTAAGGATACATTCGAATCTATCACAGATTCGAATGTCTTCCTTCGAATCTAGCCAATACACTTAAACACTTAAGTGATGAAACTTATGTTTTACTTATGCTTGAGTTAATCTTTGACCTTTATGTTTGAACTTCTTGTAATATGTTACATCAAGTTCAAACACACAATCAATAACAGTCAAGCACATATAAACATATCTAACACATACTTGCTAAAATCACTATGCAGAATCACTTAGACTGCTATCGTCACACAGGATGCACCAACAGACTCCCCCTTGACGATAGCTTCTAATAATTCACGCATTTGACTTAAAAACTTTGTTTATTTATTGATTCAAAATACTACCAGCATACAAACCTTTCTCGACACATACCTTGACTACATTTTCATACTTATTAGCTTCACCGTCCATATGTGTATCACTTGAGATCTTACAGGCATGCAAAATGTGAAGATCATCTTTGGAGAGGTTTACCAGGTGTAGAGGGTCGTAGACTCTAAGAATAACATTTTCTTCTAACTCTTCCATGACCGCTTCCCCAGTTTCCGTGTCAGCAAACCACCACTTCAGATTCTTCAGAATATTTTGTGGCATCGGCTTGAGAGGAACCTTCCTAAGACATCTAGCCGGCTTATAGTGAATCCTCATCCAAGGTCGTCCAGTTAGAGGATCAATGCGTGACGGATCCTCTACTCTTCTCCCGACCCTTGGATTCAAACGCTCGAACTTCCTTGATCTCCCTTCCTTTCTTATGATTCTTTCGATTACGCTCGCGTAGGGATCATTGCCAATATTTATAAGATCTTTCCAAGCTAGCGCAGTGATTTCGATCTTTGGCAGGGAGTTGAACGCTTTTAAAGTTCGCCTCATGTACTGAAGCCCGTGTTTTCTCTTTATTATAAATAGCTGCAGATCTCTGTCAAAGAACCAGCTTAAAATTCGCTCAGACAGCTTCCCAGTACCTGGCACTCTCATTGTCTTTTTAATTGCTACTTCCTTCTCTTCAGCCCTGAACCATAGCTTTCGTTTTTCTTCATTAGTTAGCTCTCTTGCAGGTTCTTCTGTCGATGGCTGAGGATTCAATGCAGCATTTACTATATCTACATTGACAATTCTATTTCCATCAATCATGTAGGTATCGGTAATAGGATTCTGCTGCACAACTATCTCATCAGCTTCATCATCCTCATCAGCGACTACCTCATCATCTGACTGCCAGTCCACTATCTCTTCTGGCACAAACTCCCCTTCCTCCAGCTCTTCATCTTCATTATCAAAACCTACCTCCAGTGGATCATCATCGAGATCCAGGAGCGCTTCAATCATCTCACTGATCTCAAAGTCTGTAGGCTGTTTAGATGAACTAGCCTCACCCCTTTCTCCTTCGCCTTGACTAGGCTCCCCCTGAACTTGTGTAACTTGAGCTGCAGGAAAATCTACAGACTCAATCTCTTTATTCGCACCGGGATCATCGCCTTCATTATCATCATCTCTTCTCTGTACCTCCTGATCCTTACAACTCGTCTTCCCCTGAGTTTGTAGATTTTTCATAAGTTGCTCTAGGAGGGACCTCATTGCTCGGATTTCTGAAGATTGATCAGCTACGAAAGATTTTAGCTCCGTGTTTTCGTCTCTGACACTTTCCACAATCTTCCTCAACTCTGCATTCTCCTTATCAAGATTTGAGTTATGCTCCTGGAGTTCACCTACAGCTTTTGTAAGAGTTACTATTTGAACGTGCTGAAAGTCAACACGACTCTTGAGTTGCATGAATCTTTGATTTTCGGTATATGCGGCTGACGTAGAAGGAATGGACTGAATGGGAGATGGGATGAAAGGTGGTGGAATGTATGGTTCATGCTGCTGAGGTGGCGGTGATGGTGGAGCGGTGGCTTGAGGTTGGGATTGGGGAACTTCTGACTGACTAGTGGATGCCGAAAAAGACCCTTGCATGAACCGATGACGTTTGGCCCGTTGCCTGGTCACTAGTTGAGCAACCTCCTCTTCTTCAAAATCCGAATCTTCAGATTCCCTTTCTTCTCTCCTCCTCGATCCTGCTGCTTCATTCACTACTAACCTAGCTCCATAGGTTCCGATGTGAATATTGGGATCTGCAGCCACTGATTCAGGAGCTTCAGTCTCCTGCCCATCCATATCATCTGATTCTGATTCTGATGATGTCAAGCCTTCATCAACCCTTTCTGCCTCATACTCATCCACATCTCTAAGAACATCTTCTGCTCCTTCTGGTGGACTGAGCAGCTCCCCCACTAATGCTGCGGCCACGTCCTCGTTCGCATGGGGTCCTGATGCCCATATCTCTTCTAGTGTTTGCGCAATTTGTTCAGAATCAGGAACTGCACTTGAAGGCCCTGCTTCCTGTGCTTGGGGCTGTTCGCTTGTAGAAGGCCTTGATGCCTGGATTGGACTCACTGCTGGTCTCTGACGGCGTCTTTGAACTCTTGGCTGTTGTTGTTGTTGACGTTGTTGCTGTTGTTGTTGTTGTGGAAACTCAACGACCCCTGCCAGTTGGCATCTTCCGGGGCTTGAAAATCCCTATCCACAATAGCTCCGAACAATGGACGAGCAACAGGAACAACCAATCTTCCTCGGTGTGAGGAACAATCAGCGAAAATCCTTTTGTCCAGGATGGCAACACTCTGAAAGTCATTTGTCATTGGCAAGTTCGACAAAAAGTGTCTGATCAACATCATAATGAATCTCGAATAGAGAAAAAACTGCTGATTTTCGGGAGTAGATATCTGATGAGCAAACTCCGAAAAGATCATCTCTGAAAAACTATATGGGCGATTATACACCATTGCGACAATCCCCGATTGAATCTTCGCGACAATATAGTCAAACCCTGCCTTTTTCGCAGCAAAGCACACCATAAATACATGCGCCAAAAACCTCCATTGTCCTATCAATCCACTTTTCATGTATGACACTTTTGTCACAGCGAGGCTGTACCCCATTCTTTGAAAGGCCGCTTGCTTTATATTCAACGGAAATTCTATAGGACCAGCTTCTTGTTCCTGAGTGCCTAACTGCAGCACTTGACGAATCATATCAGCCGAAAATACTAATGGTTGTCCTTCAATGCGAGTACGTAGAACTGTCGGAGTGACCGAGCAGTCTACTTGCAAATGGTCATAAAATTGACGGATGAAGGGTAACACTAGCTGCACATTATGCCATAGTGCATGTCCGATCCTTGATTCAGCTAGAAAATCCAGTACTTCACGGAATCCCTGCGCCTCAGGGAGATTCATGTCTGGATTAAGGACCATATTATGCTTGGGAACAAAAGCTCGAATAGCCATTTCTGCACAATAAACAAAACTGTTAGACTCATTAAAAATCAATAAACCTGTTTAAATTCAAATTTGTTTTAATTTGTACTTGTTTAAGTACAAAATCTAACACAATTAAATTTCTACAAGTTTAATAAAATTTAAATTAAACAGTGCAAATAAATGATAGATTCGAAAATAACAGATTCGAAGTGTCCATATTCGAGTGTAATGGACAGATTCGAAGTGTCCCTATTCGAGTCTAATGGACAGATTCGAGGATCATGGTCATTTCGAATCTAATGACAGATTCGAGAAACCCATGAACAGATTCGAAGTCCAGGAACAGACTCGAAACCCCGTCGGTCCTTCTTTCACCAAAAATCCAAGATTTTAACCGTTTTGAACTTAGTAATTCACATACATTAGTTCAACTAGGTTCTAATCATTGATTTATGCATTTAATTTGATCTTTTATAGGTCCAAACTTGGTAATTTAGCAAAAACTCTATTTCGACCCACAAAACTTCAAAATTCGATGTTTTAGCCTAAAATTGTGTATAAAACTACATAAATCTTGTACAATCAAGTTGATTATACCTAGATGCAAGAGTAGAATCGAACACACAGTCTTCAAACTCGACAAAATGTCGTTTAGAAGGATTACGATAGACTCGAAAGAACAGATTCGAAATCGCCTTGATAGATTCGATAGTATAGATTCGAAAACAGATGGAGTTAATGACCTTTACTGTTAACCTATTTATACCACCAACCCTCGAGTCTAAGCGAAGATTCGAATCTACTGACAGATTCGAATTACTCCTTATTCGAGTCTGTCTTAGATTCGAAACCACTAACACTTAGAAAAATTTCGAAAATTTTGAAATAATTTCAACTTTTCCAACTTTTTCTACGGTATTGTGTAACCAGATAAACTATGCCAATTCTTTTACCCTAAGGTCAAGGTAGTTCACGCATTGTTTATTTTATCCAACTTTGAATGCACCCTCAGTAACTTTTGACCTTTTCCCTAAGTAAAAAATTAAACTAAACTAAAATGAAATAAAATAAACTAAGGAAAAAAATAGAATAAAATAAAGTAAAATAAAATTTTGACCAAAAATTTAATCTAGACTTAAGAAAAATTTACAATCTAAGCTAAATACTTAACAACATATTTTTGATGAGTATAGTCTAAGAAAGGTTCAATCAGATAGCGATGTCTGATACTAACTGTCAGTACTTAAACTTTCACACTTAGGAATTTTTGATTCCTTTGATTGTTTGTTGTGACATACCTATTTAGCCGATTGTTGGTATTTTACCCCGTTAAACATTCTACATTTCGGAATATCCCTTGGCCTTTTTATTTATCAGGAAATTATCTTACGTGACTCAGACATAGACATACTTTTATGATCAAGGCACACAGATAAAGATTCTAACTTGTTGGTATTTGCAAACTTTCTTTAAAAGACAAACATCGGACACAGGTCTGTATTTTCATACAACAAAGTGTCTTAGTTCGCCTTAAGGTTTTCTTTTAAAGTTTAGCAGATAGCGGTGACAGGTCTGTACTGACGTACAACAAAGCGACATGTCTGCTAACCCGAATCTAAACAGAGACAACAGGTCTGTACTTACGTACAACAGAGTTGCATGTTTTCGACTCTCAGTTTTACATGATATTTCTGTTCTTTCCATTTTCAGATGTATTTGATGTTGCCATACATCCCCAGAAANTCATGAATATTTCTATTCTTTTCCATTTTTCAGACGTCATTTGATGTTGCTATACATCCCAGAAGTTTTGCATACCTCATTTAGACTCAATGTTTGTATGTCTTGTACATAAAAATTAAAGACCGATTGGTCATGACTCTAAGTTAGTCGACACGCTTGACTTTTTTCCTAGAATATTTTTTAGGCCTTGAATTCCTATATGTATTATGCCTACCAACACATTCAACTAAATAAGATAACACTAGGTTAGTTGCATTATGTTGTGAAAGCCTAAACCTTAAAGTCTGTAACGACGGTGCTAATTTTCGTCACTTTGAACCTATGTAATTAGACTTAACTCCTTTTCTGATATTCTCTTTTTTTGTATTTTTGTAATTTTCTCTCTTTTTTCTTTTGTTTTTCATAGCAAAAAGCAGTAAACTAAGCTAACCTAATAACTTACTAAAAATAGAAACTTACTAATAATAGAAACTTTCCTAAATTAGAAACTTACCTAAATTAGCAGCCTACTGTAAAAAAGAAAGAAATATAACAACTATAAAAGAAAATAAAATAATACTACTAAGGTCAATTTACTCTGGGTTGCGCATTCCATTAAGTTGAATTAAATACTCAAAACGTGACTTATCAAATGCTTTGGTAAATAAATCAGCATTATTATCTTCAGTTGCCACTTTTACCAGTTTGATCAAGTTCTTTTCAGCACAATCACGAATAAAATGATGTCTTATGTCTATGTGCTTTGTTTTACTGTGTTTAACTGGATTATTAGTTATAGCAATTGTAGATTGATTGTCTATCCTAATTGGAGTTTGAGTATAAGCCAAACCGTAATCCCGCAATTGTTGTTGTATCCACAGAACCTGTGAACAACAACTACCAGCAGCAACATACTCGGCCTCGCACGTTGACACGGCTACCGATGTTTGTTTCTTGCATTGCCAGGATACCAATCTCCCTCCTAGGAACTGACAACCTCCAGTCGTAGATTTGCGCGTCAAGCTGCATCCTCCGTAGTCAGAATCCGTGAACGCCTCCAACTCTAGATCTCCCTCCGCGTGATACCAAAGTCCCAGCTTCGGTTTCGACTTGAGGTATCGTAGAATCCGCTTCACAGCTTTCATATGCATCTCCTTCGGATTCGCTTGAAACCTAGCACAAATACAAACAGCAAACATAATATCAGGTCTTGAAGCAGTTAAATACATAAGTGACCCAATCATGGCCCGATATAAAGTCGGATCCACATCGGTATCACCATCAGTACCCGGCCCGAGATTGTGATTCACTTGAATCGGCGTGCTGAAGTGGGCAGTCAACTTTGTTCCTTCCATCCCAAACCGTTCCAATATGTCATGGACATACTTGGTCTGATGGATAAACATGCCTTCCTTCTTCTGGTCAACTTGTAACCCCAAAAAGAAATTCAACTCCCCCATAGCACTCATCTCGAACTTCGACTTCATCACCTTCTCGAAATCTTTGCACATCTGTTCGTCTGATGATCCAAAAATGATATCATCTACGTACACTTGTACCAAGATAAAATGATCTCCCTTTCTCTTCACAAAAAGAGTACTATCTATCCTACCCCTCTCAAAGCCATTTTCTAAAAGATGGTTGGATAGAGTCTCATACCATGCCCTAGGTGCCTGATGTAATCCATAAAGAGCCTTATCTAATCGATATACTCTATCAGGATTTTTAGGATCTGTAAACCCGGGCGGCTGTTCTACATACACCAACTCCTTCACTTTCCCATACAGGAAAGCACTCTTAACATCCAGTTGATATACCTTAAATCCTTTGAAGGAGGCAAAAGCTAAAAACAACCTAATTGCTTCTAACCTTGCTACAGGTGCAAACACTTCATTGTAATCGATTCCCTCCTCTTGGTTGAAACCCTTTACAACTAATCTCGCTTTGTTGCGCGTGACTATACCCCGATCGTCTCTCTTGCACTTAAAAACCCATTTGGTTCCTATTGCAATCTCCCCACGAGGTAACGGAACTAACTCCCACACTTCTAGTTTCCTAAATTGTGAAAGTTCTTCCTGCATCGCTTCAACCCAGGAGTTGTCCTTAAGTGCCATTTGCACGTTTTTGGGCTCTACTTGCGATATGAAGCACGAATATAGACATGTGTGATATGCCTCGGAGTCGTTTATCATCGACAACAACACAGTGTTGTTATTTACACTACTCCGAGTCCTCACACCCTCGTTAGGATTTCCTATGATGCTATCTATAGGATGGTTCTTGTTAATCCTAGAGGTCTCTATTTCGTCTACCCTTAGATTATCTCCTAAGTTGGATCCTATTTCACCTAAAGGGGGAACAGGCTCAGCTTCCATATTTTCTTCCTCACGGACGTTTTCCTCAGAGGCAGAACTTGATGCTTGAGTCTGATTCTCAGTGTTAGGTTCTTCTGGATTAGCAACTTCTGGAGACCCATCTACAGTCGCAGTAGGCTCGGACGTAGATTCGAACGTGGTCCTCGGAAAAATATGGCCATCGTCATTTAGGTGCAACGTCGCCATGTCTTTTTCGATAGTACCTGCAGTTTCATCCAAAGGAATGTTAAATGACTCAAATAACTTATCATAGTCAAAAATCCATTCCGGACCAGTTTGGGGTTCATGTGTATAACTTGTGACTTCAATATTATACACAATCTCCACAGTACCACTCTTTTTGTTAAAAACCCGTTTGTTTGGTGAGTTTGGCACATAACCTAGGAAGTATCCTTCGTCAGCCTTTTCACCAAACTTCGGTTGATGTTTTGTCCTTAAAAGTGTGCATGGTACTCCAAACGGTTCGAATCCAGTTAAGTTAGGTGGCCTTTTATTCAAAATTTCATAACATGTTTTGTTCAATGATTTGACTGTAAGGACTCTATTTAAAATGTGGCACGCGGTATTCACTGCCTCCCCCCAAAACATGGTAGGAAGCTTTGAATCCGAAAGCATAGTCCTTGCAGCCTCAATCAATGTTCTGTTTTTACGTTCGGCCACCCCATTCTGTTGTGGTTCATATGGTGCACTGAATTGATGCACGATGCCTTTTGATAGGCAATATACACCAATTACAGAGTTTTTAAATTCAGTCCCATTATCACTACGTATATTTTTAACCCTTGTTCCGTAGGAATTCTCCACTTGGTCTAAGAACCCGATGAGCTTTGTAGCCGTCTCGTCCTTTGTACCTAAAAAGAAAACCCAAGAAAACCGTGAGTAATCGTCAGTGATAACTAAGCAAAACCAACTACCTCCTATACTCCTTTTGTTGATAGGGCCGAAAAGGTCCATATGCAACAAATCGAATGTCGAGGTTATGGAGTTCAGCTTCTTGGACTTGTGTGTCTTTTTATGTTGCTTGCCCTTCATGCACGGTAGACACTTGTCTTCAAACTGAAAGCTCTTCAGAGGCACACCTTGCACCAAACCATTCTTCGTTATGTAGTTCATTTTCCTTAGGTGCAAGTGAGCCATGCGTCTGTGCCACAAAACCGATTCCGTCTCCGAAGCTTTTGATAGTAAGCAGATCGGACCCATCGAATTATCTGGCTTGTTCATGTCGAGCATGTACAAGTCATTCTTCCTTGGAGCCCGCATCAATATCCAATCTTCAGGTATCTTGAATCCCGGCTTGAGCACTAACGCCTCAGTGTCAGTAAATAACACCGAGTTCTTCTTATCACAGATTTGAGATACACTAATGAGATTATGAACCAGTTTATCAACGTGATAAACTTGATCCAATGTAATCGTCCCATTAGTGACTTCTCCAGTTCCAGTGATATTTCCTCCTTTGTTGCCCGCGAATGATACAAATCCCCTATTACCCCCCTTGAAGTCTGTGAGAAGACTTCTTTCCCCCGTCATGTGCCTGGAGCAACCACTGTCGACGAACCACTTGTTGTTTGGACCGGTAGTTATCTCCTGCACATGAAAGAAAAATAGGTTAGTTATCACGGGGAACCCAAGCCATGACTGACTTGGTAATACCATTCTCGTCCACATACTTGAACTCTTTCAAGTACCCATCTCGCCTTTCAGGTGACTTGGGCCTTTGAACTGAATTCTGTTGTGGTGCCGAGTGATTTAGATTCACTCTTTGCCTTTGAGTAGGCATTTGTTGTGATGCTCTAGAATAAGTCTTATTATAATGCATTTCAGACTGTGATCCCTGAGCTTTTACCGGAACATATTGTCTAACAGGAGTATGTGACCTAACTGGAGTGTGTGACCTGCTAGGTGTGGTGCTCCTATAGACTTGTTGAGGTGCTGACCTAGATTGATTAAAGACACGATTCGGTGAATTTGTCCTAACCACTTCTTTTGGTCCAACCTTAACCGGTGTGTGTTTCACAACAGGTTTTGGTGCGGCCTGCACAGTTTTCTCGGTAGGTTGAGAACTACTGGTGCTCGCCACAGTTGGTGAGGGCTTAACAGGTGTTGGGTTCACTGTCTTAGGGGTAACATCAGCTTTCCTATTTGGACAGTGAGAAGCAACGTGCCCTTTCTCGTGACATCTAAAGCAAGACATCTTATCCATGGACTTTTTGGGTGGTCCCTTAGATCTAGGTGTCTCACTGGTGTCTACTTCCTTTGGTACATCTATTGTGTCTGACTCTTCGACCTGGTCAGCCCATGAAATCTTCTGTTTTCCTGCAGGTGTTTCACTGGAGGAAGACACAAATTTCACTTTCTTGACCTTGACGGTTGAGTCAGTCACCTTAGGTGTATTTTCAACTTTAGTCTCAGGTGTAGGTTCAGGTAGGTCCTCTAAAACTACTGTCTTGTCAGTTTTCTCCTGAGGCTGAGGCACATAGTTATCATTGAAAGGTGGAGGAATTTCGTGAAAACCTAGACCTACAGGCTTCTTAGACTGTCTTTGGGCATCTAAGACTTTCCCTAGGTTTAGGCTCGAATTCCTAAACTTTTCCAGCTTGCTATTTGCCTCGGCTACCTTAACCTTGGTCTCGGCTAGCTCTATGTCCTTGTCTTTCAGACTTTTGGTCAAGGCTTCTACATGCTCATACATAAGTTCTATCCTAACACACTGCTCACTCAGTTTGTCTTTTAGAACTATTACATCTTGAGCATCAGCCTTAAGCTTTTCTTTTAAATCTTGTTTTATATCATTTAGGCTAGCATTTTCTATTTTTAAGTTTTCATTTTGAGCAGCTATGGTCTTATGTGAGTCTAAGACTAGATTTAACCTATCGTTAGAACTAACACATAAAGCACATAAATCACGAAATAGAGAATAAGAAAGACTAACCTTTGAGTTGTCAGATTCCACGTTGGCCATCTGAGCAGCAAACTCCAGCACGGTTTGATCATTCGCTTTCTCTACCCACATCGGACTGTTTTCCCTTGTGGTCTGCTCATCCTCTTCACAACCATTCTCCGTAACTTCAGCCATAAAAGCTCTAGCATTGGACTCCGGATGTGAACTCCAGTCATAAGAACCATCTAGCTGTCTGTCAGAAGTGACATTGGATATCAGACCCGCTAGATTGGCTTGACCAGATGAAGAACTCGGAAGATATCTCTGTTGGGACTGACTTTGGTACTGTCCTTGATGCTGACTCTGCCCCTGGTAGGTTTCTACCTTCGGTCTTTGACACTCCCTCGCGAAATGTCCCAATCCCTGACAGTTGTAGCATTTGACCTTGGACTTATCAAATCCTATCCCCTTGTTATTCATCTGCAGATTTCTTCCAGTTCTCTTTATGAATCTCTTAACCCTCTGGGTTACCATGGCCAGTTGCCATTTAAGATCCATCTCCTCAAGATCATCAGGGTCGACCTGATCGTAGTCTTCATCCCAAAGAGCCGGATCATTAATCTTCCCTTGAACGCAATTTCCGTATGCGGCCACAAACGAAGCAAGCAGATTCAGATGTTCTTCCGCCGACTTTGCGCTCATTGGCATCTTCGAATAGTTCTGACTGGTCGATGCCTGTTGGACTTGAGGTTGCGGTTCTTCCGATCTTCCTAACCCTAAGAACGCGCGATTTAGTGAGTCTTCGGACTCTGGTGGTGATGACGTTTCTCCGGTGAAAAACGCTGTAGCACTCTTCTGATCAGCTGTCACTGATGATTTTGATGTCTTTCCAAAATACATAGCCGGATTTTGGACTTGCTCGTAATCAGTCTCAGCCTTTATCATTTCGAAGTGATATGCCCTCAACGTTCCCACGATGTCATCCAGTGATTGAGCATAGTATTTATCTTCATTCAGCTTAATCATAGCCACATACATAGCCCATTTGGCCGGTAGGGCATCAAGAAGCTTGTTGTTCTTGTCTGTGTCAGAATACTCAATACCATGACTTTCAAGCTCTGTTATCAGATGATAAAATCGTGTGATAATATCATCCAACTGTTCATCCTTAAGAGCCTTGAAAATTGCAAACTGTTGGGTCAACAGCTCTGTACGCTTTCTACGTACCCGTGGATTACCCTCACACCGTTTCTGAAGAGACTCCCAAAGCTCTTTCGACGTCCTCTGAGTCCGAAATGTGTGCAAGATATCTTGAGGTAACGCCATTCGGATAATAGAGAAAGCCTTGTTTTCAGCTTCAAACAGTTTCTTGTCATCCTCTTTCATCATTTGGTATGACAGAACCTTTTGACGGCCTTCTACCTCAGATACTGGTGGAATGTACCCTTCATCAATGCACACCCACATGCGCATGTCGTTGAATCGTACAAAATCCGTGAATCTATCCTTCCACCAGTAGTAATCCTCAACTTTCATCAGCTTAGGTGGTGCATTGGCCTTCCCAACTTCGTGATCCATTTCAAGGAATTTCTGAAGGTTCGACATCTTTTCTGAAAGAATTTGAATTTGAACTTAATTAATTTAATTAGAAACTGATTTAAATTAACTTATTCGAATCTAGATAGATTCGAAATTAATTAATATTTAATCTTTTGAAATTAAATTCGATTAAGTCTTAAAAGTCAAGTAGATTCGAAATAATGTCAGATTCGAGGAATTCCCTAGATTCGAAGATATGATAGATTCGAAGGACTCTATAGATTCGAACACCCTTAGAATCGAAGGCACAATAGAATCGAAATTCAGCAGAATCGAAGAACAGAATCGAAACAGTATAGACTCGAAACAAACTCGAAACAGTATAGACTCGAGATCCAATTCGAATGTAATAACAGATTCGAAACACCACAGACTCGAAACTGACTGAAATTGACTCGATAGGAGCGTATTTTGGTTAGACTCGAAAAATAAAGTAAAACCCTAATTACCCCTATAGATTCGAGCGCCGCAAACTCGAAAAACGGCTAACACTTTGATTTTTTGACGTTTTACGGATTAAATCACTATTTTTCAAATGAAAAATAATGATTTCGACCAAAAACGTGAAAAACGACAAAGTGTTTCCCGAATATGAATTTGCTAAGCTCAAAAACACGTTTTTGAGAGAAAAACCGTCCAACTAGCGTCAAGAAACCTAGAATGTTTCTGATGAACACGAAGAACACCACGAACACTCCGTAGGCTCTGATACCACTTGTAAGGTCTACCACTGACAGATCTATCTAGACGCGGACCCGTTAACGAGTGCGGAATCCTCGTTGACGGTCAGACGGACAACTCTCAACCAACGGAAACACGGAGACTATTAGACGCTGAACGAACGACACACGAACGATCCTACGTACTAATTCTCTCCGAAACGGGACTCACCTAGCTGATAAACTCGAGATCGCCTATTGCTTAATTCCTCACGAATTCTGCCAAAGGTCTGCTAATGATTCGAGTCTATCCCTAATTATAGGCCCTGATTCGAGTCTGTTGTGGGCCAACCTCGAATCTGGCCTAAGGCCTCATTCGAATCTGTCCATCTGACAGATTCGAATCTAACCTATTCGAATCTAAGGATACATTCGAATCTATCACAGATTCGAATGCCTTCCTTAACCTATTCGAATCTAACCAATACACTTAAACACTTACGTGATGAAACTTATGTTTTAACTTATGTTTGACATACTCTTTGACTTTTATGTTTGAACTTCTTGTAATATGTTACATCAAGTTCAAACACACAATCAATAACAGACAAACACATATTAAACATATATATCAAAACACTTGTTAATATTCAGAATATTACTTAAATCATAACGCAGATCGATTAGACTGCTATCGTCACACAGGGTGTACCAACACTTCATGATCAACCAATTTTCTATCATGAAGGCTGGAGATCTGAAGGAAGGAAATTTCAAAAGATTGTTAAAGATTGTTAAAGTTTGTGTAAAGCAAGGATTGTATGCAGGTAGTAATTTGAAAAGCCTAGTTCTATAGGTTAATGAATATCTTACTAAAAGCTATCGTCAAGGGGGAGATTATTGGTACACCTTGTGTGACGATAGTAGTCTAGGTATGTAATTGATAGTCATTTGTAATAGATCAGGCTTTGTTAATACAAGTCATATATGTTCGATCATGATTGTGTATGATGTTTACATTTGCATGATAAGTTCAAAGATAAATTCTAGAATAAGTTCATAGATAAGTTCTAGAATAAGTTCAAAGGCTAGGGTTCGAACTTATCGATACCCAGAAGAACTTAGTGAAGCTAAGTTCGTAGGGTATTGGACAAGTTTATGGGCTTAGGCCTAAACGAAATTAATCTGTTAAGTTTGAACCTAATCCTATAATTATGTGTTAATCTGTTTCCTTACTAGACTTTTGGAGAAATTCGTGATCAGAGCTTGTATTCGTGCACGTACGAGCTAAGAGTGATTTCAGAAAGTCATTCGGAGAAATACACGTGTCGGGTTACTCATCGTATCGGCTATCATCGTGATTGTCTCCGGTTTCCGTGTGTGATCGATCCGTTAAGCCACTAACGAGGGTTCCGCACTCGTTGGATGGCGTCGCGTCAAGATCAGATCCGTGACATAGGTGACTTTACAAAATGGTCTGGTGCAAGGTGTTCCACTAAAGAGTTTTATCTGTTCGACGACAAGTGTGTTCCATGCAAGAAAGGAAAACAACATAAGAAATCACACAAGTCCAAGACTCAGAACTCGATCGCTTCCACCTTCGATTTGCTGCATATGGATCTCTTCGATCCAATCAACAAAAGGAGCATAGGTGGTAGTTAGTTTTGTTTAGTAATTACTGATGATTACTCATGTTTCTATTGGGTTTTCTTTTTTAGGTACAAAGGACGAAATAGCAGGCACGCTAATTGGGTTCTTAGACCAAGTCGAGAACTCATACGGGAAAAGGGTAAAACGTATTAGTAGTGATAACAGAACAGAGTTTAAGAATGCAGTAATTGGTGTATATTGCCTATGTAAAGGCATAATGTATCAATTTAGTGCACCTTATGAGCCACAACAAAATGGGGTGGCAGAACGTAAGAACATGACTTTGATAGAGGCAGCAAGGACCATTCTCTTGGATTCAAAGCTTCCTACCATGTTTTTGGGGGAGGCAGTGAATATTGCATGTCATGTTTTAAACAGGGTCCTTACTGTCAAATCACTGAACAAAACCTGTTATGAAGTTTAGAATAAAAGACCACCAAATTTGACTGGCTTTGAACCGTTTGGGGTATCGTGTACTTTATTGAAAACAAAACATCAACCTACGTTTGGTGAAAAGGCAGACGAAGGATACTTTCTAGGTTATGTTCCTAATTCACCAAACAAGAGGGTTTTTAACAAAACGAATGGTACGGTTGAAATTGTGTTTAACATTGATGTAACAAGTTATTCACATGAACCCCAAACTGGTCCTGAATGGTTATTTGATTATGACTCTGTGTTTGAATCATTTAACATACCGTTAAGTGGAAATGTAGGTACTATGGAAAATGACTTCTCATCATTGAATCTCAACGACGAGAGTAGAGGTTTTCCAAAATCAAGTATTCCATCAACATGTGAGACTACAATGATAGAAGATGGGTCTCCAACAGAGAATGAACCTGAATTACCTACGAATGAGAATCAAACAAATAATTCTACCTCCGAAGATAGTGATCATGAGGAAGAAGATAGTCCATCTGAAGTCATACCCCCAGTAGGTGAAATAGGATCGAACTTGTGAGACAATCTTCAGGTCTATGACATTGAGACAACGAGGATAAATAAGGATCATCCAATTGAGGGTATCATTGGGAGTCCGCATGCCGATGTGAGAACTAGGAGTACTGTGAATAATAACATAGTGTTGTTATTGATGATCAACGTCTCCGAGGCGTTTCACACGTGTTTATACTCGTGCTTCATCTCACAAGTAGAGCTAAAAAACGTGCAAATGGCACTGAAAGACAATTCTTGTGTTGAAGCCATGCAAGAGGAACTATCACAGTTTAGAAAGCTTGAAGTGTGGGAGTTAGTGTCATTGCCTCGAGGAGAAGTTGCTATAGGGACCAAATGGGTCTTTAAGTGGAAACGGGATGATTTGGGCATAGTTACTCGTAACAAGGCAAGGCTTGAGGCGATTCAACTGTTTCTGCTTTTTACGATGTGTTTGCACCAATGGCGAGGCTTGAGGCGATTCAACTGTTTCTGCTTTTTACGTCCTTCAAAGGGTTTAAAGTATATCAACTTGACGTCAAGAGTGCCTTCTTGTATGGCAAGGTGAAGGAATTGGTGTATGTCAAACAACCGCGAGGGTTTACTGATGCCAAGTATCCTGACAGAGTATATCGACTTGATAAGGCTCTGTATGGATTGGATCAGGCACCTAGGGCTTGGTATGAGACATTGTCAACTCACCTCTTAGACAATGGGTTTGAGAGAGGGAAAATTTATAGTACACTATTCGTGAAAAGGAAAGATGAAGATTTTATTTTTGTACAAGTGTACGTGGACGACATCATCTACGGGTCGTCAAACGAGCAGATGTGCAAGGATTTTAAAAAGGTTATGAAGTTTAAGTTTGCGAGGAGTGCTATGGGAGATCTGAACTTCTTTCTCGGTTTACAAGTTGAATAAAGGAAAAAAGGAACATTTATTCATCAGATGAAGTATGTCTTCGACATTTTGGAGCGCTTCGGGATGGAAGGAACGAAGCTGGCCGCGCATTTCAGTACTCCAACTCAAGTGAATCATAATCTCAGACTAGGTACAAATAGTGATACTTATGTGGATCTAAATTTATATCAGGCCATGATCGGGTCACTTATGTATCTAACTGCTTCTAGACCTGATTTAACGTTTACTGTGTCTATTTGTGCAAGGTTTCAAGCTAATCCGAAAGAAATGCATATGAAAGACGTGAAGCGGATCCTGAGATACCTGAAGTCAAAACCGAAAATGGGACTTTGGTATCATGTTGATGGAGATATGGAATTGGAGGCGCACACGGATTCAGACTATGGAGGATGTAGCTTGAACCAAAAATTAACGACTAGAGGTTGTTAGTTCCTTGGAGGGAGGCTCGTATCTTGGCAATGCAAGAAACAAACTTCGGTAGCCGTATCAACGTGCTAGGCCGAGTATGTAGCTGCAGGTAGTTACTGTTCACAAGTTCTGTGGATTCAACAACAATTGCGGGATTACGGTTTGACCTATACTCATACTCTGATTACGATAGACAATCAATTAACTATTGCTATAACGAATAATCAAGTTAAAAACAGTAAAACTAAGCGCATAGACATAAGACATCATTTCACACGTGATTGTGCTGAAAAGAACTTGTTAAAACTGGTAAAAGTTGCAATGGAAGACAATAATGCGAATCTATTCACAAAAGTATTTGATAAGTCACGCTTTGAATTATTAGTTCAACTAAATGGCATGTGCAATCCAAAGTACCGCAGTAGATTTTCTTTTAGTAGTAAGTTATTAGCGTAGTTTATCAGTTTAATTTACTTTACAGTGAAAAACAAAAGAAAAAAGAGAGAAAACCATAAAACATTTATAAAAAAAATTTTAATATGAGAGAAGTCTTAGAGTCATTGGTTCAAAGTGACGAAAAGTAGCACAGTCTAACAAACTCTAAGTGTTAAGATTTCGCACATAATGCACCATAAAGTTTAAGTGATATACACATTCCTGTCTGATGTGTTGGTAGGCATAATACATGATGGAACTCCTAAAAGCTAATAAAATAAGCAACACAACGTCATATGTGTAACTAACTTAGATGTACGACCAAAAGGTCTTAAGTTCTATGACGTATGCAAATTTATCTAGGAGATGTATATCTTCAACAAAATACATCTTAAACAAAGAAAGAAAAGGTTTTGAAAACGAATGGAAGTCAAAACAAGTCGCTTTGTTGTACGTGAATACAGACCCGTCACCGCTGTGTTTACTTAAACTAGCAAGATATGTCGCTTTGTTGTACATGAGTAAAGACCTGTCACTGCGGTCTTGCTAATATAAGAGGATCTCTAAGACAAATTAAGACACTCTGTTGTATGTAAATACAAAACTGAGTCCGGCGTTTGCCTTTTAAAGATAATTTGCAAATACCAAAAAGTCATGCTCATTGTGTGTCTGCCTGGATCATAGAAGTATGTCTAAGTATGGGACACATAAGGTAGTTTCTTGATAAGTAAAAAGGCCAAAAGAAATTCCAAAGTGTTGAATGTTTAAGAAAAACATACCAACAATCACCTTGAAGAGTATGTCACGAGAAACAATCAAAGGAATATAAAATTCCTTAGTGTGAAAGTGAAATACCAAAAGTGCGTTTGACACCGCTTTTTGATTGAACCTTCTTGGACTATCTGTTAGTGCATCCTGTGTGACGATAGCAGTCTAGTATAGATGATATTTTGTAATAGTCAATTTGTTCGTAAATGCATATCAATATATGTTTGTTATATGTTTGATATATGTTTGTTATATATGTTTGATATTGATTGTATGTATGTTTGAACTTGGTTGTAATTGATGTTTTACAATAAGTTCAAACATAAGTTCAAAGATAAGTTCAAACATAAGTTCAAAGTCACTGGTTCGTATTTATGGAGGACAAGTTCGAAGGGCCTTGGGCTTAGTCGAACTTGTCCAGATCATGTTCGAACCAGATGTTATAATTAGGTGTTAATTCGTTTTAATTAACAACTTTTGCAGAATTCAAGAGGTCATTAGTGTAGACGCGATCTCGAACTTGCAAGGAGATTGAGTGCTTGTTCTTGGAGAGAATCACATGTCGGGGCGTTCTAGTGTTCGTCTATCATCGTTTGTGTCTCCGTGTTTCATGTGCGTGGTCTTACCGTCAAACCGCTAACGAGGATTCCGCACACATTGGACAGCGTCGCGTCAAGATAGGATTCGTAGGTTGGTGACCTTACAAGTGGTATCAGAGCCACAAGGGTGTTCTTAGTGTTCTTCGTGTTCATCAAACAACATCCGTGGTTTCTTGGCATTTTTGGATGGAAAAATAACTTTTTGGTAAGTTTTTCGAGTTATTCAAGCAAGATAACGGAGAAAAGTTTACATTGGTTCACTTTTTTGGTCGAAATCAGTATTTTTACACTTAAAAATATTGGTTTAAACTGAAAAACTTGTAAAAAAATTGAACTTTTTGTCGTTTTTCGAACTTGCGGCGCTCGAACAAGGGGGTATTAGGGTTTGTTCGAATTTGGCTAAAATTTCGAACTTGTCAGAAAATACGCTCCTCTCGAATTTATTTTAGGGTTTCATTCGAATTTGACTGAGATTCGAATTTGCTAGCATTCGAATTTGTCTGGATTCAAACTTGTCAGAAACCTCGAACGTGTCATATTTTCGAATTTGTTGAATTCGAACTTACTGAATTTCGAATTTAATTTTAAAACAAATTTATTATTAAACTAATTCGAACTTACTCAAGTTCGAAAGAGCTGATTTTAACGAATTTAAAAAAATTTAGAAACGATGACTAGTTTGCAAAAGTTTATCGCAATGGACCACGAAGTAGGCAAGGGAAATTCTCCACCAAAGCTGATGAGGTTGGAAGACTACTACTGGTGGAAGGATAGGTTTGCCGACTTTGCTGATTTCAATGACATGCAGATGTGGATTTGTATCGAAGAGGGATACATTCCGCCTACACAGGAGTTTGAGGGTCGTCAGAGAGTCCTGACATATTAGAAGATGAAGGATGACGACAAGAAACTATATGAGGCTCAGAACAGAGCGATTTCTATCATTCGCATGGCACTACCTCAGGAGATTCTACACACATTTAGGAATCATCGTACAGCTAAAGAGTTGTGGGATGCACTCGAGAAACGGTGTGAGGGAAATCCGAGGGTCCGGAAAGGAAGAACCGAGATGCTTAAGCAGTAGTTCGCTATTTTCAAGGCTTTGAAAAACGAAAAGCTGGATGAGACAATCACAAGGTTCTATCACTTATTGACAGAGTTGGATAATCACGATGTTGAGTATCATGCACTTGAAAAGATTGAGAAACTTCTTGATACTTTACCATCAAAATGGGAAATGTACGTAGCGCTCATAAAGCATGATGAAGAAAAATTCGAAACTCTTACTCTCGAAGGAGTCATTGGAAAGCTGAGGGCTTACCACTTTCAGTTACTCAAGAAGGAACGGAAATATGACCAAGTCCAAGATCCAGACATGTATTTTGGAAAATCAAAACCCACAGTCGCGAACGAACTTAAAATAGCCACAACTTTCTTTTAGGGTGAAGCATCTATTCCAGTGGACGTAGAAGATACAAGTAGTCGGGCTTTCTTAGGGTATTCTAAACCGGAAGAGAAACCGACTCAATCAGCATCTACTTCTCAACAGTACACAAAGCTGCCTATGAGTGCACAATCAGCCGAATCTCATCTGAATATTTTTGCTTCGTTTGTTGCAGCATATGGAAATTGTGTTCAAGGAAAAATCAACGATCCTGCGTTATGGGAAGAGGACTATGATCAGCTGGATCCTGATGATCTCGAAGAAATGGATCTTCAATGGCAACTGGCCATGGTGACTCATAGGGTAAAGAGATTCATTAAACGAACAGGCAGAAATCTGAACGTTAGCAACAATAAAATTGGGTTCGATAAATCCAAGGTTAAGTGCTACAACTGCCAGGGATTAGGACACTTTGCTCAAGAGTGTCAATGACCCAAGGTTGAAAACTATCAGAATCAATCTCAGGGAAGATATCAATCTGCTAGTTCGGGTAATCAAGCGAACATCGCTGGTATATTAACTAACATATCATCGGACAGACAACTTGATGGGACGTACGATTGGAGTTCACATCCAGAGTGTAATGTTAGAGCCTTCATGGCTGAAGTGACAGAGACTGGGGATGTCGGAGCAAAGGAAGTAACAGACGACAGAGAATAGAATGATACTCGTCCTGTGTTGGTGGAGAAGTCAGATAATCAGACCGTTCTAGAGTTTGCCGTGCAGTTGGCTAACGTGGAATCTGATCATACAAAGGTAATTCTGAACTTTTCTACATTTCGTGATTTATGTGTTTTATGTGCTACTTCTAATGATAGATTGAACTTAGTGCTAGAAACACATAGTAATTTAACTTCTCAAATTGAATACTTAAAATCAGATAATGCTAGCCTCCTAGATATAAAAGAAGATCTTAGGAATAAGCTGAAAGCAGATGCTCAAGATGTAATAGTTCTAAAAGACAAACTAAGTGAGCAGTGTGTCAAAATAGAGCTTATGTATGAGCATGTTGAAGCTTTAACCAAAGAACTTACTATTAAGGAGGTAGAGCTAGCTGAAGCAAAAGTTAAGGTTGCAGAAGTAAATAGTAAGTTTGAAAGTTTAGGAACTCTTCACTGAATCTAAGAAACATCTTTGATGCACAGCGTCAGTCTAAGAAACCAGTAGGTTTAGGTTATAAAGAGAGTACTCCACCTTTTAATGATAACTATGTGCCTCAATCTCAGGATCAAACTGATAAGCCTGTTGAGTTAGAGGTAGCAACTGAAACGGTAACTGAATCTGATAAGGATAAATCAACTAAGGTGACTAATAATAATGCTACGATTAAGAAAGTCAACTTTGTGCAGTCTTCTAGTGACAAGATTCTAGGAGAAGCTAAACCTGAAGTTACTAATCAGAAAGAGGAAGTAGTCAATGCAGTTGAAAAGAAAGAACATGACATTAGTGAGACACCAAAGTCAAAGGGCACTCATAAAAAGTCAGTTGATAAAATGTCTTGTTTTAGATGTCATGAAAAGGGACATGTTGCGTCTAGCTGTCCATATTGGAAGTTAGAATCTACACCTAATGTTGGAAAGCCTGAACAACATAAGCCCTCACCAAGTGTAGCAACCACAAGTGGTTCTCAAAACACTGAGAAGATTGTGCATGCCACACCGAAAACTGCTGTTAGACAAACACTTGTGTCGGTCACACCAAATGAAGTGGTTAGGACTAATTCACCGAATAGAGTCCTTAATCAATCTAGGTCAGGACCTCAACTAGTCTATAGGAGTACAACACCTAGAAGAGCTAAAACTCCGGTTAGGTCTCATACTCCTCAAAGACATCAGACACCAGGTAGAGCCCAGGGATATCAATCTGAAATGCCCTATAATAGAAATTATTCGAGGGCTCCACAGCAAATGCCTAACCAAGGCCAAGAGTGAATTTAAATCACTCTGCACCACAACAGGTTCTCTATCAAACACCCAAGTCGCCTGAAAGAAGAGATGAGTATTTGAAGGAGTTCACATATGTGGATGAGAACGGTATTACCAAGTCAGTCATGGCTTGGGTTCCCCGTGATAACTAACTTGTTTTTCTTCCGTGTGAAGGAGCTAACTACAGGTCTTAACAACAAGTGGTTCGTCAACAGTGGTTGCTCATGGCACATGACTGGGGAAATGAGTCTGCTCACAGACTTCAAGGGAGGGAACAAGGGATTCGTATCATTTGTTGGGAACAAAGGAGGAAATATCACTGGAACAGGAGTGATTACAAATAGGACTATCACACTTGATCAAGTATATCACGTTGATAGACTTGCTCACAATCTCATTAGTGTCTCTCAGATCTGTGATAAGAAGAATTCAGTTTTGTTTACTGATACTTAAGCGTTAGTGCTGAAGCTGGGAATAAAAATTCCTGAAGAGTGGATTATGATGAGAGCCCCAAGGAAGAATGATTTATACATGCTGGACATGAACATCTCCGATTCATCGATGGGCACGATCTGTCTTTTGTCCAAAGCTTCAGAGACCGAATCGGTCTTATGGCACAGACGCATGGCATACTTGTACCTGAGAAAATGAACTACATCACAAAAAATGGTTTGGAGCAAGGTGTCCCGATCAAGATTTTTCAGTTTGAAGACAGGTGTGTACCGTGCAAGAAAGGCAAACAACACAAGAAGTCACACAAGTCAAAGACTCAGAACTTTATAGCTTCCATTTTCGATTTGTTTCATATGGACCTATTCGGGTCTATCAACAAAAGGAGTATAGGTGGTAGTTGGTATTGTTTAGTTAACACTGATGATTACTCACGATTTTCATTGGTTTTGTTTTTAGGTACGAAGGACGACACAGCTGCAAAGTTGATTGGGTTCTTAGACCAAGTCGAAAACTCCTATGGGACGAGGGTAAAACGTATCAAGAGTGATAATGGAACAATGTTTGAAAACACAGTAATTTGTGTTCGCCGACAAGTGTGTTCCATGCAAGAAAGGAAAACAACATAAGAAATCACACAAGTCCAAGACTCAAAACTCGATCGCTCCCACCTTCGATTTGCTGCATAGGGATCTCTTCCGTCCAATCAACAAAAGGAGCATAGGTGGTAGTCGGTTTTGTTTAGTTATTACTGATGATTACTCATGTTTCTCCTGGGTTTTCTTTTTTAGGTACAAAGGACGAAATAGCAGGCACGCTGATTGGGTTCTTAGACCAAGTCGAGAACTCATACGGGACAAGGGTAAAACGTATTAGTAGTGATAACAGAATAGAGTTTAAGAATGCAGTAATTGGTGTATATTGCCTAAGTAAAGGCATAGTGCATCAATTTAGTGCACCATATAAGCCACAACAAAATGGGGTGGCAGAACGGAAGAACAAGACTTTGATTGAGGCAGCAAGGACCATGCTCTCGGATTCAAAGCTTACTACCATGTTTTGGGGGGAGGCACTGAATCTCGCTTGTCATGTTTTAAATAGGGTCCTTACTGTCAAATCATTAAACAAAACCTGTTATGAAGTTCTGAATAAAAGACCACCAAATTTAACTGGCTTCAAACCGTTTGGGGTACCGTGTACTTTAATGAAAACAAAACATCAACCTAAGTTTGGTGAAAAGGCCGACGAAGGTTATTTCCTAGGTTATGTGCGTAATTCACCAAATAAAAGGGTTTTTAACAAATCAAGTTGTACGGTAGAAATTGTGTATAACATTGATGTAACAAGTTATACACATGAACCCCAAACTGGTCCGGAATGGATATTTGATTATGACAAATTGTTTGAGTCATTTAACATTCCTTTGGATGGAAATGCTAGTACAATTGAGCATGACTTATCGTCATTAAATCTGAATGACGATGGTCAAGGTTTTCCAAAGATGAGCAATCCATCAACTTCTGAGCCTATAGCGACAGAAGACATATCTCCATCAAACAATGAACCAGAGCTACCTACAAACGTGAATCACACGAGTACTTCAAATTCCGTAGACAGAGATCATGAGGAAGAAAATGTACCGTCTGAAGTCGTTCCCCCGTTGGGTGAGATAGGATCAAACTTAGGAGATAATCTTAGGGTCGATGAGATTGAAACATCTAGAATAAATAAGGATCATCCGGTTGAGAGCATCATAAGAAATCCGAATGTTGGTGTGAGAACTAGGAGTAGTTTGAATAACAAGACAATGCTGTTATCGATGATTAATGACTCCGAGGCTTTTCACACTTGCCTTTATTCGTGTTTTATCTCACAAGTAGAGCCGAAGAATGTGCAAATGGCACTGAAAGATAACTCTTGGGTTGAAGCGATGCAAGAAGAATTGTCACAATTCAGAAAGCTTGAAGTGTGGGAGTTAGTGTCGTTACCTCGAGGAGAAGTTGCAATAGGAACCAAGTGGGTTTTTAAGTGCAAGAGAGATGATCGGGGTATTGTAACTCGCAACAAGACAAGGCTTGTCGTAAAGGGTTTCAACCAAGAAGAGGGAATCAATTACAACGAGGTGTTTGCACCAGTGGCAATGCTTGAGGCAATCCGTTTGTTTCTGGCCTTTGCATCCTTCAAAGGATTTAAAGTCTATCAACTTGATGTAAATAGTGCCTTTCTGTATCGAAAGGTGAAGGAGCTGGTGTACGTTGTACAACCGCCTGGATTTACAGATCCAAAGTATCCAGACATAGTGTATCGTCTTGATAAGGCTCTGTATGGATTGCATCAGGCACCCAGGGCATGGAATGAGACACTATCAACTCATCTTTTGGACAACGGGTTTGAAAGAGGGAGAATACATTGTTTGTGAAGATGAAGGGTGAACATTTTATCTTGGTACAAGTGTACGTGGATGACATCGTTTTCGGGTCATCAGACGAGCAGATGGGCAAAGATCTCGAGAAGGTGATGAAGTCAAAGTTCGAGATGAGTGCTATGGGGGAGTTGAACTTCTTTCTGGGTTTACAAGTTGAACAGAGGAAGGAGGGTATTTTTATCCATCAGACGAAGTATGTCTACGATATTCTAGATCACTTCGGGATGGAAGGAACAAAGCTGATCGCTCACTTTAGTACTCCGATTCAAGTGAATCACAATCTCGGACGGGGTACAGAAAGTGATACAGATGTGGATCCGACTCTATATTGGGCCATAATCGGGTCACCGATGTATTTAACTGCTTCTAGACCTAACATTATGTTTGTTGTGTGTATTAGTGTTGGTTTCACGCCAATCCAAAAGAAATGCATATGAAAGCTGCGAAGCGGATTCTGAGATATCTCAAGTCGAAACCGAAGCTGGGACTTTGGTATTATGCTGATGGTGATCTGGAATTGGAAGCATTCACGGATTCAGATTATGGAGATTGCAGCTTGAATCGGAAGTCAACATCGTATTCTGGCAATGCAAGATACAGACTTCGGTAGCCGTGTCAACGTGCGAGGCCGAATATGTAGCTGCTGGTAGTTGTTGTTCATAGGTTTTGCGGATACAACAACAATTGCGGGACTATGGTTTGACTTACACTCATACTCCCATTAGGATAGATATCTAATCTACTATTGCTATAACTAATAATCCAGTTAAACACAGTAAAACAAAGCACAGAGACATATGACATCTATTTATACGTGATTGTGCTGAAAAAAACATAATAAAACTGGTAAAAGTGGCAACGGAAGATAACAATGCTGATTTATTCTCTAAAGCTTTTGATAAGTCACGCGTTGAGTTGTTAGTTCAACTGAACGGTATGCGTAATCCAGATTAACTTGACCTTAGTAGATTCTCTTTCTTTTATAGTAAGTCAGTGGTTAATTAGAATTTATTTCCTTTTATAGTAAGTTATGTAAGGTCTGTTGACTTCGGATCTATCTCGACGCGACACCTTCCAACGAATGCGAAATCCTCGTTAGCGGCTTGACGGTAAGATCACACACACCGAAACACGGAGACTACCACGGTGATAGTCTCCGTGTTACGTGCGTGTGATCTTACCGTCAAGCCGCTAACGAGGATTCCGCACTCGTTGGACGGTGTCGCGTCTAGATAGATCCGTGAGTTCAGGACCTTACAAGTGGTATCAGAGCCTAAGGGGTGTTCTTCGTGTTCTTCGTGTTCATAAGCAACATCCTAGGTTTCTTGACGTTTTGGACGGTTATTATCACGATTTTTGAGGTTTTTCGAGATTAACAAATCAGATTTCGGGAAATACTTTGTTGTAGTTCAAGTTTTTGACAAAAATCAGTCTTTTTACTTGTAAAATTATTGATTTAATCTGAAAAACTTGAAAAACTCGAAGTATTAGCCATTTTTCGAATTTGCGGTGCTCGAGTTTAGTAAGGGAGTATTAGGGTTTTCTAAATATTTCGGGTTTGACCAAAATACGCTCCTTTCGAGTTTCCTTAAAGTTTGATTTGAATTTGGCCAATTCGAATTTCCTTGGATTTCGATTTTACACTAAAATCGAATTTGGACTTTCGACTTTAGTTGGGTGTTCGAGTTTAAGTGAACTTTCGAATTTAGTGGGGTTTCGAGATTAGTGAACCTTCGACTTTGTCATTAATTTCGAGTTTAGCTGAATTTAAAACTTATATTCGCATTTAATTCCAAAACAGGTTTAAATTTAATTACATTCGAATTTACCTAAATTCGAAAGAATTAATTTAAATTAATTTCGAATTAAATTAATTAAGTTTGAATTCAAATATATTTGAAACAATGGCAAGTCTGCAGAGGTTTATGGAGATGGATCACGAGGTTGGAAAGGCGAATTCTCCACCGAAGTTAATGAAACTTGAGGATTATTACTGGTGGAAGGATAGGTTTGCCGACTTCACGAGATTTAATGATATGAGGATGTGGCTCTGTATCAATGAAGGATACATTCCACCTACAGCTGAGGTTGAAGGTCGACAAAAGGTTGTGCGTTATTCAAAGATGAAGGATAACGATAAAAAGGTGTATGAAGCTGAGAACCGTGCAATAGCTATCATTCGAATGGCGTTACCTCAGGAGATCTTACACACCTTCCGTAATCAGAAGACAGCGAAATAGATGTGGGATGCATTAGAGAAACGGTGTGAAGGTAACCCGAGGGTCAGAAAGAATCAAATGGAAATGCTCAAGCAGCAGTTCGCGATCTTCAAAGCATTGAAGACCGAAAAGCTGGATGAGACTATTACACGATTCTATCACTTGCTAACTGAGTTAGATAGCCACGACGTGGAGTATAGTGAAACGGAGAAGATTAACAAGATTCTGGATGCTTTACCGGCCAAATGGGAGATGTATGTGGCCTTAATAAAGCATGATGAAGACAAGTTCTATACTTTGACTTTAAATAATGTTATCGGAACGCTGAGGCATATCACTTTGAGTTGCTGAAGAAGGAAACAGATTATGATCAAGTTCAAGATCTGGCTATGTACTTTGGCAAATCAAAACCTTCAGTGGCAACTGAATTGAAGACCGCTACAACATTCTTCTCGGGAGAGACATCGTCACCGGCTGAAACAGAAGACTCACTAAGTAGGGCTTTCTTAGGGTTTCCCAGACCAGAAGAAAAGCAGCTTCAGGCTACTCCGGAATCTACATCTCAAGGTTATTCAAAGATGCTTATGAGCGCAAAATCTGCAGAAGACCATCTGAACCTGTTGGCTTCGTTTGTGGCCGCTTACGGAAATTGCGTTTAAGGCAAAATCAACGATCCTTTGCTTTGGGATGAGGATTACGATCAGGTAGATCCTGATGATCTGGAAGAGATGGATCTGCAATGGCAACTGGCCATGGAAACTCAGAGAGTTAAAAGCTTCATCAAGAGAACGGGAAGGAATCTGAACGTTAGTAACAATAAGATTGGATTTGATAAGTCCAAGGTTAAGTGTTACAACTGTCAGGGGTTAGGACACTTCGCTAAAGAGTGTCAGAGACCGAAAGTAGAGAACTACCAGGGACAATATCAAAATCAATCGCAAGGGCGATATCTTCCGAGTAGTTCATCCAGTCAAGCGAATATAGCTGGTTTGTTCTCCAATGTCACATCAGACAGACAGCTAGATGGAACTTATGACGGGAGTACACATCCAGAATCGAATGTAGAGCCTTTATGGCTGAAGTGACCGAGACTGGAAGTGATGGGGCAGAAGAAATCACAGGGGACAGCAGTTAGAATGAAAGCAGTCCGATGTGGGTAGAAAAGTCAGCTGATCAGACAATTCTGGAGTTTGCCGCACAGATGGCCAACGTGGAATCAGATCATGCCAAGGTAACCTTGAACTTTTCTCTTTTCCATGATTTATGTGTTTTATGTGCTACGTCTAACGATAGGTTAAATTTAGTACTAGAATCACATCAAACCATATCTTCTCAAAATGAATCATTAAAATCAGATAATGCTAGCCTATTGGATATAAAACAAGATCTTAGGGATAAGCTTAAGGCTGATGCACAGGATGTTATAGTTCTAAAGGACAACTGAGCGAACCGTGTGTTAGGTTAGAACTAATGTATGAACATGTTGAGGCATTAACCAAGGAGCTTAAATCCAAAGAAGTAGAGCTAGCCGAGTCTAAGGTAAAGGTAGCTGAGGCAAATAGTAAACTTGAAAAGTTTAGGAACTCATCGCTTAACCTATGGAAGATCTTAGATGCACAGCGTCAGTCTAAGAAGCCTATAGGTCAAGGATATCATGAGAGTCCTCCACCTTTCAACGATAACTATGTACCTCAACCTCAGGAGAATACTGAGAAATCAGTTGAATCAGAGGAAATACCGGAACCAGTGTCTGAAATTGCAAAGGAAAATGAAACTAAAGTGACTGCTAATAATATTAAGATTAAGAAAGTTCAATTTGTGCCATCCTCTAGTGATAAACCTGTAGGACAACACAAAATTGACTTTAATGATCAGGAGGATGAACCAGTCACTATAGTTGAACCAAAAGAGCCAGACACTAGTGGGACACCTAAGTCAAAGGGCACACACAAAAAGTCAATTGACAAAATGTCTTGTTTTAGATGTCATGAAAGGGGGCATGTTGCGTCTAGCTGTCCACATAGGAAAGTAGATACTACACCTAAGCCTAGAAAGCCGTAACAACATAAGCCTTCACCAAGTGTAGCAACCACTAGTAGTTCTCAACATACCGAGAAAACTGTGCAAGCCGCACCAAAATCTGCTGTGAAACAAATGCCTGTGTCAGGTTGACCAAAAGAAGTGATTCGGACTAATTCACCAAATACAGTCGATAATCAATCTATGTCAGGACCGCAACAGAACTATAGGAGTACCATATCTAGTAGAGCTTACACTCCGGTTAGGTCACATACCCCTGTAAGACATCATACACCAGGTAGAGCTCAGGGATATCAGTCAGAAATGCATTATACTCAATATTACTCAAGAGCTCCTCAGCAAATGCCTACATACAGGCCGAGAGTGACTTAAATCACTCTGCCCCACAACAGACTCCAATTCAAAAACCCAAGTCACCTGAACGGAGAGATGGGTATTTGAAAGAGTTTAAGTATGTAGACGAGAATGGTATTACCAAGTCAGTTATGGCATGGGTTCCCCGTGATAACTAACCTATTTTCTTTCATGTGCAGGAGATAACTACAAGTCTAAACAACAAATGGTTCGTCGACAGTGGTTGCTCCAGGCACATGACAGGGGAGAGAAGTCTTCTTGCAGACTTCAAGGGAGGGAATCGGGGATTTGTATCATTCGCTGGCAATAAAGGAGGGAATATCACTGGTACAGGAGTGGTCACTAATGGGACTATCAAATTGGATCAAGTTTATCGTGTCGATAAACTGGTTCACAATCTCATTAGTGTATCTCAAATCTGTGATAAGAAAAACTCAGTGTTGTTCACTGATACTGAGGCGTTAGTGCTGAAATCGGGTTTCAAAGTACCTGAAGAGTGGATACTGATGAGGGCTCCAAGGAAGAATGACATGCACATGCTCGACATGAACAAGCCGAAATCTTCAATGGGACCAATTTGTCTGTTATCTAAAGCGTCAGAGACTGAGTCGGTTTTATGGACAGACGTATGGCACACTTGCACCTAAGGAAAATTAACTACATCACTAAAAATGGATTGGTGCAAGGTGTTCCTATGAAGAGTTTTTAGTTGGAGCATAAGTGTCTACCGTGCAAGAAAGGAAAACAACACAAGAAGGCATAAAAGTCCAAGACTCAGAACTCGATCGCTGCCACATTCGATTTCTTGCATATGGACCTCTTCGGCCCAATCAACAAAAGGAGTATAGGTGGTAGTTGGTACTGTTTAGTTATTACTGACGATTACTCACGTTTTTCTTGGGTTTTTTTAGGTACAAAGAAGGAGACGACTGTCAAGCTCATCAGGTTCTTAGACCAAGTGGAAAATTCTTACGGAACGATGGTTAAACGAATTCGAAGTGATAACGGAACAGAGTTTAAAAACACAGTAATTGGTGTATATTGCCTATCAAATGGCATAGTGCATCAATTTAGTGCACCTTACGAGCCACAACAAAATGGGGGGGCCGAACGGAAAAACAGGACATTGATTGAGGCAGCAAGGACCATGCTATCGGATTCAAAGCTTCCTACCATGTTTTAGGGGGAGGCAGTGAATACCGCGTGCCATGTTTTAAACCGGGTCCTTACTGTCAAATCATTGAACAAAACCTGTTATGAAGTTTTGAATAAACGGCCACCAAATTTAACTGGCTTCGAACCTTTTGGGGCACCATGTACATTAATGAAAACAAAACATCAACCTAAGTTTGGTGAAAAGGCTGACGAAGGATACTTCCTAGGTTATGTGCCGAACTCACCAAACAAACGGGTTTTTAACAAATCTAATGGTACAGTAGAGATTGTGTATAACATTGATGTCACAAGTTATACACATGAACCCTAAACTGGTCCGGAATGGATATTTGATTATGACAAACTGTTTGAGTCATTTAACATTCCTTTGGATGGAAATGCAGGTACAATCAAACAGGACTTGTCGTCATTAAACTTGAATGACGAGGGTCAAAGTTTTCCGAGGACCGTCGTTCCATCAACATCCGAGCCTACATCAACTAAAGATAGATCTCCGGAACAAAATGATTCTGAACTGCCTACAAACGAAAATCAGACAACAAATTCTAACTCTGAAGACAGTGTCCATGAGGAAGAAAATGTGGAGTCTGAAGTCGTACCCCCTTTAGCAGAGATAGGATCAAATTTGGGAGATAATCTTAAGGTTGATGAGATAGAGACATCTAGGATTAATAAAAATCATCCTATTGAGAGTATCATAGGAAATCTTAGTGCTGGTGTGAGGACTAGCAGTAGTTTGAATAACAACACAGTGTCGTTGTCGATGATAAATGACTCCGAGGACTTTCATACTTGCCTCTATTCATGCTTTATCTCGCAAGTAGAGCCGAAAAATGTGTAGATGGCACTAAAAGACAACTCTTGGGTTGAAGCGATGCAGGAAGAACTATCACAATTTAGGAAACTAGAAGTTTGGGAGTTAGTTCCGTTACCTCGAGGAGAAATAGCAATAGGAACCAAATGGGTTTTTAAGTGCAAAAGAGATGATCGGGGTATAGTCAGTCGCAACAAAGCAAGACTGGTGGTAAAGGGTTTCAACCAAGAGGAAGGAATCGATTACAATGAAGTGTTCGCGCCAGTGGCAAGCTTAGAGGCAATTCGTTTGTTTCTGGCTTTTGCTTCCTTCAAGGGTTTTAAAGTCTATCAGCTAGATGTTAAGAGTGCTTTTCTCTATGGGAAAGTGAAGGAACTGGTTTATGTAGAACAGCCGCCCGGGTTTATCGATCCGAAATATATGCAGACAGAGTATATCGGTTAGATAAGGCTTTGTATGGATTACATCAAGAACCGAGGGCGTGGTATGAGACTCTATCCAACCATCTTTTAGACAACAGGTTTGAGAGAGGGAGAATAGATAGTACGCTGTTCGTGAAGCAAAAAGGGGAGCATTTCATCTTGGTACAAGTGTACGTCGATGATATCATCTTTGGATCATCAAACGAGCAGATGTGCAAAGACTTTGAGAAGGTGATGAAGTCAAAGTTTGAGATGAGTGCAATGGGTGAGTTCAACTTCTTTATGGGTTTGCAAGTCGAATAGAGGAAGAAGGGAATGTTTATTCATCAGACGGAAGTATGTCTACGACATATTAGAGCGCTTCAGGATGGAAGGAACAAAGCTGACAGCTCATTTCAGCACTACGATTCAAGTGAATCACAATCTCGGAGCGGGAACAGAAAGTGATACCGATGTGGATCCGACGTTATATCGGGCCATGATTGGGTCACTCATGTATTTAACTGCTTCAAGACCTGATACAATGTTTGTTGTTTATATTTGTGCTAGGTTTCAAGCTAATCCGAAAGAGATGCGCATAAAAGCTGTGAAGCGGATTCCATGATACCTCAAGTCGAAACCGAAGCTGGGACTTTGGTATCACGCGGAGGGCGATCTGGAATTAGAGGCGTTCACGGATTCAGACTACGGAGGATGCAGCTTGACGCGCAAGTCAACAACTGGAGGTTGTTAGTTCCTAGGAGGGAGACTCGTTTCCTGGCAATGCAAGAAACAGACTTCGGTAGCCGTGTCAACGTGCGAGGCCGAATATGTTGCTGCTGGTAGTTGTTGTTCACAGGTTCTGTGGATACAACAACAATTGCGGGATTACGGTTCGACTTATACTCATACTCCTATTAGGATAGATAACCAGTCAACAATTTCTATAACAAATAATCCAGTTAAGCATAATAAAACCAAGCACATAGACATAAGACACCATTTTATACGTGATTGTGCTGAAAAGAATTTAATCAAGCTGGTAAAAGTGGCATCGGATGATAATAAAGCAGATTTATTTACCAAAGCTTTTGATAAGTCACGTTTTGAGTATTTGATTCAACTAAACGGAATGCGTAATCCAGAGTAGGTTGACCTTAGTTGAGTTTATTTCTTTTTATAGTAGTAGCTTTTCTTTCTTTTTATAGTAAGTTTGGTAGCTTAGGATAGTTTCCTTTTATAGTAAGTTAGTAGGTTATTTTATTTGCTTACTCTTATTTATGAAAAACAAAAAAGAAAGAGAGAAAACCATAAAAAGTTCAAAAAAAGAGAATATCAGAAAATGAGTTAAGTCTTAGATACATAGGTTCAAAGTGACGAAAATTAGCACAGTTAATACAATCTCTAAGTGTTTAGCTTTCCCACATAATACACCTAAAATTCTTAAGGGTTATACATTATCCAGTTTGATATGTTGGTAGACATAATACATATAGGGAGTCTCAAGGCTAATAAAATATTCAAGAAAAAGTCAGACGTGTCACTAACTTAGATGTATGACCAATTGGTCTTAATTTTTATGTTAGAGACATACAGACATTGATTCTAAATGAGGTATGCAAACTTTCAAGGGATGTATAGCAACATCAGATACATCTTAAAGAAATGGAAAGAATAGAAAAATCATACTGAGTTAAGAGTCAAAACAAGTAACTCTGTTGTACGTAAGTACAGACCTGCTGCCTCTGGTTTGACTCGAGTTAGCAAGATAAGTCGCTTTGTTGTACGTCGGTACAGACTTGTCACCGCTGTCTTGCTAGCTTTAAAAATAAACCTTAAGACAAACTAAGACACTTTGTTGTATGTAAATACAGACTTGTGTCCGATGTTTGCCTTTTAAAGAAAGTTTGCAATACCAAAAAGTTAAAATCATTGTGTATATGCCTTGATGATAAAAGTATGTCTAAGTATGAGTCACGTAAGGTAATTTCTTGATAAATAAAAAGGCCAAGGGATATTCTGAAGTGTAACATGTTTAAAGGGAAAATAATACCAACAATCGGCTAGAAATGTATGTCACGACAAACAATAAAAAGGAACCAAAAATTCCTAAGTGTGAAAGTTTGAATACTGAAAGTACGTATTTGACACCGCTATCTGATTGAACCTTTCTTTGACTATACTCACCAAAAATATTTTGTTCGTGTTAAGTATAGGTTGTAAATTTTAAATTTAAGATAGATTAGTTAAAGTTTAAATTTTTGTTCAAAATTTTAATTTTACTTTATTAATTTATTTTATTTTATTTTATTTTTCTTTTTACTTCATTTTTATTTAATTTTTAATTTTTAATTTTAGGAAAAAGGTCAAAAGTTACTGAGGGTGCATTCTTAGGTGAATAAAATAAACACTGCATGAATATCTTGTGTTTAGGGTAAATGATTTTGCATAGTTTATTCCGTTACACGAAAAAGTTGAAATGTTGAAAAAGTTGAAGTTAATTCAAAGATTTTCATAATTTTCAAAATTTTTCAAGTTAAATTCGAGTTTAAGCCAAAATCGAATGTATATTCGAATTTGGCAGGGACTTCAAGTTTGGCAGTAAACTCGAAACAAGTCACAAACTCGAAGGTGGTTAGTATAAATAGGTCAACAGTGACATTCATTATTCACCTACCTTCGATTTTAGTCCTTCGAGTTTATCCAGAGAGATTTCGAATTTAGTGCTTCGACTTTGCCGATTTCGAGTTTTTCACTATTTGTCGAGTTTGTGTCCGTTTGTGTTCGAGAATCCTAACAAATCTAGGTATAATCAACATCATTGTACAAGATTTTGGATGTCTTAGACTCAATTTGAGCCAAAATCAACCGATTTTGAGGTTTTAATGGTGTGAACTTTGTATTTCAAAAATAACAAAGTTGAACCGGTGAAACATAAAATTGGTGACAAATATCCTTGATTAGAACCTTTTAGGGCTAATGAATGTAATTTTCTAAGTCTAAAATGGTTGAAATCTTGGAGTTTTGTTGTTTAACACACCGACATCTTCGAGTTTGTTCATGGCTTCGACTTTGATCGTGACTTCGAGTTAGTCAATAAACTTGAAGAAGCCAATAAACTCGAAATGAGTGTTGTTTCGAATTTACAATTAAATTCGAATTATTTTCTTAAAATTTAACGAAACTTGTAGAAATTCAAGAGTGTTGGATTTTGAGCCAGTAGATTTTTCTGCTGTGCAACATGCTGAACTTCAGGGGGAGCCAAGTCAGAGTGGAGCGGGAGGAGGTGAGGCGAGTGCCTCAAAGATCACGGAGAGCGACATGAACGAGATGATTGAAGCTCTAATGAATATTGAGGAAGAGGTGTTGGAGTTTGATTTTGAAGATGAGAGTGATGAGTTGGAGGAAGGGGAGATTATTCCTGAAGATGCAACTGAATGGCAACTAGATGCTGAAGTGTTAGTTGATGAGGAAGATGAAGCAAATGAGATTAGTATTCAGGAAAATCCCGTCACCGATACATATGTGTCGGGGGAACATAATGTGATTGACATCGAAGCTGTTAAAGCTGCTTTAAATGTTGAATCACAAGCTGAAGAGCATGCCAGAGAGCTTACTAATGAACAAAAGAGAAAGCTATGGTTTAGGGCAGAGAAGAAGGAGATGGAATTGAAGGAAAAGATGCATGTGCCTAGTGCTGGAAAGCTATCCGGAAATATATTTAGCTGGTTCATTGATCGAGAACTGCAGCTGTTCATTATAAAGAGAAAGGATGGCCTCCAGTATCTCAGGAGAAGATTGAAAGATTTCAACTCGTTACTAAAGGTTGAGATAAAAGCGTTGGCTTGGAAGGAGCTTATAAATATCGGAGACGATCCCTACGCTGAAATCATTGCTAAGATCATTAGAAGAGAAGGGAGGTCGAGGAAATTTGAAAGACTCAATCCGAGAACTGGCAAAAGAGTGATGGACCATACTAGAATTGATCCTGTGACTGGTAGACCATGGATGAAAATTCAATATAAACCAGTTAGATGTTTGAAGAAAGTCCCACTAAAGCCGATGCCACAGAATGTTTTGAGTAATCTAAACTGGTGGTACGTTGAAAGCGAGACAGGTGAAGCAGTGATGGAAGACTTAGAAGAAAAGGTGATTCTTAGAGTATACGATCCGCTGCACCTCGTTAATCTTTCCAGAGATGACCTTCAAGTGCTTCATACTCATAAAATCTCGAGTGATGCACATATGGAGTTTGAGGCCAGAAAGTATCAGAATGTTGTTAAAGTTTGTTATGAACAAGGCCTGTATGCTGGTAGTAGTTTAAATAAACCAGGTACTTAATCAAAATGTAAATAGTTAGAAGCTAACGTCAAGGGGGAGTTTGTTGGTACACCTTGTGTGATGATAGCAGTCTAAGTGTAGTTGGCATTTTGTGTAAGTCAACTTACGTAATATTGAATATTGACTAGTATTTGATATATGTGTTTATATGTGTTTGATATTGATTGATTGCATGTTTGAACTTGGTGTAACGTATTACAAGAAATTCAAACATAAAGTTCAAAGATAAATTCAAACATAAGTTAAAACATAAGTTCAAATAAAAGTTTGACATGTGAAATTCGAATTTAGAGTAAATTCGAATTTATCACATTAGGCAAATTCGAATTTGGTCTAAATTCGAATTTGCATACAAGGCAGTTTCGAGTTTGTCAAGTGGACAAATTCGAATGGGCCTTGGGCCTGATTCGAATTTGTCCTAAGATAAACTCGAATTGGTCAGTATAATTAAGGATTACCTCGAATAATTATCAGACTTTTGCAGAATTCCGGAGAGTGATTAAGCAAAGGCGATCTCGAGTTTATCTGGATTCATAGAGTGTTTTCGAAGAGATTCATCGTGTAGGTACGTTCGAGGTTGTTCGTATACACCGTGGTAGTCTCCATGTTCCGAGCGTGTGATCTTACCGTCAACCCGCTAACGAGGATTCCGCACTCGTTGGACGGTGTCGCGTCTAGATAGATCCGTGAGTTCAGGACCTTACAGATATCAATAACAAAACTAGATTGTTGTCGTCACACCGGATGTAGCAACAAGTTAGCAGGTTAGTTTATTAGCTTATATTAAAATATGAAAAACAAAAGAAAAAAGAGAGAAAACAATGAAAAGCTAAAAAAAAAGAGAATATTCAAAAATAGAGTTAAGTCTTAGAGACATAGGTTCAAAGTGACGAAAATTAGCACAGTCGATACAATCTCTAAGTGTTAAGCTTTCACACATAATGCACCTTAAAATCTAAGTGACATACATTTTCTTGTTTGATATGTTGGTAGGCATAATATACAAAGGGAATCTCAAAAGCTAATAAAATATTCAAGAAAAAATCTTATGTGAAACGAACTTAGATGTATGACCACATGGTCTTAATTTCTATGTTAGAGACATACAGACAATGATCTAAATGAGATATGCAAATTTTCTGGGGGATGTATTGCCACATCAAATACATTTTAAAGAAAAAAAAAGAAAAGAAAAATTTTGATAGAAAGGAGAGAGTCTGTTAGCCCTAAAATAGTGTATAATTAAATATAATAAAAGTCTATGTTCAATTTATAATTAGGAATAGTTTACTTTGGCGGGAATCTTAATTTCCAAGACTTTAAGGGGAGTGTTTGAACAAACTCCCAAAGTAAGCTTAGGTATAAATAATATTGTTCTCTTAGGGTTTTAGGAGAAGACACAAAGGAGCCTCCATCTAGCCTCCACCAAGTGTGTGTGTTCTTGAGTGTGAAAGTTCCTAGAGATTGAGTGTCAAAATTCTCTATTGTAATCTTCATATTCTTAAAACTAATCATTTGATTATTGTGTTTGAGTGCAAAATATACTGGGAATCAAAGTTGTCAATTTTTGTATTTCTTCATCATTACTTGATTATTGAGCTTTGTTCTTCTTGGGTTTTGATAAGAAATCATAAAGGTACTGAAATATAACGGGAATACAATATAACAATTGGTATCAGAGCAAGAAGATTGGATTTAAACTCGAAATATCAGATTTGTTCGTGTTCTTCACAAAAAAGGTCATGAAATTGGGCTGAAACTTCAAAAAATCACCAAAAATTCATACGATGTTCGTTTGAGCTGGTTTTTGGATATGTTCTCGGAATATATACCAGCATTATCCTGTCAAAATTTCAGAGGCTAACTCCAAATATCGAGGGAGTAATCAAAATTTTAATATTTTGGTCATTTTCGGTTACGTTTTTGTGATTATATTTTTGATTTAAGTGATATACTTGTTGAAATGATCTGAAATTTTGCATGAATGATCTTATATGCTAGATAATTTTTTCTGGAAATTTTCATGATCTAATTTGAAGTATCCAAGGAGTAATTGCATTTTTTAAATCTAAGTGTTCTTCGTGTTCTTTGCAAAAATCAAATGTTTTGCTCTTAATTCTATGTATATATTCTGTTTTTGTTTGGTTTTCTATTCCATAATCATAAGCAATTATTCTTGTACTGATTTCGAGCATTTCTTGTTCAATAATTACAAGTTTTTGTGAATTACAGTTTCATATCAATCATACAACAAATTAAGAACAATAACAATTCATTAATCAAAACACTAACCGAATGATTGATTATCAGAGAATGTCGATTACAAAAGCTTGAGAGATATAATTCCTGAATTAGTAACTGCTCTATTCCGTAAAAGTGCAAACTGTCAGATCTGTCTCTATTGAATGTCAAAGATACTATTTATATACATATTTGACAACTATAAAAGAAATACAAAATAACTCCTAGACTTTGTTTCCATCAATTAAAACACAACCTAACATTCTCCCCCTTTGATGAAAAGACCAAAGTCTTTAAATTGATAAGCCCAGCTTTTGTTCAAATCTTCTAACACTTTTACGATCCGAGAGCCTCCATTCAATCTTTGAAATAAACTCAACCATGAGTCTTCGGTCATTTACAGATAGAGCTCCTTTCATCGTCTTTCTTTTCTTATCAACTGCAAGCTTTCCTTTTAAACCACTCAAAACTTTATTCAGAGTCCCATCTGAAAATTTGTTCAGCTCTACACTTCTCATAGCTCTTAACTTCTTATTTCTACCTCTGTACATGACTGCTGGATGCTTTACCATGATAACTTGGAATTCTTTCAACTCTCCAGCAAACTTGATATCCCTGTGAGGAGCTGTCATGTTGATCTTCCTCATACCCCGTTCAACACCTATCTGTAGATCTTGCACTGACATCAATACCAATTTGGTATGCATGAAGTGAAACAGTGTTTTAAGTGCAAATCTGCAGTGTTCATTTCGTTTGTTTCTGCACTACTCATCAAAAAGATCTTCAATGTCGACCAGGTGCATATTGAACATATCTGCTTCTGTGAACGTATAGGTGTTTCCATCTGATCTAGTGACAGTGAACTTTGGATAGAAAATCTTAACAAATCTTTCATTTTCTATTTTCACCAGATCAACTATTCTGAACTCACTTTTGACTTTCTCAACTTCTTGTGTCTTATTTCTCAAAAAGCTAGCATAGTTGACCAGATTTGGCATGTTTGGCGCTAGCACTCTAAATAACTTGAGAAAATAACACGGTGCTTGTTTCTTGCAAAAGATTCGTTTTTCCAGAATATCTTTAATGTATGGCATCTTGTTCCTTTTTCTGATAAACTCTGCTGATCTATTCTCTGGAAGCTCAAGTTTCTTCACTTTCTTTTTGCTGATCTCATCTTTGTTCAATAGTGTCAGCATGTCTTGAATTTCCCTCTGAACAACCTGTTGTGCTTCAAATCGGAGTCTATGTTGTTTTTGAGACTCATCAGCAAGCACATATGTATTGAAGAACCTTTCCATCACCTCAACCTCATTCAGTTCAACCTTTTCTTGAGCAACCACGTTTTCGACTGGAAACTCTTCAATTTCCTCCTTAACTTGAATAACCACCTCAGGCTTTTCAACCGTTGGTGTTGATTCAGTATCTTTCAAAATCTCCTCAACTAAACCTTCCTCCTCTTCAATCCTTTCATCTCTAAAATCAATATCAGTCAACGCAATTACATCATCATCTTCAGACACTTCAATGTATTCCTCTCTCTCTTCTCCTATTCCTTGAATACTCAAATCATGATGCTTATCTTGAACATCTTCATCAGAATCAATATATTCTACAAAATGGTAAATATCAGACTGAATGTTCAAAGGAACTGGAACATCTACATGAAAAATCCATCCCAGCTCACTTTGTTCACCAGCCGATTCTTTTGAGCCCCCAGCCTCTCTTTCATGAACTTCAGTTTCTTTTTCTTTGTATGTAATCATCAATACCCCAGGTGTAGATTCATCAAGCTTTCTCCTCTTCTCCCCCTCATGAGGAGCATCATCAGAGTCCTCATCATGCTCATCATGTTTCCTCTTGGATGAGGAAGCTTGAGCCTTACAGGTCTCGTCAACTGCTGCAACCCTTTCTGATAAATTACCCAATGCAGTTATCACAGTACTTTCTAAACTTATCATGCATTCTCTCATTTCATCAAACTGTTCGAACACAAAATCTTTCAACTCTTCTTTCAATTCTTCAATTGTTTGATTTGACTCAAACTGCTTCACTGATTCCTCTGCAACAGCCTTCCCTTTTAAAAGCTTGTGGATGTTTGACATTTGTGCCATTACCTTAGATAATTGAGCAGAAACATCCGTGTTCACCCCAGCTACAACTTCATTCAACGCTATATTCAATGTTGACTCAGTTACAAACGGGGATAAAGTCACTTCTCGAATCAACATATGACCAACTCGAATGAAATACTTGTTAAACTCGAATGAAACAAGTATTAAACTCGAATAAACATGGACTCTCTTTTATGTCTAACACTCAACTCGTATGAAAAAGACACTTTCTCGATAACTACATTGCCCCAAATCGAATAAACTATAAGTGTTCTCAGACAATGTATCAATCGAGATTTAAGTTCTGAAAATATTCCAAGTTCAACAAACTTGGTCAACTCACATGATACACATAAGTTTCTCGAATAAACCCTTAGTCAACTCGAGTGACACAGAGACTTTCTCGATTATCATTTCAATCAACTCGATTAACTCTTGAATTTTCCCGAGTCTTATTGACATCAACTTGAATGTCTCTTGGACATTCTCGATTAATGTTTGATTCAGCTCGAATGGGTCTTAGGCTTTCTTGACTAAAGCCTTTATTCGAGAAGTTCTGTATGTATTTATTTCAAGTCTTCTATACACTGTTAAATCAAAAATTTATTCCTTGTTGTTTTTCAGTGATTGAAAACATGTATCCCCCTCGAAAATACATTTTAAACACATTTGATTTACTGAACTTTGAACAAAAACAACATTAAAGTTAAAAATTCAAATTTCAGAATTATGAAGAACACGAACTTTCTGAAACGAAAATCAAACTTTCTGTTTGTGTGGTTTGATTTGAACCATGAAATTTCAGATTCATGTTCACATCCATAAACCTAAACATACCACACATTTAATTACAGATTTATGAACAACTAATTCTAAACACCATTAACATACCAATACGTAAAACCTACTAACACATATATCGCAAATCTGAAATGAACTCAATACAAAGACAGGAAACAACTAAAAAAATTTTTACTCACAATCTGATGAAAAGATAGCTTTAGACCATGATGATGTTTGTGGGTTTATGGTTTCTTAAAGGTGAAGAAAGGTTTTTGGAGAAGATGATGAATAGAAATTTCTGAAAGTCTAATTATTTTAAACTGGCCCATCTTTTATTTGAAAAAAAATTGACCGGCCCAAATTTGAATTAAATAGAAAATTTGGCCCATCTTCAATTCACATTTTGTTGAGAAATATTCTAAGTAGTTCAAACTGTTAGTTAGACTTCTCAGACTGTTAGTAGAATTTCTATGTAAGTACAAAGTTCATGCTGTTAGTTGAAGAAGCTCGAGCTGCTAGTACAAAAGTTCAAGCTGCCAGAAGTAATTTCACTCAAGCTGCCCTGCTCAAGCTGCTAAGAGATTCAAGTTGCTCAACAGTTTTATAAACAGAATGTGCTGATATTCAGGAAAAGATATTTACACGAAGATTCCAGCATATCTACTATCAAAGAAGTCAGAGTCCTTCAAGAAAACAAATCAGAATACATAGAATAGGTTTTTCTATTGTATTAGAAGTTTCTGCATATTCAAGTTTGTAATTGCTTTTTTGTTTAAGTTTTCATAAGCCTCTAAGGTTGTAAAACCCTAAGAACAATTTGTATTCTTCGTCTAATCAAACAGATTAGAGGTGATTGTAATCATTCTGATTTAGCAATACAAGCAATTTTGTTTACTTCTTATGTTTATCTGTTATGAATTCTGAAAGCTTTCATAAAATTAATTAAGTGTTATTCCGCAAATTTCTTAATTAGACTTTGATTTAATACAAGATTATTGGTTTACACTCTGATCTATTCAAATCAGTTAATCTTAGGTAGTTAAGTTCAGATCCTGACAAGTGGTATCAGAGCCACAGGTCGTTCTTTGTTTTTCAAAGTCGAAAGCTTTCTTTTAAACTTTTAATCTTTTGCAATGGAATTTGATAATAGCAGCAGTGGATCTGGGCAAGGACTCAAAGTGCCTATGCTCAAGCCCACTGACTTTGAGATGTGGAAACTCAGGATTCAACAGCATATTCAATTCATTGATTATGCTATATGGGAAGGCTGTTGAATTTCCTCCTGTAGTTGATCCAGAACTTGATGATGAGGGAAAACTCGTCAACACTCCTCCAAAAACTGAACTTGAAAGAAAGGCTAGAATGAATGAAGTGAAAGCTCTTACACTTTTACAAATAGTCATTCCTATGCTTATCAACATCAGTTCAAAAAGTTTTATACTGCTCATTCTCTTTGGATTGCTTTAGAGAAGAGATTTGCTGGTAATGCCAGTACCAAGAGAAATCAAAAGGATCTTTTGAAACAGCAGTATGAAAACTTTTCTGGTGGCGAGAATAAAAACCTCACTCAAATCTTTGACAGGTTCAACAAACTGATAAGTGAATTGGAAAGTGCAAAAGTCAGCCTGGATCAAGATGAGGTCAACAGAAAGTTTCTTAGATCTCTTGGAGAAGAATGGACAGTTTATGCTGCTCAATGGAGAACAAAAGACACTCTTGATGAAATAGAACTAGATGATCTATACAACAGTCTGAGAGTGTTTGAGACTGAGATTGATACTAAAAAGAAATCTCTTTCGTATAATCACAATACTGCTCTTTTGTTATCTGAAAAATCTAATTGCAGTGATTCCTTTCAGGTGGTGATGGTAACTCTACTGAAGCTCACTATGAGGCTTTTGTTGCCAATGATGGACTGTTTGCACTAAATGCTGAAGATCTAGAACAGATTCATTCAGATGATCTTGAAGAGATGGATCTGAAATGGCAACATGCAATGCTGACCATGAGGGCCAAAAGGTTTCTAAAAAGAACTGGAAGAACCACCTTTCCAGCCACAGTAGAAGGCAAACCAGCTTTTGATAAGTCAAAAGTTGAGTGTTTTAAATGTCACAAACTTGGACACTTTGCTAGAGAATGCAGATCTCAAGGACAACAGTCATCAAGGCCTCAGCAGACTAATCAGGCTTCATCATCACAAGCACTTGTCTCTCAAGAAGACAATGTGTTTGATTGGAGTGATCAGACAGAGGAAGAATTTCAAAATCAAGCTCTAATGGCAGAAACATCAACTGTCATCTCTACTGAACTACCATCTGAGGTAACTTCCAAACTGTAATGTTGTATTCCCGTAAATATTCAGCACCTTAATGATTTTCTCATCATATACATGAAGAAACAAGCTCAATAAATGTAATATGATAAAGAAGAAGACAATATGAATGTAGAGAGAGTTATGAACAGTGGCGGCTGTATTGATTTCAAATTGTCAACCGTGGGACAAAAAGGTAACCCTAGGAGCCTTTTGTAGGCTCCTTTAATTATCTTTCATACATTGGCAACTTTGTCCCCTACACTATTCATAAACATAAATTACATAGAAATAAAACACAAGACAAATTACAAAGATAATAAATATTACAAAACAACTCCTAAGATCGAAATAAATAAATCTAACAATCTCCCCCTTTTCGATCACTTAGGAGGTCCTGGAACTCGGGCATGGTCGGTAGATTCTCGAAGACCAAGTATGACGTCGAAGCGTCTGGTTACTTGTCTTGTATGTAGCCGCTCGTTCAGGTAGTCTATGCCGCTGAGTGTATCTTGTATTTCCTTTGGTGAGCATCTCTGTTCAGGATCTGGTTGAGCATCATAATCTTGTACTTTCTTTGTAAGAGCAGCTCGAACCAATCTAAGTGTACCATCGGAATAGCAAGGAAGATCCTCAAAGCGCATATACCTTTTGTAGCCCTTGTAGTTTACAAAAACAATTCCCGGATCCCCAGAAGGTACAACTCTGTAGGCCGGGTGGTGGGCTAGGAGAAAGCTGTCTTATTCCGGTGCACGAAGCCCTACCTTAACCATAGCACTTTCGATCGCCATCTGAAAATCTCTTAGGCACATTATTATCGATCGGCGATTCATGCATCGTACTAGGGCTCCTACGGCGGTCATGTGCGTTAGATGTTTCCTGATGCGATTTTTCAGACTATTGTGAAGGAACTCAACGTCATCCGCACTTATGAAGTCAAGATCATACTCGAAGATGTCATCTCCCGTCCCATCTTCTCTTTCCACTTGGTAGGAGGGATAGAAGACTCTGGCTCTTTTGCACATAGTGATTGTCTTGAGCTTTTTGATCTTTGACTTTGACACCTTAGACCTTTGTTCCCGGAGCATCAATTGGTAGTATTCAGCCTGTTCAGCTTTGGAGACATTCGTAAGTTCCATGAGAAGGCGTCTGCTGAAGGCTCCAGGTTTCTTTCTGAATACCATTTTAAATCTTTCTTCAAGGTAAGGGTTCTGAAACTGCTCCGGGGGAAACTTTTGCAAGAAGTCTTTAAGGCCCTGAACGGGGGGTTCTTCTATTTCATCCTTTTTAGCTTCGAGAAGCTTTATAATAGTCCCCCGTCGTTCTTGTCGCATCTGATCTTTTTCTTCCTGCGGCAGTGTATGAACCTTGCCTTTTGTGTAGTGGTCTACCCAGAATAGGTCATCTTTTCTGTATACGCCAGGGCCCTCCGGAGTTTCGTCGAAGCAATTGACCCTTTTTGTTGGGGAGGGACCTGAACGTTGGGTTTGTTGGACTGGAGGTGGGCTTGGGGATCGTGGAGGGCTGATTGTAATGTGGGATTCTTTTAATGACAGGGGAGCTTGGATGGATGAAAGTATATCTTCTTGATGGGCTCGGGGTGGTGAATTCAGGAAATCAAAAGAAGAGGATGAGGATTTTTTCGTTGGAGAATCAGGCTCAGGCTTAGGGGTTAATAAAGGTTGGTTGTCCTCGGTATCGGAATCTGAGTCAGAAACTAATATGATTTCAACCTTTTCGTGCGGTTCCTCAAATTCTACCATGGCTGTCATCGGATCCAGTGGAGCTGGACCCTCGACCATGGGCTCGTCTTCTATTAACATGTACTCCTGAGCCTCCTGAGACTTTTCCCCCGACCCCTGAAACTCGGACCCCTCGGCGGTCTCTGCTCCCCCTATACCCAGCATGGGCTCCTTAAATTGAACTTTTCTGCGCTTCTCCCCCTCATGACGATCAGGGTCGTCCTGGTCGTCATGTTTCCTTTTTGGGGCTTCGGCCTGAGTGCGGCACTGAAGGTCTATGACCGCCGACTCGAGGCGATTGATTCGCGAATTGAGCTGCTCTTGGACTTGAAGAATCAAACGATTAAGAGCATCGATCTTGTCCGAGAGCTCGGCTATCTGAAGATGGACTGAATGGGAACCTGGTGAGGGGCCAGCTTCGGAGGCGACACCCTTACCCTTGATAAGAGAAAGAAGGGCGGTGTGACGGTCCTCGGCGGCCTCCCTTTGGGCGTCCAGGTCAGCCCGGGTAATAACTCCGGCAGCACGTAATGCTGCCGTTAGCATCTCCAGATTGATGGGGAGATGGCCTGAAGTGGATGGCGTGGATGGAGCCACTTCAGGTCTTCCTTCCGTCATTTATGGCTCCTCTAAGGGACGCGCAGATCCGGAAGTTTGTGGAGCTGCAACGGAGGCAGCTCTTGGGGATGCCACAAAGGCATCGTGCGTGGTGTGAATTTGTGTGGATGGAATCGTGGATGAAGGAAGGTCGGTCACGTGGGGAGGAGTGTGACCTCTTTCAACACCGCCACTCTCCGAATGAGAGGGCGATGGAGTGTGTGGAAGATCCCCGTGGAATGAAGTGGTTTCCCTTTGAGGGGAAACCAAGTGGATGGTGGGGGTTGTTTCGACCGCTGGACTAACGGTCTTATGAAGGGGTGTCTGGCTAACAGGGCTTGGTTCACCCTCAGACTGAATTTCCCTCGCTCTTAAGACAGAGACGGTTCTTTCGGAACCCGCCGTCTCTGCCGTCTCACCTACAGCTCCCTCCCTCACTATCTCAGCCTCCCGCTCACCGAAACCCATTGATTGTTGAACATCCATCCCTTCTCCCTCATGCTCACTCTCTTGTTGCTCACCTTCGGACTGGTTAGTCTCAGTCGATTCCGACTGAGACTCATCCGGATAATTCTCTCTTATATATGCCCTTATTAGCTCTGTGCCCCTTGACCTCGTAAGAGTAGATAGAGGAATTTTCATCACCTGTACCGTCGGGGCCCCCTTTGGCAGAGTTAGCTTTTGGATTGCCACTATGGGGTAGACATCAGCCTCCGGACGCTCATGTATGTCATCGTCTTGATCCATTGCGCACTGGATGATGAGTTGAAGGAATCTTTGATAGGGAACATACTTGCGGCCTTTCTTTGTGCTTCTTTCAACGTAGACTCTTCGTAATTCTTCAAAGATGAAAGTGGCATAGTGCACGTGTCGGTCGAAGGCAAAGCCGGTGAACATGGCTAATACCTGGGCCGACGCCGAGTCATGACCGGAATGCTTGGCTGTGAGGCACTTGTTAAGCACATCGAATAGAATCCGCCAGTGGGACTGAAGGTTTTTCGTGCGGAAGTCTGATGGTTTGGTAAGAGGGTCGTCATACCCTAGAGTTTGTATTTCAGTGAGGGCTTCAGATACGGATGGGTTTGGGTCGAATGAATCTAGGGTCGGAAGGTAGTCTTCTATGGGTAGACGAAGAATGTGGCGGATGGCTGCGGTGGTGATTTTGACTGGAACGCAGTCAATGGTGGAGGTGAAGTGAGGTTCGGGGTCGGTTATATATTGGAGCCTGTTCCAGAATTGTTGGAGGTAAACCTGGGGAACAGCTATGGCATTTGAAAGTGCATAATATATGGGATGGCGGGTGAGGATGTCGAAGGCAAGGGTTTGGGTTTCTTTTGAGAGGATGGAAACGTCGAGTTGCCAGTTATGTGGGATAAACTCGACAAACTTGGCGCTGGGTAAAATGGATTCCTCGGGTAGCTGAGCATTATTATTTGGAATGGGAGGATGGGGTACGGTGAGAATGATTGCTGGATCCATTATCCTGCAAAGTGCAACAAAGTTAGAATCATAAGACTTGATATGATAATGCATTGATGTGAAGTCTAGATGAGTGTGAAATAGAAATTGTCTGATCTGTTTAGCATCGGGTCTTTATTAGCAGAATAAAATTCCACTAATAAAGTCCAAAGTCAATCGTTAAGAGACCGATGTTAGATAAGACAGTTTCACTCAAACACTGATCCTAACTCTAATCAATGGTGCACTTGGATGGAACTATTTTTGTGATTTTTAATTTATATAAACATGCAGAAGTGGAAAAATGAAAATTAAAAAGTAAAAAAAAAAATCCTATTTGTTGTATTTCGGATGGTCCGAATTCGGATGAACAGTGTCACCGAATTCGGATCAGTCCGAAATCGGATAATGCATGAATCATGTCTGTGGGACCGAATTCGGATGAGGTGAAAATGGGGACCGAATTCGGATGATGGTCCGAAGTGTAATTCATGAATGAAGGTGATCCGAATTCGGATGTGTTATGAACATGGTCCGAATTCGGATGTTGACTTGTGAAAATGCATGCAATGATATGGATATGTCCTAATTTCGGATGGTACCTAGAATTCGGATGAGGACCGAATCCGGGTATCATCCGAATTCGGATGCACAGTGGTGAACAGACTTAGACAATTTCAAGTTTTGAAAATTTTGACCCTGATGTGATGGTCCGAATTCGGATCAACAGTGAACCGAATTCGGATCAACAGTGGTCCGAAATTGGTTTTGTACTTGGAAAATTTTTGAATCTAGTCTAAGTCGGACATCCGAATTCGGGTGGTGGTCCGAATTCGGACATCCGAAACTGCATGAGTGCAGTTAATGTTCATGCAAAAAATAAACGTGAACAGTTTGAATGTTAATGAAAATGCATGAAATTACAGATCCTAGTCTAAAATTACATAGGGAACATTTTATCTAACTACTACTAAGAAAAAATAACACATTTCAGTAACTAAAATGAGCAAAAACCGAAATGAAAAGTTAATAAAAATTTGAAAATCAAACAAGTAATATACTAAGTTAAAGACTGAAATAAAGATAGAAAAGTGTTACCTGGTGATGCCAAAGATAGAAAATGCAAGAAAAATGAAGAAGAACGAATGTTGAGAAGCTTCGAAGGTTGATAATGGTGGTATGGGGCGGTGGTGTCGACGGGAGCAAGGAGAGGAAGAAGAAAGAGAATAGAAATATCTTGTGAATGAAGGAATTGACCGTTTGACCACCCCTAAATACCTCCGCGCGGGTCGGGTCCGGGTCAAGCAAGATCCGCGCCCAAAAGGAATGGGCCGCCGGATTTGGACTCAACAAACACACACCAAGTTAAAAAATATGGGCCTTTCAAGAAATTAAACTAAACAAAATAAAAAATTGTCCGAATTTTTATTGCATCTTTTTGAGGTTTTCCATGAGACTTAAGAAATAAAAAAATAACAAATAAAAAGTAAAATATTTTTGGTATTTTCTTTAATTTTGAAATTAAAATAAAATGAAATAAAGTAAACTAAAATCTTTTTGGCTTTTTGATAAATTTGAAAGATAAAATCTTTTTGTGATTTTCAGACCTATTAAATTAAAACTTAACACTAAATTAGAATTAAGACTAACCTAAAATTCAAAAATTTAACTATAAAAGAAATAAAAAAGAAATACAGAATTATAAAATTTAAAATCCTAACTCTACTCCTCCTCAAATAAATACCGATCCTTTTTCCTTTTCCTTTTCAGATTTAAATCACGACAACCCTTTTTAAGCCTTACAAATACTGACAAACCTGGATATTGTTTGCATCCCACTCCGTGATGAGCAATTCACACAGCAATTTATCAGGATCATTAATTATTAAAAATATACGCAGATAAGGAAATAATAAGTTTCAATCTTGTGACATAATCCTTAAATTTAAATAACAAATATTTTCTAAAATAAAGGAATTTCAATCATGATAGATTAAAATAGAATTATTTAAGACAATATCTGATATTTAATTGGTGGGTGGATTCAACATGCCGATATGAGATACTAAAAACTGAAAACGAGGTTCGTCTAAAGCTTTAGTAAATATATCCGCAAGTTGGTATTCCGTGCCAACAAAATACAACTCAATGGTTCCTTTTTCCACGTGATCTTTAATAAAATGGTACCTGATATCTATGTGTTTTGTTCGAGAGTGCTGCACGGGATTGCAAGAGATGTCAATTGCACTTCGAGAGTCACAGTAAATAGGGATATTGGTGAGTGAGAACCCATAATCGCGTAATTGTGTTCTCATCCACAGCACTTGAGAGCAACAGCTTGCAGCTGCTACATATTCAGCCTCAGCTGTAGATGTGGAAACACAATTCTGCTTTTTGGAAGACCAACTCACTGGTCTATCTCCTAAAAACTGTATTCCTCCCGACGTGCTTTTTCTGTCCACTCTACAACCTGCAAAATCAGCATCTGAAAACGCGGTAAGATCGAAATCGGTTCCCTTTGGATACCATAGACCAAGTTCGGGTGTACCCTTAAGATAACGAAAAATGCGTTTTACCGCAGTTAGGTGTGATTCTTTTGGGTCGGTCTGAAATCTAGCACAAAGACATGTTGAAAACACTATATCCGGCCTGCTGGCAGTCAAGTATAGTAAGGATCCTATCATCCCTCTGTAAGTTGAATTATCGACACTTTTCCCGGAAGGATCGGTGTCTAACTTACAGTTGGAGGCCATGGGAGTTGCGATACTCGTGCAAGAGTCTAACTTATACTTCTTGAGAATGTCAAGAGTATATTTCGACTGGTTCACAAAAATCCCATCCTCAAGTTGTTTGACTTGTAATCCGAGGAAAAAGTTCATTTCCCCCATCATACTCATCTCAAACCGGGACTCCATTAGGGCTGAAAAATCCTTACAAAAATTACTGTCAGTAGATCCAAATATAATATCGTCGACATAAATCTGTACTAGCATTATATGTGGGCCTTCCCTTTTAGTGAACAGAGTTGTGTCCACCACACCTTTATAGAAACCGGCAGAAATAAGGAAATTCGAAAGACTATCATACCATGATCGAGGTGCTTGTTTTAAACCATAGAGGGCCTTATCTAGCACATAAACATGGTCAGGTTTATGTGCATCAACAAAGCCTTGTGGTTGTTCAACATACACTTCCTCGTTAAGTTCACCGTTTAGAAAGGCAGTCTTGACGTCCATTTGGTACACTTTGAAGTCTTTGTGTGCCGCGTACGCCAAGAAGATTCTGATTGCTTCGATCCGTGCAACTGGAGCGAAGGTCTCGTCATAATCTATCCCTTCTTGTTGTCGGTAGCCTTTGGCAACAAGTCTTGCTTTGTTCCTTATCACAATGCCGTTCTCATCTCTTTTGTTCTTAAAGATCCACTTCGTTCCGATGACTGTACGGTCTTTTGGCTTGGGAACTAACCGCCATACTCCTAGCTGTTCAAACTGGTTGAGTTCCTCTTGCATTGCAACTATCCAATCCGGATCTGTCAGGGCTTCATCCACACGAGTGGGCTCTATCATACTCAAGAATGATGCGTAGAGACATTCATTAGCAGATGCCCTACGAGTTTGGACTCCTGTTGATACGTCACCAATGATTTGCTCTTTTGGGTGACTGCGGGTCCATTTGATCTCGTGTGGAAGGGGTGCTCGGGATGGAACCTCTGTGGTTAATATGGGGATGGATGAGGATTCAAGGTCAATGGTTTCAAATGATGGTACCACAGGTTCTGGTTCAATTTCCGAGTGTTCAGGTGAAGGAAGAATCGTTGGTATTATATGTGAGGGTATTACAGGGTTAGATTCAACTGCGGATGTGTCGATGGATAAAAAGGATCAAATAAATTAACCAAATCAGAAGAAGAAAAAGAAATGGGGTTATTCGAAGAGTCTCCAGGCATTTGAGTAATGCGTGGTCCTGATTGATCAACTTCGGGTGCCAGTTCAGCAAACTCATCAAATGTGACGTGCACACTTAAGTACTTGATAAATTGTACTTTATTCAAAAAAAGTTGGTATGGAGTTTTGTTAAAGCGCTTATGGATGATGGAGCGATTCTGTGTATAGCATGCTGTTGATACGGCTTCGGCCCACAAGAACGGAGGTAGCTTTGAGTATGTGAGCATTGTACGAGCGGCTTCTACTAGCGTACGGTTACGCCTTTCCACGATCCCATTTTGTTGAGGTGTTCGAGCAGCAGAGTATTGATGCTGAATCCCTTTGGATCGAAGGAAGCCCTCCACTACTGAGTTCTTGAACTCCGTGCCGTTATCTGATCTGATTGATTGTACTGACAGCTGCTGTTGGGTCTCGACACTCTTGATAAAATCAATGATTTATTGAGCTGTCTCGTCCTTGGAACGCAAGAACCTGACCCAGGTATATCGAGAATAATCATCAACGATAACCAACACATATCGTTTTCCATTTATGCTTTGAGTTCTCATTGGTCCGCATAAATCCATATGAAGTAACTCCAAAACTCTTTTTGTTGATGGTTCGGGATTTTGTTTGTGAGATGATCGTTTCATTTTTCCTTTCTCACATGCTCCACACAGATGGTCCTTTTCGTAGCGCAACTCAGGAAGTCCTTTGACCAATTGCTTCGCAGCCAGCTTGTTGATATTATCAAAATTCAAATGGGATAATCTTCGATGCCACAACCAAGAATCTTTTGAAGAGGCTTTAGATAGTTGCAAATGTTATCCTTCACTACAAGTTTAGCTACGTCAATGGTGTAAAGGTTAGATTTTCGGGAACCAGTTAATATTTCTTTTCCATCCATGTTCTTAACACTGCAGTTCTTAGCCTTAAACGTTACTTCTAGTCCTTTGTCGCAGAGCTGTCCTATGCTAAAAAGATTATGAGATAACCCCTTAACATAGTCAACGTCGTTGATGACCAGATTATTTAGAACTAAGTCCCCGTATCCTTTTATGTGAGCCTGATGGTTGTTCCCGAATTCACAGTTCCGCAATACTGTTCAACAACGTTGGACAACAATTCTCTTCTTCCTGTCATGTGCTTGGAGCAACCCGAATCCATATACCAAATGGACTTAGCCTGAAAAACATATAAATTCATATAATGAAAAACTATATGCATTCAAACACATCCATTTTTAATTCACAATCAAACCGTGTTCTGAACCGAGATGTTCAGAAAACATGATGAGTTAAGACCGGTTCCTGGGCTATGTGCACAGAAGCCAAACGTGTCGGTTTAAGCACAACCGACAAGCAAAAGAACAGGTCCTAGTCTAAGGTAACTAGAAGCCATTTCTTTGAAGCACGGGTCTTGATCAGAAGTAACCAAGAACCATCTGCATTAAGATCACACAACCTTGGGTACCCACCTCAATATGGGTCCCTTTTTGTTAGGATTTCCAGATTTATAAGGCACGTGTACAGATTTAGAAACCCAACTAGCATTTGTGTGTGGTCCAGATGCACAACCCTTTGGAATCCATTGAAGATTGGATTTATTGGGTTTTGGAACCTTAGGCGCAGAAATTGCCTTTGGCTTTTATCTTTTTGAGACCTTTTTGACCGTTGCTTTGGTTTTGGGCCTTGGCAACGGACACATCTCAACTTTGTTTGTGGCCGATGATGCACTATTTTTTGTTTTCTTTTTCTGAATACGTTTAACAGGGTAAGGCACAAAAGCATTCATTTCAGGAACCTGTCGTCTATATTTAGTTGGACATAGATTAAACAAATCCTTGAAAGAGTACTTTAACGGAACAGTAGAATTTAGTACATCATTACAAACATTGTCACACACATTGTTACACAAATTGTCTTTAGAGATTACAGACATCCTATCGCTAGTAACAAATTTACTTGGCATTAAAGCCTTCTTCACAAAAAAACTTGTAAAATCCTGCATGGTGGTTTTTGGGACTCTCCTTATATGATCTGTAGGAACAAAACGATTAGAGTCAGTAAGCATGGAAGATTTAGACTTGACAGACTTTTCTTTTTGGTGATGAGTGGGTTTCTTAAAAGACTTGGATTTCATCTGAGTCTTTTTAGGAACCTCATTTTTGAAAACTTTTGAGCACTCACCTTTGACAATGATAGAAGAAGATTCAGCTGTAGCCTTACCTTTATCTGTTGACATACATGGAATTTTTAGGGAATGAGAAAGTGTTTGTTGTTTTGAAAGATCTTTCAATTGTTGTGAAACTATTTCAAAATTTTCTCTGTAGACAGTGACTTCCACAGTGTGTTGAAAAGATTGATTTACCAATTCTTCTTCTCTCTTAAGAAGAGCATCTTGAAGATCAAGTGCTTTCTCTTGAGACGACTTCAATTCCTTTTCTAAAACAATGATTTGTTGTTGAAGAACTTTTGCAGGAATATAAAGTTGAGGAGTTGATTTTACAGTTTCAGTGTTCAATTCAGTTTCTGAATAAGTTGACGAGAGATCTTCCTCTAAAGTGGGTACTCTAGAAGAATAACTCTCGTTAAGATCTTCATAATGAAAAGAAATTTCTTTATCTTTACGCGCAACACGTTTCTCATTTTCTTGGTTTAAAACTTCTTTTGATGACTCAAAAAAGAAAGATTTAATACCGGCTCCCATATAATTCATGTCATAAAATACAGGTAAAACATTTTGTGCCTTTTCCAAATATTTAGGATTTTTAAAACCAATTCCTTGTTTAGAATGGTAAAACCTAGTTTCTTTGGTCTGATTTAAATGGATAGTTTGTTCTGTTTGACCCCTTTTCAAAAATGCATCGTCAAGGGTCTTTATTCTTGCGTACAAACTTATCCTTTCTTCTTCAATCATTTTGTATTTTTCTAAACTGTCTATATTTTCCATATTTACCACATCTAATTGTTTTGTAAGAACAGAAATTTCTTCTTTTAAAGAGAGTTTTTCTTTTGAAAGCGTTTCCATGCAAGATACAAGGTATATATTCCTATCCTGAACATATACTTTTTCTATCAACATCTGTTTTATAACATTATGATTAGTTAACCATTTTGAATGATATAATTCAGATGATTCTTTCAGAATATGAGCTTGATGTTCAGCCTGTACACACTTTGCAGTTTCAGCATTTAGTCTATCTTGTAGATCAAGTATTTGTGTGTGTAGTGTACATTCATTATCTACAAATAATTTATTTACATGTGCAGGAATGTAATAGGAATATACCTCACTGGACTCGGAACCGGATGTGGAGCATTCGGGATCGTCGGTTGTAGCCATCAGACATGCTGGTGGATGTTTCATTTTCTCCCCCTCAGCAGCAATGTCTGAATTTTCAGCAGTGAAATCAGCACATGTCTCCAACCCCAGACGATCAACCATGTAGCAATTCTTGCCCTTCTCATCCTCGTCTTCAGAATCTTCAGCATCCCAGTAGTCCTCCTGGGCGACGAGGGCTAACGCATCCGCTTTCTTCTTGGCAGTCTCGAGCTTTCTCTCGTAGTAAGCAACGTCTCTTTCGAAGTTATTCTTGCATTCCCTAGCAAAGTGGCCCGGTTTGCCACATTTGTAGTAGAGACGTTCATCAGTGGCCTTCGGCTCATCTGCTCTTGGCTTTTTGTAAGGTCTACCAATGCAAGATCTATCTAGACGCGGATCCGTTAACGAGTGCGGAATCCTCGTTGACGGTTAGACGGACAACTCTCAACCAACGGAAACACGGAGACTATTAGACGCTGAACGAACGACACACGAACGATCCTACGTACTAATTCTCTCCGAAACGGGACTCACCTAGCTGATAAACTCGAGATCGCCTATTGCTTAATTCCTCACGAATTCTGCCAAAGGTCTGCTAATGATTCGAGTCTATCCCTAATTATAGACCCTGATTCGAGTCTGTTGTGGGCCAACCTCGAATCTGGACTAAGGCCCATTCGAATCTGTCCATCTGACAGATTCGAATCTAGCCCATTCGAATCTAAGGATACATTCGAATCTATCACAGATTCGAATGCCTTCCTTTACCTATTCGAATCTAGCCAATACACTTAAACACTTAAGTGATGAAACTTATGTTTTAACTTATGCTTGACATAATCTTTGACCTTTATGTTTGAACTTCTTGTAATATGTTACATCAAGTTCAAACACACAATCAATAACAGACAAACACATATTAAACATATATATCAAAATACTGGTTAACTCAGAATATTACTTAAATCATAATCGATTAGACTGCTATCGTCACACAGGGTGTACCAACAGACTCCCCCTTGACGATAGCTTCTAATTATTTACATGACATCAAATTTAAGTACTAGAGCTATATATATTACTACCTGCATATAATCCCGCATCTATACAAACTTTAACTACCTTTTGGAACTTCCTGGCTTCAGATCTCCATGGTTCAGTGAAGAAGATAGGCTGATCGTGAAGCTTCTTCAGGTCGTCTTTAGATAGGTTTATCAAATGCAGAGGATCATATACTTTCAAAATGACCTGCTCGTCTTGATCTTCCATGATAGCTTCAGCAGTGTCAATCTCTAAGTACCACCACTTCATGTTGCTCAAAACATTCTGTGGCATTGGTTTCATAGGTACTTTCTTCAGACATTTAACTGGCTTGTACACCATTCTGGCCCAAGGTCTTCCAGTATGAGGATCTATCCTTGATCCATCCTCGACCCTTTTGCCTGATCTCGGCATAAGCCTCTCAAATTTGCCTGATCGCCCTTCTTTCCTTATAATTCTTTCAATAACGCTCGCGTAGGGATCATCTCCAATATTGATCAGCTCCTTCCAGGCTAACTCTTTAACTTCAATCTTAGGCAATGAATTAAAAGCTTTCAGTGTCCGCCTCAAGTATTGAAGGCCATCTCTTCTCTTCAAAATAAACAGCTGCAGTTCTCTGTCAAAGAACCAGCTAATAATCCCTCCTGAGAAGTTTCCGGCACCTGGAACTCTCATTTTCTTCTTCATCTTCAGCTGATCTTTCTTTTCTTCCTTTTTGAACCAAAGATTTATCAGATCAGCTCTAGATGGCTCTTTCTCAGCCTCTTCAAGGTCTTTATCTTCAGCTGAGGCTACCTTGATGTAATCAATATCAATCACATTATGATCTTGGCTTTCATACAGTTCAGTGATTGGTTGTGAATTGATTATTACTTCATTAACGTGATCATCTTCATCATCTATCACTTCATCATCAGATCTCCAGTCAGCGACATCATCTGGAATAAACTCACCTTCTTCTAAATCTTCAAGATCATCTTCAAAATCAAAATCCATCAGCTCTTCTTCAATATCTTTTAGCGCATCGATCATGTCGCTATCTAAAGTCCTTGAAGAACTAGCCTCTCCTCTTTCACCTTCTGTTTGACTTGGCTCCCCCTGAGATTGAGCAGCCTGAGCAGTAGAAAAATCTACTGGCTCATCCTGTCTTTGAGAGCTGGGATCATTGCCTTGGTTATCATCTTCATCATCGTCCCTCCGCCTCTGTACTTCTTGATCACGACACGACGTCTCCCCCTGAGCCTGAAGGTTTTTCATTAACTGCTCAATGAGGGAGCGCATCGATCTTAACTCGGTGGCCTGGTCGCAGACGAATGTTTTTAGCTCAATATTCTCCTCTTGGATTGTTTCAACTGTCTTCTTCAATTCAGCATTTTCTTTATCTAAATTTGCATTATGTGCCTGAATTTCACCTATTGCCTTTGTTAGGCTCAGGATTTGGACATGTTGGAAA
>JAANYP010000784.1:0-93656 GCA_020465985.1 Centrapalus pauciflorus
AATTATACTTGAGAGAAAAAAAATTTCACATACACATCACAAAAAAATGAAAAACACACACAAAAACAAAAATTAAAAGTATTAACAAAATGCATTTGCTCCCCCTCAACTTATTAGTCCATTTTTCAGCTCTGCTCCCCCTACAAAATAACAGATAATTTTTATCAGATTTATGCAAAATTAGATAAATTTCTTTTCTGCTCCCGCTGCACATGACAATCCAGATCTTGTTAAATTCCAAAGAATATAACCTTTTATGATTCATGAATTCAACATCAGATAAAAATCACTTAAAAATGAAATTTTAAAACTATAATTTTGAAACTACTGAATCATTAAATCTTAACGATTCAACATACCTAATTTATATACCAAAAAATTAAACCGCTTTTCATCTAACGCTTGGGTAAACAAATCAGCTAGTTGATATTCAGTAGGTACAAAATATAATTCTATATTTCCATTTTCTACATGATCTTTTATGGAATGATACCGAATGTCGATGTGTTTCGTTTTTGAATGTTGCACCGGATTTGATGCAATAGCTATTGCGCTCTGACAATCACAGTATATTGGAATTTTCTTTGGTGTAAACCCGTAATCACGCAGTTGGCTCTTCATCCACAACACTTGAGAGCAGCAGGAAGATACAGCAACGTACTCTGCCTCAGCTGTAGACAATGAAACACAATGTTGTTTCTTGGATGACCAACATACGGGTTTGTCACCTAAGAATTGTACTGCTCCTGACGTACTCTTTCTGTCCATCTTATCACCTGCGTGATCAGCGTCAGAAAAAGCAGTCAGATTAAATGAAGACTCCCTAGGATACCACAAACCAAGATTTGGAGTTCCTTTGAGATATCTTAAAATTCGTTTTGCAGCTGTTAAGTGTGACTCTTTTGGATTTGCCTCATATCTAGCACAGACACATGTAGCAAACATAATATCTGGTCTACTTGCTGTTAAGTACATTAATGACCCAATTATACCTCGATAATGGGTCACATCTACAGGTTTCCCTGAGATGTCCGCATCGAGTTTTGATTTTGAATCCGGAGCCATGGGAGTTTTCATAGGAGTACTATTGACCATGTTAAATTTCTTTAACATGTCTTGTATGTATTTTGACTGATTGATAAAAATACCATCAGTTAATTGTTTTACTTGTATCCTAAGAAAAAATTTATTTCACCCATCATGCTCATTTCGAATTTCTGGGACATTAAAAATGCGAATTTCTTACAAAATTCTGGATTTGTAGACCCAAATATTATATCATCTACATATATCTGTATAACTATGATATCTGACCCCTGACGTTTTATAAACAAGGTTGTGTCAACTGCACCTTTTGTAAATGCACATTTCAACAGATATGTTGAAAGTGCATCATACCAAGCACGAGGTGCTTGTTTAAGGCCATACAGTGACTTATCCAAAATATATACATGATCAGGTTTCGAAGGATCAGTAAACCCTTCGGGCTGATATGTATATACTTCATCTGTTAGCTCCCCGTTTAAAAACGCAGTTTTGACATCCATTTGATATACTGTAAAATTTTTATGAGCGGCAAAAGCTAAAAACATCCTTATAGCTTCAATTCGTGCAACTGGTGCAAATGTTTCATCATAATCAATCCCTTCTTGTTGGCTGTATCCTTTGGCCACGAGACGAGCTTTATTCCGAATAATGACACCGTGTTCATCTTTCTTGTTCTTGAAGATCCATTTCGTGCCTATTAAGGATTTGTCTTTTGGGCGCTCAACAAGTCTCCAGACCTTTAACCGTTCGAACTGGTTGAGTTCTTCTTGCATCTCCACAATCCAATCAGCATCCAGAAGGGCTTCTTTTACATTTTTAGGCTCAATGTTACTAAAAAAATTTGAAAATAAGCATTCATTTATTGTAGCCCTTCTGGTTTGGACTGACGCAGATGGATCACCGATGATGTTCTCTATTGGGTGATTTCTTGTCCACTTAACTGTATGTGGAAACGGTTCTATTGGGCCTTGGTTGGGATTTAGATCTATATATGGTTCGGGAGTTACTGCAGATGTTGTAGGTGGAACATCTGAGGTAGGAGCTTCTGACTGTTCAGAAGTATTGGGGGTTTCAGAAGAATGTGGAGATTCAATTGGTTGTACAGTCTCAGTAATTGACTGCACATTTGCTGTTGAAGCTTCTCCAGTTTCTTCTGAACTTTGTTGTTGAGAAAGATCTGAAACTACGACTGGATCTTCAGTTATCCTGTCAGGCACCAAATTTTGAACATTAGATTTGGGCGTTTCAAAATAGTCGTCATAAAAGTTCTCAAACAACTTATTTAATTCAGAATGTTCAGCATTTTGTCTATTTGACTCTAATGAAGTCTGCATATTAGGTTCGGGTCCTGAACTGGTGTGTTCAGAAGCCATTACCACTCCTTCGTCGAATTTAACATTTACGCTCTCGTTGACTATCTTGGTTCTCTTGTTGTACACTCGGAAAGCAACCGACTCCTTTGAATACCCGATGAAGATTCCTTCATCCGCCTTTTGATTAAACTTTCCCAGATTGTCTTTATCATTCAGTATAAAGCATTTGCAACCAAAGACATGGAAAAATTTAATATTAGGTATTCGTTTATTAATCAGTTCATACGGAGTTTTTCCGAATCTTTTATTTATTATTGAACGGTTTTGTGTGAAACAAGCTGTTGCAACCGCTTCTGCCCACAAGATCAATGGTAAATTGGAGTAGGCCAACATCGTCCTAGCTGATTCCACTAGTGTCCGATTTCTTCTTTCAACGACACCGTTTTGTTGTGGAGTTCGAGCGGCTGAGAACTGATGTCTAATTCCTACTGAATTCAAGAACGAGTCAAGTGATTTGTTCTTGAACTCTGTTCCATTGTCTGAGCGGATTGTCTGAATTGTGAGTTGCAACTTTACTTGTATTTTCCGGATGAAGTCTATAATGGTTTCGGTTGCATCTGATTTGGATCTTAGGAAAAACACCCATGTGTATCGTGAATAGTCATCAACTATCACCAATACATATCGTTTCTTATTTATACTTTGTACTCTCACTGGTCCACACAAATCCATATGCAGTAACTCTAGTGCTCTTGTGGATGAGTGTTCTGTTTTGGATTTGTGTGTGGCTCTTGTCATCTTTCCTTTTTCACATGCCGCGCATAGTTGCTCTTTTTGAAATTTGAGCGCCGGCAGCCCTTTAACTAACCCTCCTTTTGCTAGGTTGGTCAGCTCATTGAAATTCAGATGCGAAAGGCGACGATGCCACAGCCATGCTATTTTAGATGTTGCTTTTGACAATAAGCAGACATCTTTCTTCGGATTGATCGAGGCTAAATCAATGGAGTACAAATTTATTTTCCTGTTTCCTGCTAGAATTTCTTTTCCTTCTGCGGATCTGATGCTGCACCGATTGGCTTTGAAGTTGACTTCTAACCCCTTATCACACAATTGTCCAATACTAAATAGATTGTGACCAAGACCATCAACATAAAAGACCTTTTGGATGGTGATTTTGTCATACTTCAGACTTCCGTATCCTTTGATCGGACAAAACTGATCGTTTCCAAATCTAACCGTCCCACAGAACTTTTCTACAAAGTCCGTGAGTGTGTCTCGTTGTCCGGTCATATGTTTGGAGCATCCGGAGTCAAGGTACCAGACATGGTTTACCTATAAAACGAAGTAGCACATGAGGTACCCACTTGTAGTTGGGTACTTTTGTTTTAGGTAAATCATGCATAGTATCTTTTGTTTTTCTAACTGATATGGCTTTTAGCTTATCATTTGAATTTATTTTAGGTACCCATTTTTGAACTGTTCTTTTGGGTATCCACTTTTGTACAATTCGCGGTGGAATTGTTTTTGAAATATTTTTCTGTGGAACCTTTTTCTGTTTATAAAATGGGTCCTTTTTCTTTGGTTGCCATACGAGCTTATTATATTTCACAGTTTCAGGCTTACAAACATAAGAATTCAAAGCAATTAATTTCGTTCTTGAAAACTTAATACAAGAATTTTTAAGACTTTTATCATTATTACAGACAGAATGTTCAATTTTGCTATTTCTATCTGTAACAATTTTTTCTTTCACGCGCCATTCTTGTTTTATAATCTTGTTTTTCTCTTCTCTTTTCTTCTTTCGCCATACTTGTTTTCTCGATCCGTTCACAATGATATCTGGCATAAAAGAAGTATGAGAATTAGTGGATTTAGAAACTCGTTTCTTCTGTAAGTTTTTCATAGTTGTTGAAGATTTGACTTTACGTGCAATAGAGTCCGTTGATGAAGATGATTCACCCTTTTCAAAACTAGGAGACTGAACAAAAAATTTTGTTTTCCCCTTCTTTTGTTGTACTGATGGTGAAATTTCAGATGGTTTTAAAGAATCTGTAGCCATTCTTTGCAGAATTTTAACAGGTGCTTTATTACCATTTGATTGTTTATTAAGTCAAAGGTTTGATAAATTCACCAATTTTACCAAACATTTGATCTAATGAATTATCATCAGAGTGCATGTACAGATCAAATTCTTTCTCTGAATTAATAGAGTCAAAAGAAGTAGTTGATTGTGGATCAGACACATTTATGTGTTTAGGCTTATTTTGCAACATTTGTTCCATTTTAATTTATTCTGCCTTGAGAGTTTCATTCGCTGTCTTAAAATTTTTAATTTTCAATTCTAAATCAGAATTTATCTGTTCTAAAATTGAATTTGGTAAATATAATTTTTGAGACTGAGTTGATAATTCAGACAAATTCTTTTCAGAATAAGTTTGAATTAACTCTTCTTTAATATCAATAATGTTGCTTGTTTCATTTATCTTTGTATAATCAACATAATTTTGCATTTTGTCTGATCTTAATCTTTTTATTTCTTCGCTAGATTCTACTTCTTCAGATGCTTTCATGAATGTCATTTTTAATCCTAAATTCATGTATCTGACATCGTATAGTGTTGGTGAATTTGATATAGCTTTTGTCAGATACTTAGGATTTTCCCAACCAATACCAGATTTAGAGTTATAAAACTCTGTATCTTTTGGTTGATTTAAATATATTGTTTGATCTGTTTGCCCTCTTTTAATAAATTCATCCTCCATCTTTTTTATTTTCTCATAAAGTTTAGTTCTCTCTTCAAATATGGCATGATATTTTACAGAAAAGTTTGAGGCTTCTAACTCAGCTATTCGCAGACTTTCTTGTAAATCAAATATTTTGTGATTCAGATCAAGTATATTGCTTTGAAGTTCTTTTTCCTTATCTTGTAAGTCTAAGACAGCTCGTAAAGCTAAGGCTTTATCTTTGGAAAAATCTAGGACTAAATTGTGTTCATTTCGAAGTTTGTTTTCCAAAGAATGAACCTTTTTCTTTTCTGCCTTTAAGGATTGTTCAAACTTTTTAAGCATAAAGGCCATATTAGTTAGTTTTTCTTCTAAGATGCATGAGTCATCAATATCAGAGTCTGAATTAGAATTTACCTCCGGTCCTTCTGAATCATCTGAGTTTTCAGACTCTGAATCTTCCTCATTTTCAGCTTCATTTTGGCCAGATGCCATTAATGCAACTTCTTCTGTTGCTTCTTCTTCATCAGACTCAGATTCTCTCCTCTCTGCATCCTCTTCATCTGTCAGTCCAACCCACACCTCATCTTCATCTATCATAGCTGATTCACTCAGTTCAGATTCATTGAAAATTTCTGACTTTAGACAAATATGGGCATCTTCATCCAAGATATCATCGTCTTCTGATAACTGTAACCAATGAACGTCCTCTGCCATAAGAGCTTTGCCTGACTCTTTCTCTTTGGCCAAGAGTGCCTTTCTTGTATAGTAGTCTGAATTTTTGACTACAGGAGATCTGCATTCCCGGGCATAGTGACCTGGTTTTCCACAGTTATAGCATTTCTGCTTCGACTCCTTCTTGGCTGATTTATCTGACTTCTCATATTTGTCAGACTTTCGTGTACTACTTTCTCCAGCTTGCTCATATTTATCCTTTTTCTCAACTTTTCTTGAACCTGTTTTGTAGCGCATTTTGTTGTTGGTTGGCTTCCTGTAAAATTTCTTCTGAAATGCCTTCGTAAGCAGTGCTATCTGCTTTTTCATCTCTTCTATCTCTGGATCTGCAGATGAATCTGATGATTCTGATTCAGAAGATGTGCTGCTGATTACTAGGGATGTGTGGAATGACCGAAAAACCGAACCGAAACCAGAACCGAACCAGAACCGGAACCGATTGGAACCGATTTATAGTATTCGGTTCGGTTATCGGTTCTTATAATCTTCAATATTCGGTTCTCGGTTATTCGGTTATTGGTTCTGCGGGTATCGGTTTTATCGGTTATAGAACCGATTATTTGAAAAGCTCATAATATGCAAATTAAGAAATTATTTAAAAGCCCACAATGTGAAAACCAAAAAAATCATTTGTTGGAACAATATTTTTAGGATGGTGAAACTACAAAATTTATATGAAAACATCATGATCGACACTTCTCTTATTATATTTTCATGTTTTTTTGTTTGTATCGTGTTATAATAGATAGAATTATATACATTTTTTAATTTTCGGTTCTAATCGGTTCCGTACCCGAAATACCCGTACCATAACCGAACCGGAACCGGAACCGCATTATAATTATTGGTTCGGTTATCGGTTCTTACAATCTTTAATATTCGGTTTCGGTTAAATCGGTTCCGGTTCGGTTCGGTCCGGTTCCGGAACCGTTTACATCCCTACTGATTACTGCTCTCTTTTCCTTTTTCAGCTTGTATTTATACTTTTTCTCCGCCAGTAGAGCTAGTGGATCAGCAGTTTCTTTTTCCGCTTTCTTCTTTCCAGATATTTTCCTCAATACAACTTCTTGGTAGTTGTTGAGGTTTTCAAATAGCATATGAAAATCCATCTCCTCAATATCTTTCGTTTGTTGGATGATCATAGCATATTTTTCCCATTCTGGATTTAGCACATTTAAAAATTTGACATTGATGTCCAAGTTGGACTTTGTCACTCCGTTTCTTTTTACTTCACTTACGAGATTCACAAATCTGAGGTAAGTGTTTTCCAAAAGCTCACCTTCACGAGCTCTGAAGTTCTCAAACGTCATTAGGCTATTCCTAGCCCTATTAGTAGCAGCTTTGTCTGATCCCCTCATGATTTTGCATACCTCATCCCAGATGGACTTAGCAGTCTTTGTATTTGTCAGACAAGTGTATATATCATTGGGGATTGAAATCAACAATAGTTTTCTGGCAGTCTTGTCCCCTAACTTTCTCTTTTTCTGGGCCTCTGTTAGGTTTGTGACCTCAACAGTTCTCGGTGGTATTGGGGGATTGCCTGTTGGTACTCCTGGGATCGTTTCCATAAAAATTGCTGGTCCTTCATTTAATGATTTCAGCATTTCTTCAGAAAAATCATGGAAACTGATAAATTCAAGAAACCGCTCCCGCCATTGGACATATTCTCCTCTGTATAAGATTGGGGGTTTGGTTTCTGATCCCATAGCAAGTGCATCTTTAGACATGTTGATTGATCGTTGGGAAACTTGACCAAGATCAAATGAACTCCAAATGAGATTGAAAAGTTTGATCACACCTTGAAACACAGATTAGTACTGATATCTACAACACAATGACTTGTTAGTAGCAATAAGCAGCTTAATTCAGACAGTGAATTGTGTTTGGATTAATTTGTGTGACAAACTTGAATGATTCTTGTGTTATGAGTGAAACTTGAATGAATGTAGTGTAAAACTCGATTGAGTTTATGGTAAAACTCGATTATGTCTTTTACCAAACTCGATTGATTCTTTCAGTGAAACTCGATTGAGTCTTTGATCAAACTCGAATGTGTGTTTGATCAAACTCGAATGTGTGTTTGATCAAACTCGAATGTGTGTTTGATCAAACTCGAATGTGTGTTTGATAAAACTCGAATCAAGTATATGACAACTTGTCTTATACAAAAACTCGAATGAGTCTTCTACAAAACTCGAATGGGTCTTATATAAAACTCGAATGAGTCTTATATAAAACACGAATGATGTTGTTCTGAAATTCAAGTTTGTTAACAGACTGTTGTCAACTCGGATATCACAATATGTCAACTCGAGTATTAGTAAAACACAACTCGAATAACTAAGATAACCAACTCGATTAACTAAGGTACCCAACTCGATTAACTAATATACCCAACTCGATTAACTAAGATACTCAACTCGATTTACACACAGGATGTGTATATTTCGAGTTTCTTAGTATTTTCAGCTTTTTCAAGTCTGAAATTCAAATTAAATCCAAATTTTACCCAATTTCACTCAAATTGTAATCGAAGGTAAAGTTTTTTAATACAAACACTTTATGTAAAGCACTTTTATGCAAAAATGGATCTAAAACTGACTTTTTCAATGAAACAGTACCGGTTTTTGAACTTTTCAAAATTTCAGAAAATTGCTTAGATCTTTTTCTGTGTTTTGAAAATCAAAACAAGTTTATATTCAATTGATTCGTCTTTGAATCCTTAACCTTCGATCCAATTATCACTGACAATGATCAACAGAATCAAAACCCCTAGTGATTTTAGGGTTTTTCCGAAAAAATACTCAAGAACACGTAAAAAAAATTTCAATCTCAATCAGAATGATTCATCCCTAAGGCTCTGATACCAATTGTGAATATTAGTTTCTAACAATTCAATCAACAATAAGCAATTAATAAGAACACAGAATTTAATCAACACTAACCAAATGATTCGATTGATGATTTTGTTGATTACAAAATATCTTCATGTACAGTGCTTCTATTCTGATTACAATCCTTCCAAGAGAATATTCTGACAGATCTATATATTTGGAAAGTCAAAATGGCTATTTATACATATTTACAAACTATTAGGAAAATACAAAAAAAGTCCCTAGACTTTGATTTTCATCAATCAAAACATATTCTAACAATTTGAGTTGTTAACCTCGTTATTATTGGGTTAAAAGAAATCAAATGTATTAATAATTTTTATCATAGTTGGTGTGATAAATCAAGTTAAGTTATTACCTTAATTGTATAGAACTACTTTAATATTGTAACGAAAATAAATCATTAAAGTAGAGAAGTATCTATTAATTATTAACGAAAGGGTTAACAAACTTTAACAAATAAATCAGAACCTACTGACTTAATCATTGAACTTTAATTAATAGAATTGGTAACAGAGTTAGTAAAATATAGAGTTGGGAATATTGACAAATAGGCAATGTACTTTGATATCAGGTCTTTAGTAAATTCGATTGAGGCGTGTGGATTTTGTTAGTGCTTTCAGCTGTTAGCGGGTATACGCTTGGCGAGTACAGATTGCAGGCACTGTGAGTAATTGATTTAATTTCGCAAATGATCATAATTGATATGCTTGCACTGGATATCTCTTTCGTTTCTATTGCCATGATTATTCTTTAATTACCATGCTTAGCCTTGAATGTTGTTATTTCTTTTGTTGCCTTGAGCCGATATCTGAGAACCCTTTTTCCCAGTATGCATACTGTGTATTATGTGGATTAACCGAGGTTGCTGTGTGCTTCCAAGTTGTATGGCGGGCGAGCCGCATGTTTTGTACACGTGCTAACCGAGCGAGTCGTACGCCGTGTACTTGTTATCGGGCGAGCCGGTAACAATACCCTAATCGTGTATGCTAAACCGAGCGAGTCGTAATGCTACACATGTTGAATTTGAGCCGATATTTGTGTTGATCATACTATATATGCTTGTCTGTGCTTTTAAATCTGTTACTCGCTAGGCGACGGCTTACCCCGGTTGTGGGGACAAAATTTCAGGTTTAGCTGATAATGGAAAGGCACCAGCTTCAGGATCTAGAGTTTGAGCATTATGGTATCAGAAAGACTTCCGCATTCACTCTGATTTATATTTTGTACTTGGGATGGGTAGATCCCTAGACTTCGGTTTGGTTGTAATATCTAGATATTTTATTTTAGCGCGCTCTGAATGTGTTGGTTTTAGTTTATTTATGTATTGAAATTGAAGTTTGATATTAGGAAGCTTTATTGTATTACTTCGAGGATTATGTTGCAGATTTTAGTAAAAACGTCGCGTTATTAGAACGGGACGTTTCATGCAATATTGACAGAAAATCCACAACTGGTGGATGTCAATACTTGGGAACAAGATTGGTCTCTTGGCAGTGCAAAAAGCAAACTACTGTCTCCACATCATCTACTGAAGCAGAATATGTAGCAGCTGCAAGTTGCTGCTCCCAGGTGATGTGGATTCAAAATCAACTGAGAGACTATGGTATGAATTTCCTATCCACTCCCATTTATATTGACAATTCAAGTGCAATTAGCATTGTACAAAATCCAGTGAAATTTCCCAAAACCAAGCATATAGAAATTAGATTTCATTTTATAAGGGATTGCAATGAGAAGAAATTAATCCAAGTTACCAAAATTCACACTGATGATCAGTTAGCTGATCTATTTACAAAACCATTTGATGTAGGAAGATTCACCTTCCTAGTATCAAATATTAGTATGGTTAATATGGATTAATTTGTTTTTCTGTGTACATATGCTTGATTAAGGGGGAGTCACTGTTTCATTAACAGTCGCCTAATTTTCAACTATCAGCTTGAGTATTTTCTCAAGCTGCTAGTTCATTTTCTCGAACTGTTAGTTGTTTCAGTTGATCTGTCAAAGTGTGCAGGGTAATATGGTCATTTCCATAAGTGTGTGCGCTGGTTTAGATATTTTCAAAACCTTTAAAGGTTCCAGTTTCGTTCTATTATAACTACCAGTTGCAAAATATCTTCTTGAACCCTTCTTGATTCTCTGAAACAATTCCCACGCACATCACTGAAACCCTAAAATCTCCGATTCATCTTCAATGGAGTTCGTCAAAGAACATAACTGTCTACCCTACTCTCTCAAACACGCTGATCTTGAACCGTTTTGTAACAACCTAACTTTTAGTCAGTCATGTAATGCTTAAGTTTTGAGATAATAATATAATTTTATTATATTATATTATTTATGTTGCAATTATTAAATAAAATATGAAAATGGATTAAGTAAATATAATTTTTAAATTATATTTATGATATAATTAAGTAAAATAAAAGAGATATAAAATACAAAAGTTTAAGTGGGTTAAGATTACAAATGTGATCAAATGGAGATATAAAATTCGAATTAATGATCATTAAAGACCATTAACTCAAATTTCACTCTCTCTCTCTAATCTCTCTCTAAGCTCACGGAAATCTCAACAAAATCATCAAGAAAGTTCATAAAATTTGCAATAAATTTGGGAAGCAATCAAAGAAGAAGTTACAACAATCCTTCAACAACAAGAATCTACAAGAATTAAAGGTAATTATTTTGATAAAACTTGAAATTTATGTGTTTTGGTTCGGTTTTGGTAAAAACCGAAACCAAAGAATTAAAAGGAGAAATTTTAGGTTGCATGTATAAGAATTTTGTAGATTATGATGAATTTAAGTTAAAAGATGTTAAAGAAACAAAATTTTATGGTTAGATCATTCAAAATTAATTAAAAATCGGAATTTTTGTTAAAATATGTGTTCTTGAGAAAATTATGAGTTTTTGGATGATCTTGATTAAATTAAGATGTTTTTGATCAAAGAAATTATATAAAAACACTCAAATAATGTTAATACAACCTTATATAACATTGCATGTTAATAAAATGAGTTTTTAGTAATTTTTATGAAAAATCCGTATGAACAATATGATAAACACCAAGAACAATTTCTGGGAAAAATGCTAAGTATGGATCCGAATTCGGGTAGGACCGAATTCGGATGTTGTCCATTTCGGACCTATGATTCGGTTCGGATGATGGGTCCAATTCGGATGCTTCACAAATTCGGATATCACTATTTCGGGTTTTAATGATCCGAAATTCGGTGCTTATATTGAAAATGATCCTGATTTCGAAACCAATGCTAATTCGGATGTGTCCGGATCCGGATGATCCGAATCCGGATCCCATTCCGGGCTGATCCGAAACTTATGATCCGAAAACTCAATTTTATCTATTTTGATATTTTAATATGGATGATTATATTTATATATATACAAGTGTTAAATATATAAATAAAGGACTTTTGAGAATTTGAAAGAATAAAGAATATGATCGGACAAAAGATTGATGAACTGAAAGTTATCAGAATCAGATAGAATTACAGATTTTTAATGACCAAAAAGATGATGATGATAATGATAATGATGAAGATGATGAAATTAACATGATTTTATCATGAATGAATTTGAACAGGTTCAGTATATTCTGAACAAAGATTTAAAGACTTAAAGACTTAAAAGCGGGTCAGAGAATTGATTGACAGAACAGATTGACAAAGATAAAATCCTGAGATAACTCAGGTGGCAGATTTTTATATCTGTTTGATAAAGACCCAGACCTGTGAGTTATAGATATTCAGATTGAACATGCATAAGATCCGGTTGAGATATATTGCTGCTGTTAGATTTATTGACATTCATTTATCAGCTGAATTGAGACCTGTGCACACCATGGTTGGGTGTTGCCCAGTGGATCATGATAGCTATTTGATTATCTTTTCATATTGCATTTAATATTGCTTCAGACTTTGCTTTATGATTCATTGCTATCATGACTTCTAAGACATATGTTTCCATCATTGATCAGACATTTGATAGATTGATTCAGCTTGACTAGCCCTTATGGTCTATTGTTCTAGACCCGGCTATTTCACCAGTTCTTATGAATTGGTAATGACCTCCGATGTTCCGCCATATTGACTTACTGGTAGCTAGCCCAGTATGTGGCTGATCCCCACGATTTAAGCGTGAGTGTGGCTTGAACATCATCCGATCTTATGATACTATATCTCAATCATGAGGGCTGTAGCGGCAACCAAGACATATCACGCTAAGACTAATGACCCCGCTTGACACGCATGTGATATTGAAAATCTATAAACTCACTAAGCTTTGCTTACAGATGTTGCATTAATATTTTACAGGAAAAGCCAAAGGAAAATCACCTGCAGGACCTAGTACTTAGGTCATTCAAGATCCAAGTTTTGAAGTTTTCTTAGACCACTACTCAACAAACTTTCTGGTATTGATTGGAAGACAACAAATGTGGTGGTTCTGGGTAGACTTGATGTAATGTATGATGTTATGACTAGATTAGATGTTACCTTTTTATAACTTTATTTTGAAATATGTAACTTAAATCCTAATCTGTAATGTACATGTAATTATTAATTCCGCAATTAATTACCCTATCTTAGTATGGTTGATATCGTATTGCATGATGTGGGACCTAGACTCTGAGGACTGCCCCGGAAGGGGAGGTCTTCACAGGATGGTATCAGAGCCCTAGTTTGAGTGAATCAAGTATTACGTGAGTATACTTGGTCTCAAACTGAAGCAATACATATGTATCAATCATTTAGGTGGTTTGAACTGAGATAGGATGTACAGACTATTAGGATGGGAAAAAGGGTACATAGATCTAAGTCTATAAACTGATAGCTACATGCTTTTAATTTTCAGTAGAAGATGTCAGGATCAGGATCAGGTGATATTCCCAGCAACATGAACCCACAACAGATGTTTGAAATGATGCAACAACTTTTAGCCCAACATTCAGAACAACAAAACAAAATAATGCAAGAACAGTTTCAGGCCAGAGATGAGGCCGAAGCTAAAAGACGTGAAGAAAAGAAAAATAAGAGAAAATAAAAGCAAGTCCAGACTAATGAATCTGATTCTGATAACTCGAATCCAGAAACCCAAACTGCTCAGCCAAAAGGCTGCAAATTTAAAGATTTCAAAGCGAGCGGTGCCCTGAATTTTGAGGGTACAGTGAATCCGATTCAGGCGATGGATTGGATTAGTCATACCGAAGAGATCTTTAGAATCTCTGACTGTTTAGACTCGAAGAAAGTAAGTTATGCGTCCGCTTTATTTGTCGGTGCTGCCCGAGCATGGTGGAAAACCCAGAGAAGCATATACGGCGAAGAAATAATTCAGACTCTAGAATGGAACCAATTTCTCGACATGTTCAACGCAAAGTACTGTCCAGTCGATCAGCGAGATAAGATGGAGGTACAGTTAATGCAGCTGACTCAGGGAACGAAGACAGTTGACGAATACGAACACGAGTTTTCACGACTATGCGGTTATTCCTCATACCAAGTAGCTACCGAGGAAAGAAAGATGAATAGATTTCGTGTAGGACTTAATCCAAGATATAGACATCCGATGAGCGCGATCAAATACAAGAGTTATTTGGAAATGGTAGAAGCAGCCAGACAGACTGAGAGAGGATATCTAGAGTACGACGATCAGCTATACGCTCCAACGACTAACCCAATAAATCCGTCTCCTCCTAAGAAACAAAGATTTGGTAGATTTTTCAAGCCAAATAAGTCGCAATCTCAGTAATCCCATCAGCATAGTTCACAACAGAAAGCACAAGTTTACTCCCTCACGAACGAGCCACGATTCTGCAAGCGATGCAGAAAGTCACACATGGGGTTGTGCAATCCAGATGATGTTACTTGCTTCGCGTGCAACATGATCGGTCACAGTAGTGAAGAATGTCCACAGCAGGGACGTGGATGCGCAAAATGTGGAAAAAGGGGACACTTCATGTATCAATGTCGTAGCGGATCGCGTTATCAGCCACAGTCATCAGCTGGAGGATCTACAGTTAAGAGTTCTGCTGCTACGCCGACTGCAAAGACTCGAGCTTTTCAGATAACAGCCGAGGAAGCAAAAGAAACACCTGACGTAGTTACCGGTATGTTCTTGCTTAACTCTATTCCTGCTCAAGTACTATTTGATTCCGGCGCGAGTCGTTATTTCATATCAACATCTTTTGCACAAAGATTACATAAAGCTCCATCAAAGCTTTCCGTGATATTAGACATTGAGACAGCCAGTAACAATTTCGTTATGGCTGATTCCGTTTATCGAAATTGCACACTACTTGTTGACAACATCGTGTTCAACCTCGACCTTATTCCGATTCCGTTGAAAGAGTTTGACGTCATCATCGACATGGATTGGCTAATGAATAACGAGGCTACAATTATCTACAATCGGCGAGTCATTAGAATCAAGTTTTCAGACGGCCGAGTATTGGAGATCAAGGGCGAGAAGAGGAAAGGTGCACATTGTTTCATATCTATAGAAAAAGCTCAGAAATACTTGTCTAGAGGTCACGACTCCTATCTTTGTTATGCTCTATCTGAGTCCAGCTCTGAAAAGAAATCTTTGTCCGATATTCCTATCGTCTGTGAGTTCCCAGACGTATTTCCTGATGACATTTTCGGAGTGCCACCGGAACGTCAATTCGAGTTCAGTATCGACTTGGTTCCTGGTGCGGCTCCTATTGCAAAAGCTCCTTACAGACTTGCACCTGCAGAAATGCAGGAAATGTCAAAACAACTGCAAGAGCTGTTAGAGAAGGGGTTTATCGGACCGAGTTCATCTCCGTGGGGTGCACCTGTTCTGTTTGTTAAAAAGAAAGACGGAACCTTCCGTATGTGCATCGACTACCGGGAGTTGAACAAGGTTACAATAAAGAATAAATATCCTTTGCCCAGGATTGATGATCTGTTTGATCAACTGCAAGGAGCCAGTTATTTCTCAAAGATAGATCTCCGTTCTGGGTATCATCAGCTGAAAGTTAAAGATGAGGATATACCGAAGACAGCATTCCGTACAAGATACGGTCATTACGAATTTCTTGTGATGCCGTTTGGCTTGACAAATGCACCAGCGGCGTTCATGGACCTCATGAATCGCGTGTGCAGACCAATGTTGGATAAATCAGTTATCGTATTCATAGATGATATTCTGATTTACTCCAAAACGGAGGCTGGTCATTCTATTCATCTGCGGCAATTGCTAGAGTTACTAAGAAAAGAAAGACTCTACGCAAAGTTTTCTAAATGCGAGTTTTGGCTCAGACAGGTATAATTTCTATTATATATGTCTTGAGTTATTTTCTAAGTATTCCCTGATTTACATCAAAACTTGAACTTCTATATTGATTCTTATAGATTCAATTCCTTGGCCATGTTGTTTCTGGCGAAGGGATTTCCGTTGATCCGTCTAAAGTCGAGGCCGTTCAGAAATGGCAAACGCCTCGCAATGCCTCAGAAATAAGAAGTTTCCTTGGATTGGCCGGTTATTATCGGCGATTCATAAAGGACTTCTCGAAGATTGTTGTGCCACTTACAATGCTAACACGAAAGAATACTCCTTTCGTTTGGACCGATAAACAGCAAGAGGCATTCGATATTCTGAAGCAAAAGTTGATTCAAGCGCCGATCCTAGCCTTGCCAGAAGGCAATGATGATTTCGTTGTTTACAGCGACGCATCTGGTACTGGCTTAGGATGTGTTCTTATGCAAAGAGGAAAGGTTATTGCCTACGCTTCAAGGCAATTAAAAGACTATGAGAAAAGTGCACCAACTCATGATCTTGAGTTGGCTGCTGTTACCTTTGCACTGAAGATCTGGCGTCACTATCTATATGGGACTCGGTGTCAGCTCTACACCGATCATAAGAGTCTCAAATACCTTTTCACTCAAAAAGATCTGAATATGAAACAGCGTCGATCCTTGGAGCTTATCAAGGATTATGATTGCGAGATCTTATATCATCCCGGCAAAGCAAATGTTGTCGCGGATGCGTTGAGTAGAAAAGTATATCCAGAAAAGTGCTGTTATGCCCTAACTCCAGTTATATTCTCTTCTGATCTTATTGAAGACATCAAAGTTGCTCAAGCCGAGGCACTGAAAGAAGAGAATATTGATTCTGAAAATCTTAGAGGGCAGTTACAATTACTAACTCTGAACCATTTGGGACTTCACTGTCTCCAGGGAAACCGAATCTGGATTCCTAAGTACGGTTCAATCCGTAGCACTCTTCTGTCTGAAGCTCATCAGTCCAAGTTATCTATTCATCCTGGCAGCTCAAAGATGTACTTTGACCTGAAAGCCGATTACTGGTGGCCAGGAATGAAGAAAGACATCGGTAAGTGCGTTGAAAGCTGCAGAGTATGTCAGATGGTTAAGGCAGAACATCAGAAACCCTTCGGGGATATGCAACCACTACCAGTTCCTGAATGGAAGTGGGAGCATATAACAATGGATTTCGTCACAAAACTGCCGAAAACCAAAAGACAGCACGACTCCATCTGGGTGGTCGTGGATCATTTAACAACATCAGCTCACTTCATACCGATGAAAGAAACTTATTCTCTCGATAGATTGGCGCAGTTGTACATCACAGAAATTATTTCTCATCACGGTGTGCCGAAGTCTATAGTTTCTGATCGTGATAGTCGTTTCACATCAAGATTCTGGCAAGCACTACAAGATGGGATGGGTACTCGGATTTCTATGAGTACTGCTTATCATCCAAATGCAGATGGCCAGAGTGAGCATACTATCCTAACTCTGGAAGATATGCTTCGTGCCTGCATTCTTGATCTAGGTGGTAACTGGGATGACCACTTGCCGTTGGTCGAATTCTCATACAACAACAGTTATCATTCTACAATCAAGATGGCTCCATTTGAAGCTTTATACGGAAGAAAATGCAGAACTCCCACCTGTTGGCGCGAAACAGGTGAATCGCCAATAGCAGGACCTGCCCTTCTGCAGTTGACTCACGAAAAGATTCAACTTGTTAGAAGAAACATCCTTGAAGCTCAGAGCAGGCAGAAGTCATATTATGATAATCGACACAGATCTATCAGTTTTGCAGTTAACGATTGGGTGATGTTGAAAGTATCCCCAATGAAGAATGTGGTGAGATTCATTGAAAGAAATAAGCTAGCTCCAAGATTTATCGGCCCGTTCAAGATTGTCGAAAAGATTGGAAACCAATCTTATCGTCTTGAACTGCCAGCGGACTTATCTGGAATACATTCCGTATTTCATGTCAGTCAATTGAGAAAGAGTTTAGCCGACGAAAGAGAAGTTCAGATACCGCACGTTAACTTGCAGATTGATGAGAAGCTTCGCGTGGTTGAAGAGCCGGAGTGTATTCTGGACTCGAAGACCAAGAAGCTTAGAAATAAAGAAATACAGATGGTGCTCGTACAGTGGAGACACCACAAAGGTTCGCATCAGTCTTGGGAATCCAGAGATGTCATGAAAGCAACTTATCCCAGTCTGTTCGAACGTCGCTAACTTCGGGGACGAAGTTTGTGCGTGGTGGAGCCCATTCTGTAACAACCTAACTTTTAGTCAGTCATGTAATGCTTAAGTTTTGAGATAATAATATAATTTTATTATATTATATTATTTATGTTGCAATTATTAAATAAAATATGAAAATGGATTAAGTAAATATAATTTTTAAATTATATTTATGATATAATTAAGTAAAATAAAAGAGATATAAAATACAAAAGTTTAAGTGGGTTAAGATTACAAATGTGATCAAATGGAGATATAAAATTCGAATTAATGATCATTAAAGACCATTAACTCAAATTTCACTCTCTCTCTCTCTAATCTCTCTCTAAGCTCACGGAAATCTCAACAAAATCATCAAGAAAGTTCATAAAATTTGCAATAAATTTGGGAAGCAATCAAAGGAGAAGTTACAACAATCCTTCAACAACAAGAATCTACAAGAATTAAAGGTAATTAGTTTGATAAAACTTGAAATTTATGTGTTTTGGTTCGGTTTTGGTAAAAACCGAAACCAAAGAATTAAAAGGAGAAATTTTAGGTTGCATGTATAAGAATTTTGTAGATTATGATGAATTTAAGTTAATAGATGTTAAAGAAACAAAATTTTATAGTTAGATCATTCAAAATTAATTAAAAATCGGAATTTTTGTTAAAATATGTGTTCTTGAGAAAATTATGAGTTTTTGGATGATCTTGATTAAATTAAGATGTTTTTGATCAAAGAAATTATATAAAAACACTCAAATAATGTTAATACAACCTTATATAACATTGCATGTTAATAAAATGAGTTTTTAGTAATTTTTATGAAAAATCCGTATGAACAATATGATAAACACCAAGAACAATTTCTGGGAAAAATGCTAAGTATGGATCCGAATTCGGGTAGGACCGAATTCGGATGTTGTCCATTTCGGACCTATGATTCGGTTCGGATGATGGGTCCAATTCGGATGCTTCACAAATTCGGATATCACTATTTCGGGTTTTAATGATCCGAAATTCGGTGCTTATATTGAAAATGATCCTGATTTCGAAACCAATGCTAATTCGGATGTGTCCGGATCCGGATGATCCGAATCCGGATCCCATTCCGGGCTGATCCGAAACTTATGATCCGAAAACTCAATTTTATCTATTTTGATATTTTAATATGGATGATTATATTTATATATATACAAGTGTTAAATATATAAATAAAGGACTTTTGAGAATTTGAAAGAATAAAGAATATGATCGGACAAAAGATTGATGAACTGAAAGTTATCAGAATCAGATAGAATTACAGATTTTTAATGACCAAAAAGATGATGATGATAATGATAATGATGAAGATGATGAAATTAACATGATTTTATCATGAATGAATTTGAACAGGTTCAGTATATTCTGAACAAAGATTTAAAGACTTAAAGACTTAAAAGCGGGTCAGAGAATTGATTGACAGAACAGATTGACAAAGATAAAATCCTGAGATAACTCAGGTGGCAGATTTTTATATCTGTTTGATAAAGACCCAGACCTGTGAGTTATAGATATTCAGATTGAACATGCATAAGATCCGGTTGAGATATATTGCTGCTGTTAGATTTATTGACATTCATTTATCAGCTGAATTGAAACCTGTGCACACCATGGTTGGGTGTTGCCCAGTGGATCATGATAGCTATTTGATTATCTTTTCATATTGCATTTAATATTGCTTCAGACTTTGCTTTATGATTCATTGCTATCATGACTTCTAAGACATATGTTTCCATCATTGATCAGACATTTGATAGATTGATTCAGCTTGACTAGCCCTTATGGTCTATTGTTCTAGACCCGGCTATTTCACCAGTTCTTATGAATTGGTAATGACCTCCGATGTTCCGCCATATTGAGCTAACAACTCTAGCCGGATGGATCGCAGGTCTCTGTACATCTTTGTGCTGCCCGGATGGATCGACAATCTAGACTTATGGGAATCGTCTAGAATCAGCTGTCTCAAACCACCTACTCTGGGGACCCATACTCGACCACGGAGGGTTATCAGACCTCGGTCATCTCTGCTTAACAACTCTAGCTGCCCGGCTAATCTTTCTCTCTGCACATTCTCGCCCTTCAAACCCTCCTCCTGAGCTAACCGCAGGCCATCAATCAAGGTCGACGTGACCTCTAATCGAGAAGCTCTGGATACAACCGTCTGCTCATAATATCTCCTGCTCAAAGCGTGTGCCACCACGTTAGCTTTCCCCGGGTGGTACTGAATATCACAATCATAATCCTTCAGGAGCTCCATACTGCGCCTCTGTCTCATGTTCAGCTCCTTCTGGCTGAACAAATACTGTAAACTCTTATGATCGGTAAACACGGTAAATCTCGTCCCATATAGGTAATGCCGCCATATCTTCAAGGCAAAGACTATGGCGTCCAACTCTAAATCATGCACTGGCCGACTCAATTCATAACTCTTAAGCTGTCTCGAGGCATAAGCGATCACCTTGCCTCTCTGCATCAGTACACACCCCAACCCGGTGAATGTAGCATCGCAATACACAGCAAAATCCTCTGAACCCTCTGGCAACGCTAGAATAGGGGCCCTACATAACCGACTCTTCAGCTCTAGAAAAGCACTCTTCTGTTCCTCGGTCCACACAAAGGGCACCGACTGCCTAGTCAACATCGTCAATGGCACTGCGATCCACGAGAAATTCTCTATAAACCGTCGATAATATCCATCCAAACCCAAGAAGCTGCGAACCTCTGATACAGACGTGGGCTGGCCCCAACTCATGATCGCCTCAATCTTAGCTGGATCCACCTTAACGCCCTCACTCGTCACCACGTGCCCTAAGAACTGCACCTCTCGAAGCCAGAACTCGCACTTCGAAAACTTGGCATATAGCCTCTCTCGCTGCAAAGTACCCAAAACCTCCCTCAGATGCCGGCTATGCTCCTCGCTACTCCTCGAGTATATCAGAATATCATCAATAAACACAATTACAAAACGATCGAGCATCGGCCTGCAGACCCTATTCATCAGGTCCATAAACGCTGCTGGGGCGTTAGTCAGCCCGAACGGCATGACTAAGAACGCATAATGGCCATATCCGGTCCTGAACGCAGTCTTAGGCACGTCCTCATCCCTAACTCGCAGCTGATGATGCCCGAAACGCAGATCGATCTTCGAAAAGAAACTCGCCCCCTGCAGCTGATCAAAGAGATCATCAATCCTCGGCAAGGGATAACGATTCCTCACTGTTACCCTATTAAGCTCTCGATAATCTATACACATGCGCATCGTCCCATCCTTCTTCTTCACGAATAACACAGGAGCTCCCCACGGAGAAGAACTGGGGCGAATGAACCCTCGATCTAACAGATGCTGCAGCTGCGTCATCATCTCGCGCATATCGGTAGGAGCTAACCGATACGGCGTACGCGCAATAGGAACGGCCCCGGGAACTAGGTCGATCCTGAACTCAACCTGCCGGTCCGGCGGTAGACCTGGCAACTCATCCGGAAACACGTCCGGGAAATCTCTAACCACTGGCACATCACTGATCTCTCTCTTCTCCTTCTTCGCATCTACCACATAAGCCAAGTAAGTGGCACACCCCTTCGCCACATACTTCTGCACCTGCGCCATCGACACAATACTCATCTCTCCCCTACACCTCTCACCATACACAACTGCTGACTCTGACTCAGAAACGGGGATACGAATCATCTTCTTAGAACAGAAGATATCTGCCTGACGTGCTGTCAGCCAATCCATGCCAACAATGGCATCAAAACTGCTAATCTCCATAGGCATCAAGTCTATGGAAAACTGATGGCCATCTATCTCTAATACACAATCTCTATAGATACGGCTCACTAATACAGTACTACCATCAACACGCTCAACAATAACAGGCACTATTAACTCAGATGAAGGCATAGCAAAATAATCATAGAAGGAGGCAGATACATATGAACGATCAGATCCCGAATCAAATAAAATAAAGGCACGCAGTCCGTTAAGGATAAACGTTACAGATACAACATCAGGCGACTCACGCGCCTCCTCAGCAGTAGCCTGGAAGACCCTGCCACGAGCCCTCGGTGCTCCTCCTCCCCGAGGCGCTGAAGATGACCCAGACGGCCCAGCTCCACTCGAACTCGACCCCGGAAACCCCGCGCTCAGGTTCGGACAATCCCGAGACATATGACCCGGCTTCCCGCACCGGAAAAAAAAGAGACTCCTGGGAAGTACATGCAACAGCTGTGTGACCAAACTGGCCACATCTAAAACAACGAAGATGCTCCCGGGCACACGGCCCTGCATGGCGGTGATGGCACCGCTGGCAATCTCTCTCTACCGACGCCGAACTCTCAACTCGACTCCCAGAATCCCGAGATCCCCTCCCAACACTCCCCTGACTCTGACTCTGCCTCTGGCCCTGACCCTGACCCTGCTGTCGCTGCCCCTGCTGCCTCTGACCACCCCGACCCTGTCCCTGACTCTGACCAGCTCCCAACTGCCTATCATCCCGGCCCTGATCTCGCTGGGCTCCCGAACTCTGTCCCTGCTGCTCGGAATACCCGCCCTGACGGCTCTCTCTATAGAATCTCGAACCGATGGCTCGATACGTTGTCTCTGGGGAGCCGACTGCTCCCGCTGTCTCTCCACCTCCCGCTCTCGGCGGCGGGCATACTCCATCGCTGAGGCAAATGTGGGGTCACGCAACATCCCCACGAACTCTCGAATATCCGGCCTCAATCCCTCAATAAACATCGTGACCTTCCGGTCCTCTGTAGCTACCTGATGCGGCGCAAACTAGGCTCTATCATTAAACACATCGATATACTCCTGGACGGTCCTGGATCCCTGCTGCAGATGGATAAACTCTCGCTCCAACTCTCTCCTCGTGTCCAACGGACAGTACTGCAACTCAAACTCTGTACGGAATGCCTCCCAAGACATCAGATAGGCCTCATCAACTCCCTGAGCACTGACCACTGAACTCCACCATCTCAATGCTCCTCCTTTCAGAAGGTAGGAAGCATAACTCACCCTATCCGCTCTATCCACATGAGCTATACGAAATGCAGCCTCGACCTCTCTCAACCAATCTAGTGCCTTTGAGGCACCAACTCCACCAAAGAACTCTGAAGGACGACCCGTCATGAAGTTCTTAAAGGACCGCGATGGCTGGCTAGAAGAAGCACCAGCCCCCGAACTCTGCTCTCCCTCGGGCGGAGGCACCGCACCTCGACCCCTACCCATACTCGATCCCGGAAAACGCTCATCTAATATCTGACCTGTCACAGAATACAAGTCAGATCTACGCAAAGGCTCCTCATCTCTATGGTCATCCCCCTGAGGCCCGCTGCCCTGACGGTCCATAATAACCTGCACAATAGAATAATAACACGAATTAACTCTACAAGACTCTACACACTACTCGTTTATCACCTAATACTCTACTTCGGATTACAATCCAAGGATCTAGACTCTAGGGTTTAAGCTTAAGCATCCACTAGATACTTAATCTCTTAAACCTAGGCTCTGATACCAAGCTTGTAACACCCTCGAACTCATCCACAATGCCACGTAAATACTAGATCAGCAACGATATAATATTATAATCTATACGCTATTCCCAATACATACATGCAGAAACCCGATAATTTAAAACATTAATTACATAACAACAGTCACGGAAATCTCTGAATAAACTACAACCTATCCGAAGTATATACAACAACCCCCAAAATATAACTACCTCTATGAAAGGTAGCTAACTCCTCGATCACAAATAGTGTAAACCTACTTTGGTGCAGCAGACCTACTAACAGTCCGGTCACCTGGAATACACACAACAACACACACAGGTCAGCTAAAGCTGGTGCGAATACAAGGGTTAGTGTACGATTATAAAGCTCAGTAAATAAATAACTCAACAATAAAACGTTCAGCGTTCTCTACTGAACAAGTATATGAGATCCCACAAGATAGCTCAATAGGTACTCAACTCGCGTGGATAGGTCCACGTACCCAAATCCCTAGACCGCACAAAGCAGTCATCAGGAACTCGAAAGGGAATTGGGAGCGACCCAACCCCTGCCCAGCCGTACGGTTTAGTATCTGAACAACTCAAGTGTCCCAAATCTCATATTAAAACACAGTTCTCAATATAACACAATAATACGTGCATGATAGTATCTCAATGAAAGCTCGTAAGAAAACTCATGATATCTCATAAAAATCTCAGTAAAAAATCATGCAAGTATCAGTAAATAATCGTACAAGTATCTCAAGAAAAACATGCAAACTCACCTGCTCAGATAGCTACACTAAGTCTCGGTTCCCTGCCCTTTCCCTACCCTGTCAACACGAGACCCTGAAAATACAATAACACAATCTCAATATCACAAACTCAACCCAACAACCCTATACACAATTCTCAACAACTCACAGGACCCCAAAGACTCGAACACAAGACTCACAGAACCTGAAAACCCGACCCGAACCCTCAGCCGCATCGCGGCCGTACTCAACCAATCGCGGCCGCACTGACCCTAACACGGTCGCGGTCGCGATGGCCTCAAACTCGGCCACGCTCACATCGCGGCCCGAGCTCGGACGCCAACCGCCTGCGATCACCTCAAACCCGATTCCAGCCTGATTTTTACCAAAATTAGAACTCGAATTTACCCAACAACATATCTAAACTCAATTCAACCACTTATCATCAATAAACAACAATTGACTCGCGAATTTAAGCTCAATTTCTACCTCAAATATAGTTCCAATCTCAAAGAAGAAGTTGAGGCTGAATTTGGAGGCTTGATTCACAAATCTAAAGCTTTAATCTCAGACTGAAGCTGCTGGAGACAATTCACACACACAAACACTCTTTAGTTTCTGATTTTTGGAGTTAAAGAATGAAAGCAAGCTCCCAAGAAGGTGATATATATACGTTTTCGGTTTAACCCGGTCCGACACCCAATATTCGATCCCGATACCCAAAATACAAATCTATATCCCCGGGTCCCAAATTAATTAATTAAACCAATGAAATAATTCCACGTACCTATCTCAAAATCGGGATGTTACATGTTGTTTCCCATTATGAAATCAAAACCAAATAAGAAATGAAATACTACACTAAATGAAATATACCAATTAAAAAATATATTAAATTACTAATTCAATAAACATAAAAACTTAAAGTAAAATACATAGTGCATTGTTAATATTAAGGGAATATAAAAGACCTAGAAAATGTATAAACATAGATACAAATATTCTCATTAAATTGAATTTAATATTAGTATTCACAATATCAAATTATGTAACGATGGTTATATTAAAATACGTTACAATTTTTATTAAACCATATGTTATTTAAAAACGTTTCTAGATCCATATTTATTGAAAATTCTCCAAAGATGAATTGAAATAAAAAATAAATCATTAAAAATAAATATTGTAAAATTTTTATTGTTGAAAAAATAATCAAGAAGATATTCATATAAAAATTCAAGTATAGAGAAACAAAAATTTAGTTGTTGATACATTTAAAAAAAAATTATTATAGTTTAAAACTATATAGTTGAAAGAAATGGATGACAATGACTATTTATGTTGGTGAATATAACGTTGACATATATATATTTTTAGCAACGAACCTTTAGGATATATGACTGATCGGGTTATAATTTATCATGTTTATTAAGCGTAAAAGAGTTGTTTTTAATACAAAAGTGTTATAGAATGTGCCGCTATTGAATAAATTTTGTGCTTGTGCAGGTAAACAAAATCCGGTTTAAAATGGCGAAAAAAGGACAAAAATTTCAGAGCCAGGCGCAGAGAGGGGCGCAGCCCTGCGCCCAGACCACGTGCTCGACAGAAGCTATTAATTCACAAAAATACGGATTTTACAGATGGGCGCAGGGGGGGGTGCAGGCCTGCGCCTACGGCTGCGCCCAGCCCATTAAATTATTAGACGGCCGTTTTTAGGGTTTTTCTAGCTTTTCCTATAAATACCAAGGCATATCTTAGAGTTCTTGATCGTTTTTTGGAGGAGAAGGCTAAGGAAAAGGACCCTGTTTGAGCGAACACACGTACGAAGAACACACGAGTCAAGCTACGGAGATGGATCCACAACTCTTGAACGTTGCATCAACTATGTCCGGCTAATCTCATCATAATCATTCTCGGAGGAAGCACATCGCTAAGTTTTATTTTATGAACGATTACTTTAAAGTTTGCATGGTTTTTATTATTTATATTTTGATTGTAAACGAATGATTATTATTTGGTTGTTGCGTCTCGCAAGATAGTTCGTAGACATTTTACTATTCGTGCCGAGTTAATTGTTTAATTAAGACGAGTAATCAAACGTGTCACGCGCTATGCCCAAGATCACGAAACGATTTTAATAATAATAATAACAAAGATTATGTCTATGTAATCTTCATATCGTTTTTATAAATTAAATACAAAGCGAGGTGTGGAATCCGGGAATGGTTATCTTCGCACTTTATTCAATCAAACGATTTTCTTAAGTTTTCTTTTCACAAATCTCGCAAGTAATTAGTTTTATAAATCACGCAATCACCTTTTTACAACCAAATCAATCTTTCTAAATTAATTATTTTACAATGCTAGTCGCTTAAATACGTGTAATTAACCTCTCGCTCTCTGTGGATACGATCCCTACTTACCCTAGCTTCTAAGGTATTTAGTGGTATTTTTGACGGGTTAACGACACTCGCATCAAATTTTGGCGCCGTTGCCGGGGAGCGGTTGCGCTTAAATCACGTATTTTAGTAATTAGCTTAGTTTAGTTGCCTTATTTTTTCTAGAGTAATTTAGGTAACTTAGTTAATTTAGTTAATTTCAATTATTTGCTTATTTGCTTTCTTTAATTAGTTTAAGTTTCCTTATTTTGCTATTATTCTATTTAATTAGTTTTAATTAGTTTTAAGCTTTAACTATTGCCTTAGTATTAAGAAAAAGGGAATCGTGGCGCAAGCATCGATTCTCACCAAAAAGAAAGTTTCTAGTTCTAATTCTTCATCTAGCCCTCATAGGTTTATGCACACACGATATTCCGGTAGAATTTCACCCTTGAAGTTTGATCCAGAAATCGAAAAAACCGCTAGATCTAATAGGCGAGCCACAACTCAAACGAACGAAACTAAAGATACTCCCCCTAAAGTAAACGTGGAGGAAGAAATAATTAATTCGGAAGACGAGAACATCGATAAAGTTCTTGTCGACGTCCAACAAAACCAAAGACCGATGGGAGACCGTAGAACCATAGAATCCCATTATAGGCCGGGTGATATCCTTGATCCATCACCCATTCTCTACCCAATCAATGAGAATGAGCCCGAAATTAGGCCACAGCTATTTAGCATATTACCCGTTTTTCGCGGAGCACCAAGCGAAGAACCGTATGAGCACTTAGCTGAATTCACTGCCATATGTAAGGCCAATCACGTTAGGGGGATGACCGTAGACGCACTAAAACTCAGACTCTTTCCTTTATCTTTGAAGGAACGAGCGAAAAATTGGTTCGTGTCACTTCCCACTGATAGTATAACTAACTGGGATGAGATGAAAAAAGAATTTCTAACTGAATATTACCCAATTAGTAAAACTACAGAAAAACGTAAAGAAATTACTGGATTTAAACAGAAAATAGGGGAACAATTTCACGAAGCCTTTAATAGGTTAAATGAATTACTGAGAACATGTCCTCACCATGAAATTCCTAAATGGATGTTAATTAAAACCTTTTTCGACGGGGTTAGTCAAGAAAGTAGGAATATGATCACCGCTGCTTCAGGCGGAACCTTTTTAGCCAAGGAAGATGACGAAGCTTGGGAATTATTAACCCAGTTAAGCAAAGGTTTAAAAGTCCAAGCGGGTTCGGATAATAGTGTTGGTGTCCAAGTTATGGGCATAGACAACGCATGGAAGAAGGAAGTTAAATCTGATATATTCGAACTAAGCAAAAAGATGGACTTGTTGATGAAAGGAATGGGAAAGGTTACAGCGGCACAGGTTTGCTGTGTCACTTGTGGAGACCCTTCTCATCCAACCGAGAATTGCCCACATACCTTCACGCACGAAGAGTATGTGAACGAAGCTTTTGGCTTTCGGCAACGAAGAGAACGGGAGAATCCATACTCGGAGACCTACAATCCGGGATGGAGAAAACACTCGAACTTTAGTTGGAGGCATAATCAAGACAATGATGCTCCCCCGAAGCCAAGATATGAGCAACCTCGTCAACAAAACCGAGATTTCCAATATGGATCGACCTCAGCTACGAAGGATGATCGGTACTATAAACGCCAAGACCCTAAAGAAGAAAATGATTCGCGACAAGAGTCGGGGAATTCGAAAGAGCTTTCCGAGTTTATGGAATTCATGAAACAACAAACCATGGTTCAAGCGAAAACTATGGAGATGCTCGGAAGGCAAATGGGACAAATTGCAGAATCCTTAACTAAACGAGAAGAAGGGAAACTTCCAAGCAACACCACAGTTAACCCATCGCACCACCATGGAAAAGAAAAGAAATATGAAGTCAACGAAGTGAATGAAGTTAATAAAGTCACTACCCTTAGGAGTGGAAAGGAAGTAGATAATAAAATAGAAATGCCTAAGGATAGTGAGACAGACGACGAGGTAGAAATTGCTTATGAAGAAGAACCACCCAGATCGGAGTCGAAGGTAGAAACAAAAATCAAGAAAGTAACCTTTAAGGAAGTAGAAGCCAAGAAACCAGTAGAGACTAAAGTTGGGGAAAGGAGTTCCAATACTGAAAGTGCTCCCTACCCAACGGCCTTAGAAAATCCAGCTTCATTTCCTTATGGTAAGAAAGGACCTAAAAACGAAGAGTTATGGGATATTTTTAATCAGGTTAAAATTAACATTCCCTTAATCAAAGCTATACAACAAGTCCCTTCTTACGCTAAATTCTTAAAAGATCTTTGTACTCAGAAACGAAAATTTAAAATAACTCTTCCAAAGCAAATCTACCTCACTGAACAAGTCAGTGCAGTTATCACTAGCTCACTGCCGCCCAAACTAAAAGATCCAGGATCACCCTTGATCCCGGTAACTATCGGCGATATTCAAATTAAAAAAGCACTTCTAGACTTAGGGGCGAGTGTTAATATTCTACCTGGTAATTTATTTGACCAACATGATCTCGAAACCCTACAAACAACAGATGTCATCCTACAATTAGCAGATAGGTCTACTAAAGTACCACGAGGGATGTTATCTGATGTAATCGTTAAGGTCGAAGATTTTTATTATCCAGTAGATTTCTTAGTGTTGGACTCAGATAGCGCTTATAAAGAAAGCCAACCGGCAATCATATTAGGACGTCCCTTCTTAGCCACAATCAACGCTCAAATCAATTGCAGGACAGGTGCATTAGACATAGCATTCGGAAACCGCAAACTCCGACTTAATGTCTTTAACAATGTACCCAATGCACCATTGGATTCAGAATGCTACATGATCGATCTAGTTGATGATTTAATTCAACAACAATTATCAACAATAACATGTAAAGATCCAGTGGAGCTGCTCCTGTACTATAATGAGCATATGCTAGATAATATGCCTGAAGCTAAGGAGTTTGAACTTGAACGTGTTCAGTCAGTAGATTCTAATCAACCACCGTGGACACATAAGATCGAAAAACTTCCGACTGACCTTCCACCATCAGCGAAACCGTCTTTAGAGCAACCACCCAAATTAGAGTTGAAACCACTTCCAGCTCATTTCAAATACGCTTTTCTTGGCCCTGAGAGTACACTGCCTGTAATCATCGCAACAGACCTTACTGCTGCACAAGAAAATGCCTTGTTAGAGGTGTTATCGAGATATAAGGAAGCGGTAGGCTGGACCATAGCAGATCTCAAGGGAATTAGCCCAACGCTGTGTATGCATAGGATTATAACGGATCCAACAGCCAAGCCAAGCAGAGATGCTCAAAGAAGGCTAAACCGTAACCTTAGAGAGGTAGTGAAGAAAGAAGTGTTAAAATGGCTAGATGCTGGAATTATCTATCCGATATCAGATAGCCAATGGGTTAGTCCCACACAGACGGTTCCAAAGAAATCAGGAATCACTGTTGTCGATACTCCTGAAGGAGAAAAGATTGCAACTCGCCCTGTAACGGGGTGGAGAGTATGTATCGACTACAGAAAGCTAAATGCTGCAACTTCGAAAGATCATTTCCCTCTGCCATTCATCGACCAAATCGTAGAGAAACTAGCAGGGCAGAAATTTTATTGTTTCTTAGATGGCTATTCGGGATACAATCAAATCCCGATACACCCAGAAGACCAAGATAAAACGACATTTACGTGTCCGTATGGAACATTCGCCTACCGAAGAATGCCATTTGGATTATGTAACGCTCCGGCCACATTCCAGCGATGTATGATGGCCATATTTTCAGACATGGTCGGAGGTTCTCTTGAAATCTTCATGGACGACTTTTCGATATTTGATAAGTCATTCGAAGGGTGCCTCTCTCATTTAGAAAAAGTTCTCAAGCGCTGTACTGAAACCAATTTGGTACTAAGCTGGGAAAAAAGTCACTTTATGGTTAAAGAGGGAGTAGTCTTAGGACACATAGTTTCTGAAAGGGGAATGGAGGTTGATCGAGCTAAAATACAAATAATTTCCTCGTTACCACCACCAACTAATATTAAGGGGATTCGTTCTTTTCTAGGACATGCAGGTTTCTATAGGAGGTTCATAAAAGATTTTAGTGCTATAACCAAACCCCTATGTAACCTTCTCCTAAAAGACGCACCGTTCAATTTTGATAAAGACTGTATAGAGGCATTTAATACATTAAAAATGCAGCTCACGGAGGCACCAATTCTGCAATCACCTGATTGGTCTCAACCTTTTGAAATCATGTGTGACGCAAGTGATCACGCAGTAGGTGCCGTCCTTGCTCAAAGAGTGGACAAAAAGCCTGTGGTAATATACTATGCAAGTAAAACATTCTCTGAAGCTCAAATTAATTACACAACCACTGAAAAAGAATTGCTTGCAGTTGTGTATGCGCTAGATAAGTTTAGATCTTACGTCTGGGGAGCTAAGGTAATTGTGTATTCCGATCATAGTGCCTTACGACACCTCTTGGCTAAGAAAGATGCTAAGCCACGGCTAATTCGTTGGATACTGTTACTTCAAGAATTCGATTTAGAAATCCGAGACAAAAAGGGCTCAGAAAATGTAGTAGCAGACCATCTCTCGAGACTACCAGCAATCACCACTGATATGCTGGATTCCATTCGGGATAATTTCCCAGATGAACAATTATTGTTCGTCGCAAAAGTGCCTTGGTTTGCTAATTTAGTAAACTATTTTGTCACAGGGAAAACCCCAAGCCACTGGAATTCACATCAAAGAAAGTATTTCTTCTCTCAAACTAAGCAGTACATCTGGGAGGAGCCGGATTTATTCAAAATAGGAGTAGATCAGATTATCCGGCGATGTGTTCCAGATAATGACCATTATGATATTTTAAATCACTGTCACTCGTATGCATGTGGAGGCCATTTTAGTGCTAAAAAGACAGGTCATCGAATCCTACAAAGTGGATTCTTTTGGCCGACCATCTTTAAGGACTCCTACGAGTTTGTTAAGTCATGCCTACGATGCCAGCAGAGAGGAGGTATTTCAAAAAGAGACCAAATGCCTATGACACCAATTCTTATAGTAGAAATTTTTGATGTGTGGGGCATAGACTTTATGGGACCCTTTCCTAAGTCATATGGTTTCGAATACATCTTAGTGGCAGTTGATTACGTCTCTAAATGGGTAGAAGCCGAAGCTACAAGAACTAATGATCACAAAGTAGTTTGCCAATTCGTTAAACGTAATATATTTTCTCGTCATGGAACTCCTAGAGCCATAATTAGTGATGGGGGTTCTCATTTCAAAAATATGTACTTTAGCAAACTACTTAAGCATTATGGAGTGACGCATAAGATAGCAACCCCATATCACCCACAAACTAGTGGACAAGTAGAGGTATCTAACAGGGAGGTTAAGCGAATATTAGAAAAAACAGTACGACCCGATAGGAAGGATTGGTCAATACGATTAGATGATGCACTTTGGGCATATCGTACAGCGTATAAAACCCCTATTGGTATGTCTCCCTATAAACTAGTCTATGGGAAATTATGTCATCTTCCGGTTGAGTTAGAGCACCGAGCCTTATGGGCCATTAAAAATGCAAACCTTAATTTCACAGCTGCCGGTATAAATCGAAAACACCAACTGAACGAATTAGAAGAAATTCGCAAGGAAGCTTATGAGAGTTCTAAAATATATAAAGAAAAAACAAAAGCTTTCCACGATCGAATAATTAAACGAAAGGTGTTTAATAAAGGTGACAAAGTTTGGCTATTTAACGCACGCTTGCGGCTCTTCCCAGGCAAACTAAAAAGTAATTGGACAGGCCCATACACAGTAACTAACGTTTACCCCTATGGTGCAGTTGAAATAATAGATCAAAAAGGTGGTGAGCCGTTTAAAGTAAACGGACACAGATTAAAATTATTTGTACAATGGGCTGACAATGAAATTATATCATCTGAGACAATGGTCTTGGAAGATATCACTTAAATAATAAAGAATTCCAAAATGTCTGGCTGAAGACATTAAACTTAGCGCTTACTGGAAGGCAATCCAGTGAACTTTGTGGGTGTGTTCCATAGAAACCCTCACGAGACTATAACTCGTCCACTCAGGCTACTGAGGGGTTTAAAGGCTTGTTGCACGTGCTAAGTGCAATCGTTTTCACCACGAAAGTGTGTTTTAATTTCTGCAGATTAAATTTTATTATGCCTTAGTTTTTTGCTCTTTTAAATTAGTTAGTCAAATAATAGTTCATCCTATACTCTGGTGTACCTATCGTAACCAACTAAGTTGGGGAAAAATCTACCCATTAAGAAGCTGCAAATCCCGAACCGAAGAAAGACGAAAATTTGGTCAAAAAGAAGAAAAAATTATGTACGTAGTACGACAATTCGTTAATTTTTGGGGGGACCAAACGATACAAACAGCACACACAAAAATCGCCTGGGAGCAGTGCAGCGCACCGGCCAGCGCAGGCCTGCACCCCGTGCTGCGCCCCAAGCGCACCGGCCAGCGCAGGGGTGCGCCTGCGTCTGCGCCTCGATGCGTTTCTGCGATTTTTAAACCCTTTTTCACCCCATTTGCTTCATTTTCTCTCAAACACCTCCGAAATTCTACCCTCTTTTTGCCCCCAAATCTCCTGGAACGTGGAACTTTTGCTTGAATCGTGCTCATCCTTCAATCATCTCACCAATGTAAGTGTTTTTCTGCCTCATCTTTCAAGTTTCTACCAAGAGATGCTATTTTTTTCCATGGAGGTTTGATGTTCTTGTTTTTGCCCTAACTTCACAATGTGGAAGGTGAACATATTTCAGAGTTCTATTTGTCATTAGTTATGTGCTACATGCTAGAACATACACATTTCATGCCTTCCTAGCTACTTTCTTAATATAGGTTTTTTCATGAATTTTTCACTGTGATATATTTAGAAAATCTATATTAAGTATAAAATCCAGTGGAGAGACATTATTCTATGCTAAATCTAGGGTGAACACGTTGCTCTATTTCAACTTCATGATTTGTATTGTTAATCGCTCCATTCTTCGTTCATAATCATGCATGTCACGACAAATCTTGCCATGTTTCGTTGCCGTCATCGTTCATGCACATGCACCAACTTCATGGAGAAGGGTCACTACATTAACCTTACTTACACCTTCATGGAATGCATTGCACTCCACATTTATGTAATTCTCACTGGGTTCTTCGAACTCCATCGAGACTAACATGCTTGTATTCCATTATATGCATTTAATTGTGCTTAATTCCGTTACTCGTTGCTATATGTGCATAAATGTCACAACAATTCACAGGAAATTCTCGCCGACGTATCACTCGCACCCCGAGAATGCGTGTGCATATCCCCATCCCGATAAACATCGAGTACCCGTCACCACCACCTTCGCCGCCGGTTTCGGAACCACCCACACATTTCTTCATAGAAAAGACTCTTATGGAATCGGATTTTAAACACTTTGGTATTATCGAGAGTTTCGATCGAATTGGGTGGTCAGGGGCGTTGCAACTTGAAACCCCGTATGTTCACGAGATGGAAATCTATGAATGAATGAAAACTCTGATCCGATTAGAGGGGGCGGTGGAGCATGATTTTGAATTACGAGGTAGTATCAATGGGAAAGAATTGGTAGTCTCTAGGAAAGCATTATGTGATTATTTTGACTTTGATACGGACATTCCGGTCGCACGAGAGTTTTGGACGGAACAGGACTTGTCTAGTGGGGTGTTGAGACACTCGGAGGGTTGGGCTAAAAAGCTAGCTGAGGTTTTTAATCTTACGATTGAGCAAGCAAGGGTCTATTCAAAGTACTATCGGGGTGATCTTCGTCCTTGGGCCAAGGTTTTGTGGAAGCTCATTGTATTCAATATTTTGCCAAGATCTGCTAATACCACTGCCGTCCGAACCCGCGAAGTCATACTTATTCATGCTTTGCTCACGGGTAAACTGGCCATCTCTCTCGCGTACATCATGATGCAGAATATTTGGGAGGCAACTCTTGTGAAACCACACATGGAAATACCGTATGGACGTATGCTCACTGAACTCTTTATCAATATGGGAGTTATTTCGGAAGGGGCAAGCCCACGACTTTTGGGACCCAATGACGTTTGGTTTACACGGCATACTATGGCGGGTCTACAATTTGAACAAGTATCGGGCACATTCTTGATTAGGGACCCCGCGCATGGTACTGTCTCGATCATTCCTGCTAGCCGATCTTTTTACCGATATGACCAACCGTTAGACAAGGGTAAAGCGAGAATAGGTGAGTTTAAGTGTGAGAAAGATGAAGTAAAGTTTGTGAAAGCCGAGGTAAAGTTCGAGGAGGATCATCAAATGCACACTTATCGGAGAATGAGGTCCTGGAGGCACGCCTGACTGCCATAAAGAATGCAGTCGAAGGACTACTGGCAGCGAACACTGCAGTCCTTTCAGAGGTGGACAAGCTTAAACAAGATGTCAATATTCACGGGATCACGGTGGGAGCTCACTCCCGTTGGCTCGCTAGCCTCCAAACGAGGATAGAGGAGCTTGAGCGGGTAGTCGGCCGCCGTAGTTCCCACACCGTCTCCACCAACACCTCTCATCTGACGTCGCCTGATGACTATTGATTCTATACTTGCGGGAAATTCTCTCTAACAAACTATGGTCTTGACTTTTGAAACAATGGCTACTTGGTTTTGTAAATGGCCTTAGGCCATAACAACTATATGTGTGGTGTTCGTGTTGGCACCGTAGATTTTATTTTCTCATACCGATTGCATGCTATGCCTACTAAACAATTGACTTGCATATCTCCGTTACCTACATATTACTTTGCTCATAGACTGATTTTAGCCTCCATAGTGTCGGGGACGACACAATTTTTTAAAGTTGGGGAAGGGGAAACACATATATGTGTTTAAAAAGTGTAGGATAAATGCTTGTAAACCATAATTTTATCGGAAAAACGTAAATTATCAAACCAAGCATGCACCCAACCAACTGAAAAAACGAAAAAATTTTGAACCGAACAGGCCCCCCAAGCGCAGCCGCCGGCGCAGGCCTGCGCCCAGGGGTGCGCCTGCCCGAAAATCCTTCATTTTAAATAGAAAAAATTTTTGCAAAACCCTACAAGAGCATCCTTTGCGCCCCCCTTACGGCTCCTTCACTTTCTCCACAAATTTTCACCTAAAAAAAACTCATTTTTGTCCACAAAAATCACTAAAAATCAAGTTAGTGATTGACATTAAGCAAGAGGTGTCAAGGAACTTGAGTTGCAACTCAAGTTGGGGAAGTTTGAAGTTAAGCTAGGAATCATCCACCACCACAATAGATTCAACCTCTCTTTCATTTTTCATCAAGAACAAGGTACAAAAAGCTCCACCATTCTTGAACTAGTAAGCTTTAATGGAGTTTGAAGATGAATTTTGACTTTTAGATTGACTTTTTGCATGATCATTTATACATGATAATTCTAAGTGCTTTCATAGTGTAGAATAGAGTATTAAGTGAAAGTATGAGCACGAGTAAGAAAAAGGCATGCTAGTAAATTTCCGGAAAGTTGGTTGTTATTTTGTGCAATTTTGTGCAATTATTAAGATGTGAAAAAGTGGTTAAATTGATATATTTATGCATCTTTATGTTACATTTGATATGCTAGTTGCACAATTTAGCAATTATGGTTCGTTGTTGTGAAAATAGAACGAATTAAGAATTTTATATTTATATATATATACTTAAGTTGTCGTAATTGCAGATGTCTCGCCGAACTAGACAACGCGTGGGGGAAGGCGCCAGTTCCTCTACCCAACCGAGGACAGAATGGAACCCGGACTTCAATCTCTCACAACATCCAGCAAATATTCGACGACAATTGTTCATGACAAAGAAATTCTCCGGCAAGGTGTTGGTCGAAAAAAGAGTTAAGAAAGATGAGTTTGAGAATTATGGGGTAGTTCGATGCTTCGACCGGCTAGGATGGGAGGCAGTACTAGATTTAGGAGGGGAGCACATTTATCACGATGAGGTGGTGGAGTGGATGTCCACATTACGACGCGAAGAGGGACGATTCCGAGGCGATTTTACCTTAATAGGTCGCGTTAATGGACATGAATTTCCAATGAATGCACAAGCGTTGCGGGAGGTCTTTGGGGTAGATATTGGTGTTGGAGAAGACGGGGCACGGAATTTCAATTATGAGTACAAAACAGACGCCCAACTAGCATTCACTGATAGAACTTGGGAGGGTGAATGGACCACACAGTTGGCAGAAATACTAAAGATCGATTATAATACCGCGGCTGGATAGACGGCATATGCTAGGCGTGACCTTAGCCCCATGGCGAAGGTACTACACAAGATTGTTACCAACAATGTGCTGCCAAGAGATAGCGATCTGACAAAAATTCGGCACAAGGAGGTAACTATCCTTTACGCATTGATGACGGGAGAGCCGAGCCTTTCTTTTGCTTGGATTGTGATGAACGACCTATGGTCAATGTACGATACAAGGGAGAAAAATAATCCCTCACGGATGGATTTTATCAGAGTATCTGAGAGCTCAGGCAGCAATTTCTCCCATATCTGTTCCGAGGGGAGTCTCCGGTGCCGTTATTACAGCGGCGATGATACAAAGCATCACTCTGCGCCAAACAGACCAAGGATTCGAGATCTTTGATTCCGACACGGGGAAGACGCATCGAGAGTTATACGGCATAGAAGAGGCAGAGGCTTACCATTAACATCAAGCCGAAAGAGTACATGCAGCAAGAGGAGCTAATGATATGTCCCAAGTCATTGCTCGGTTGGACGCAATGAACTTACGGTTGGGTACCTTTCAAGAGGATGTGGTTGGAAGAATGGATGAGTTTCAGCATGAGTTGGAAACCCAGACTAACCGAATCGACGAGATATACACCGGTGTGCGCGCATCAGCCTTTCAGAACGCCTATTACAACCAGCAGCATTGGGCGTACACCGATGCAGTGCGAGATCACATGAATTATAATGCTGGGTTACCATACCAACCATACGAGAACTATCAGTGGCAGAACTTCGAGAGGCTGAACGTTGAGGATCGAACTCCTCAATACTTCCCAGCCTATGGTCGAGTCCCCACCACGACACGCGGAGAGAGCGCGGTGCACCCTACAAACATGTACCCACCTGCACCTCATATGCAAGAAGACCGAAACCCCTTCGGGGAATTCTTTGCTGGTATTTTCGGACCACCACCACCACCGCAGTAGTCAGGTTCTTCCGTTCCTCTCTTTAAGTAGGATGAATTATTGTTTTTATGCTTTAGTATTTTTTAATGTTTGTCTTTGCATGCATTACTTTGAAAATAAATGTGTTTCTTTTTAAGAAGATTATGTGAAAAGCGAGCCGTAAATGATCCGATCAATTAACCCGATAAATTTCTATGGTTGAGCTTGCAACTTAAAGATGATGATGTTAGTTAGGTCGGTTTCAAGCAGAAAGACGTAATCATATGAGTTTAAATATAACACAAAGAGTCATAGATGTTTAAAACCAAGGAAGTGAACCGAGTTTGAAGTAGGATATAGTGTGTTGGAGCGAGTGATAATTAACCAGGATTCCAATAGCCGCTAATTATTCATGCAATAAGGGGGAGGAAGCGAACACGAATAAAGCCTCAATTCAAGTGTGACCTAGTTGATTCAGGAGATTAAGTCTGAATGGTACCATCATGCCTAGTCCCCTAAGGCCGACTGGTCTGGGAGCGGCTGACCCAAATCCTGCTACACGGATCATCTAGAAAGTCATAGTAAACTTGAACGAAAAATATAGACATTGCATGAAAAGAATAAAAAGAAAAAATTAGTAGCTCAAGTCATGCATCGAGGAAAAAGATGGTCCAGTGACCCACGTGAATTCAATTCTGTAACCTTGAGCTAAAAGGATAATAGTGGTGAGGAATTTTTGAACAACTATCCGAGAAACATCACGATGTATCTGAATTAAATTCTGTTCGTGTCTGCGAGTTTCATCACATTTATGAAGGCTAGTGCTTGTTTAAATGAGTTAATTATGTTTTGTACGCTTGATAAACCCGATGTTTTAAAAGTCTGATTTTTGTTGCTTGCTCGGGACGATCAAGAATTAAGTTGGGGAAGTTTGATTGGGTTATAATTTATCATGTTTATTAAGCGTAAAAGAGTTGTTTTTAATACAAAAGTGTTATAGAATGTGCCGCTATTGAATAAATTCTGTGCTTGTGCAGGTAAACAAAATCCGGTTTAAAATGGAGAAAAAAGGACAAAAATTTCAGAGCCAGGCGCAGAGAGGGGCGCAGCCCTGCGCCCAGACCACGTGCTCGACAAAAGAAATTAATTCACAAAAATACGGATTTTACAGATGGGCGCAGGGGGGGGGGGGCAGGCCTGCGCCTACGGCTGCGCCCAGCCCATTAAATTATTAGACGGCCGTTTTTAGGGTTTTTCTAGCTTTTCCTATAAATACCAAGGCATATCTCAGAGTTCTTGATCGTTTTTTGGAGGAGAAGGCTAAGGAAAAGGACCCTGTTTGAGCGAACACACGTACGAAGAACACACGAGTCAAGCTACGGAGATGGATCCACAACTCTTGAACGTTGCATCAACTATGTCCGGCTAATCTCATCATAATCATTCTCGGAGGAAGCACATCGCTAAGTTTTATTTTATGAACGATTACTTTAAAGTTTGCATGGTTTTTATTATTTATATTTTGATTGTAAACGAATGATTATTATTTGGTTGTTGCGTCTCGCAAGATAGTTCGTAGACATTTTATTATTCGTGCCGAGTTAATTGTTTAATTAAGACGAGTAATCAAACGTGTCACGCGCTATGCCCAAGATCACGAAACGATTTTAATAATAATTATAACAAAGATTATGTCTATGTAATCTTCATATCGTTTTTATAAATTAAATACAAAGCGAGGTGTGGAATCCGGGAATGGTTATCTTCGCACTTTATTCAATCAAACGATTTTCTTAAGTTTTCTTTTCACAAATCTCGCAAGTAATTAGTTTTATAAATCACGCAATCACCTTTTTACAACCAAATCAATCTTTCTAAATTAATTATTTTACAATGCTAGTCGCTTAAATACGTGTAATTAACCACTCGCTCTCTGTGGATACGATCCCTACTTACCCTAGCTTCTAAGGTATTTAGTGGTATTTTTGACGGCTTAACGACACTCGCATCAATGACATATCAATATTGAACACATCAATATAATTCGAAATAATTTAAATAAATATATCATTAAATTTAAAAAGAATTATCAATGTATGGATTGAAGAACACTCCAAATTTTTTCTAGAAAATCTATTTGTAAGAACTTCTTTGCATGGATGGTCACTTCAATAATGTCCATCAATATCACTGTCAAATATAAAATATCACAAAATAAAAACAGTAACAACCAATTTCGCAATATAGAAATGTAGAATAAACATACATGAAGAACACTCCAAATTCTTTCTAGAAATCTATTTTTCAAGAATTTCTTTGCATGGATGGTCAATTCAATAATGTCCATCAATATCACTGTCAAATATAAAATATCACAAAATAAAAACAGTAACAATTTCACAATATAGAATAAACATACATGTGTTAGAGATTAAAAACAAACTTGATATTTGAAAAATAAATCAAGAAGAAAACTAACCGGTGAAATTCTAGGAGGAAAATGTTTTACGTTGACAAATGAATTAATTGCAACCCATACTATTTAAAACTTTTGATGATCATTAATCTTCTTTGTAACCTATGGATAAATAATGAAATAACAATTAATTATAGATAACCAAGGGTTATGAAACGGTAATTACATTAAATAAAAAAAAAGCAAAAATTTAAATGAGACATAATTTTTAAATATAAAAGAAGATAAGTTAAAAATGAAATTTAAAAGTAAATATATAAATATATATAGTATAGATATGATAAATGTTGTAGATATTTAATTAAAATTAGATGGACTAACCATTTTTAGATATTTAACGAAAATTAACAAAATGCTTACTATTGTTATTTAATAATTTTTTTGTTAAAATTAAAACAAATAAATAATACTCATATTCATTGCATGAAACTCGACTTATATATAATAGACTCAACATTTATAAAAACAACTAACTAAATATAATTATATATTACTTGTTAACAATTTAAGGTTAAATTACTCATTAGTTATCTCATTTATTAAAAATTAAAATTAAATTAACCCATTAATTTTCTTGTTCATTACATGAGATTTGTCATCACATTTATTACATGGAGGACTCAACTTTTATATATATATATATATATATATATATATATATATATATATATATATATATGACATCAAAGGAATTTTAGGTATTATTAAAATAAATATAAAATGATATATATAAGGTTAGTAAACATGTAAGATTTTTACTACCATTAACATGAAAGCAATATAATAAGGTTAGGAGAAGTGAAATACGTTTTTATTACTATTAACATTAAATCATTTAATATTAGATAAATATTTAGTTTAATGTAAAAAATATATTAAATCATATTTAGTTCTTTTATCTTTTATTTTCCAATTAAGTTTAGTCAATAATATAATAAAAAAGAATTTGGTTCCATCAATAATGATTACATGAATTTATGGCATGAACATTTATAGCATGGACTCAACTTTTATATATACTAGTCATGACGGCCCGTGCGATGCACGGGGCTAAATGATTTTTTCATTAAAATATTATGTAAAGATTAGAGACATGTTCTTGTTATGGTGTTACTAAATTAAGTAAATAATAATTTTTGTAGCTACTTCTTTTACTAAATAAATTAAATCAATGATTCAATATTAGACGTAAATTAAATGTAATAAAAGATTGCTACCTACTCGGTAACTCATGTTAGTTTTATGTTATCAACTAAAATAAACTAACTAATAAATTAATTTATTTTGATCTAAGTAATTATCATTATAAGTCATTATAATAATTTATTGTTATTGAACTCAATTTATCAAAATAAATTACAATAGAATAATTTATTTTGATTTAAACAAAATGATCATTCTAGTTTATTATATGAAATTTATTAATATATGGCTTCACTTATCAAATTAAATAAATTAAATAATAATATATTTTATTCTAAATTATTGAATATTGTAATTTATTATATGTAGTTAAATTACTACAAACATGAAATCATTTATGCTCAAGACTGCCATTGATTCATGTGCATTTGATATTTATGCATTGAAATAATATGAGACAAAAATACGTGTTGTAAACTGCTATTCCCGTAAATGATTCAGCACCTTGATGATTATTTCACACAACCCAAGAAGAAACAAGCTCAATAATAAGGTTATGATGAAGAAGACAATGAGAATAATGGGAGAATATGCAAGTGGCGGCTGCAGTAATTCTTTTCAATTGATGAACCGTGTAATACATAAAGTAACCCTAGGAGCTTTATAGCTCCATTTAATTAACTATGGGGCATTGACACAATTGCCCCCTAGACTTTTACATAGAAAATAAATTACAAGGAAATAAATACAAAGCTAAATGCGAAGTAAATAATTATTACAAAATAACTCCATATGATCGAAATTAAATGTCTAACAATCTCCCCCTTTTCGATCATTTAGGAGGTCCTGGAACTCTGGCATGATCAGTTGATTCTTGGAGTCCAACGATGACGTCAAAGCGTCTGGTCACTTGCCTCAAATGTAGCCTTTCGTTCAGGAGTTCAATGCCGCTGAGGGTGTCCTGAATTTCCTTCGGTGAGCATCTTTGTTCTGGATCTGGTTGAGCGTCAAAGTCTTGAACTTTCTGAGTAAGCGCGGCTCTAACCAATCTAAGAGTACCGTCGGAGTAACAAGGGAGATCCTCAAAGCGCATGAACCTTTTGTAGCCCTTGTAATTGACAAAAATGACACCCGGGTCTCTAGAGAGTATAACTCTGTAGGCCGGATGGTGGGCTAGGAGGAAGCTATCTTGTTCAGGTGCTCGAAGACCCACTTTGACCATCGCGCTCTCGATCTCCATTTGGAAGTCTCTGAGGCACATAATGATGGAGCAACGGTTCATACTTCGAACAAGGGCACCTAAAGCAGTCATGCGAGACAGACGTCCTTTAATATGATTTTTCAATCGCTCGTGGAGGAATTCGACGTCGTCCACATTTATGAAGTCTAGGTCATTTTCGAAGAACTCATCAGCCGTGCCATCTTCTCTTTCTACTTGAAAGGCGGGATAGTATACTTTTGCCCTTTTGCACATGGTGATGGATATGAGTTTCTTTATCTTCGATTTGGACACTTTTGACCTCCTCTCCCTGAGCATTAGTTGATAGTATTCGGCCTGTTCAGCTTTGGTTACATTTGTTAGTTCCATAAGAAGGCGTCTGCTGAAGGATCCAGGCTTCTTTCTGAATACCATTTTAAATCTCTCTTCTAAGTACGGGTTCTGAAACTGCTCAGGGGGAAACTTCTGTAGGAATTCTTTAAGGCCCTGAACGGGGAGTTCTTCGATTTCAGACTTTTTAGCTTCAAGTAGTTTTATGATTGTCCCCCTCCGTTCTTGTCGAATTTTGTCTTTTTCTTCCGGAGGCAGATTGTGCACCTCACCCTTTGAAAACCGGTCTACCCAGTATAAATCCTCTCTCCTATATTCACCGGGTCCTTCTGGAGTTTCCTCAAAGCAATCGACCCTTTTGGTTTGTGAAGGACCTGGGAGTTCAGTTTGTTGGACAGGAGGAGGGCTTGGAGATCTTTGAGGGCTTAGGACTATATGGGATTCTTTGAGTGACGGGGGAGCTTGAATAGATGAAAGGATTTCTTGTTGAGGGGCTGGTGGTGGTGAGTTTAGGAAGTCAAAGGAAGAAGATGAAGATTTTTTCGTTGGTGATTCGGGCTCAGGCTTAGGAATTATCAAAGGTTCGTTGTCGTCAATATCGGAGTCTGAGTCAGATACCAATATGATTTCAACTTTCTGATGAGCGGGCTCGAACTCTACCATAGCTGTCATTGGATCCAGTGGAGCTGGACCCTCGAACATGGGCTCGTCTTCTATCATTAAATATTCCTGAGCCTCCTGCATCTGTTCCCCTGACCCCTGAAACTCTGTCCCTTCGGTCTCTGCTCCCCCTATAAACAGCATCGGGTCTTCAGACTGAGTTTTTTGTCTTTTCTTCCCCTCCTGACGATCAGGGTCGTCCTGATCGTCATGCTTTCTCTTCGGAGCCTCAGCCTGAGGACGGCACTGGAGTTCAATGACCGCAGACTCGAGGCGGTCCATTCTGGAATTTATCTGCTCCTGGACTTGTAGAATTAAACGTGTAAGCGCATCAATCTTGTCCGAGAGCTCTGCGATTTGGTTTTGGACTGAATGGGATCCTGGTGGAGGCCCAGCTTCGGAAGCGACACCCTTACCCTTTATAAGTGAGACCAGGGCGGTGTGACGTTCCTCGGCAGCTTCGTTTTGGGCGTCCAGGTCGGCCCGGGTAATCACTCCGGCAGCACGTAGTGTGAGACCCAAGATTTCTCAAAGGTCTCAAGTCAAGGCCCAGTAGCAACGCAATATTAATCATGAAACTAAGATAAAATTAACAGTGCGGAATACAGTTAATTACAAACAGAGACAAAACTAAGTATAAGGTACAAACTTCTAGACTATTTCACATATGGTCATTAATCTTATTAAAATCTTTCTTTCGTATTCTTGGTTAATTAATATTCTCTAAAGATCATTGTATATATATATATATATATATATATATATATATATATATATATATATATATATATATATATATATATATATATATATATAATCATTAAGCTACTTATTTTGTTATTTTATGTATTTTCTATGTGTTTTATTTAACATATTCTAGTTTAAGAAATAGATTTCGAATTTAGGAATTAAATTCGATTATATTCATTAATTCTAATGATTTGATTTCAAGTATGTTATTAAAGTCAAATGAAGAGTTAAAATTCAATTTTCCTAGCTAAAGTCGAATAGTGGATGTAATCAAATTCGATTTATGGGTTTTAAATTCGAACATTTCATTCCAAGATGGCTAAAGTCGAATTATGGGGGCTTAAATTCGAATACCCTCTTCAATTCTAATACTAAATTCGAAGCCTTACACTCAATTTTATGCCAAGTTCGAAATGTATGCTTTGACAATATACTCAAATTCGAAATGCAACATCAAAATCGAAGAGATAAACTCGAAGCCATGTTTTCGACTTTGTACCCAATTTCGAACAAACATTTCGAATTTAAGGATTTAATTCGATTTTATATTCGAATTTGTCTACCCATTCGAGTTTGATTATATATTTCGAGTTTGTTCATCATTTACAGCTTTAAATCTTACATTTTCAAGCCTAAAATCATATAGATACTAAATATTAAGCCTAGATTCAATTATATTAAACATATTCTAGTTAAATCTTAAGTTATTCCAGCTTTAATCCCATAAAAATGCTAATTTCGAATTTATATTTTAAAAACCGAAAGTATAGAAACTTTAAACGTAATTTCTTACCTCAATTTCGTATGTAATCACTCGTGAAATTGTAGAATCTTGTAGTACATTCCGAGATCTTCCCGATAATGTATAAATCTTGCTAATCGGACGGTTGGTTTGGAAGAAATCTTAGAGAGAGAGTAGAGAGAGAAAATCTAGAGAGAGAGAGTTTAGAGAGAGAGTAAATCTGATTTTATGATTTTAAATTCCGTTTATCTACTTCAACTAGTTATGTTTGCTACTTAACCCGCTATTACTTTCGTATCTTATATCTCTTTTTATTTAATTATCTTATAATTTATTAATTCATAATTCATAATTTAAATATTTATATAATTTAATTAAATATTTCAATACTTAATTAAATTATAATTCAAATAATGTAATAAAATTACATTATTGGTTCGATGATCAGATATTAAGTTGGGCTAAAAATTGGGTTGTTACAGAATGGGCTCCACCACGCACAAACTTCGTCCCCAAAGTTAGCTATGTTCGAACAGACTTGGGTAGATAGCTTTTTCGATATCTCTTGATTCCCAAAACTGATGCGAACCTTTGTGGTGTTTCCACTGAATGAGCACCATCTGTATTTCATATCTTTTTGTCTCTTTGAAATTCACAATCACAAGAAACTCAAGTTTCTATTCGGAGTTTCATATTTGATTCAATGTTTTGCTGTTATATAATTGTTGTTGATCATTTAGGAATTCTGACTTATTATTCATACTCTTAATATATGAGCTTTATGCTTTACGCCATAATCAATTTAGATAACAACTCAATACATGGGTTAGCTCATATATCTCTTTCATTTGATCTTGAGTCAGTTATATATTCGTTTTGTGGACTTTTGAGATTTAACTTTATATCTCTTTCAATTTAGCTTGCAGCTTAATATATATCAATTAGCTCATATCTCTCTTTCATTTTCCTTTGAAACTAGCTGTAAAGCTTTTGGGAGTCTGATATCTGTACTTTATGTTTCTGTTATTGATGATGTTAAAATCATCAATCGCTTAGCCGATTTTCTGACTTGTGTTGACTTGTTATGAAGACTTATAATTTTCTTCGCTCTATTAAACAAATAAAATCTATCCTCCGGCGCAACAATCGGAATCAATATTTCGAGTAACGACTCCACCTCACCTATCTTGGTCTCCAATTGCGCTGCCATATCCGCCAAATCCTTTACATAAGCAACCTCTCGAGAGGCAAAATCCTCCAAGATGATCGAGTGTTAGAAGCCAAGAATGAGAGTTTGAGGCAAAACGTTTGATATGTTGTATTTAAAGCTTGCCGAACAAAACAGGAGTTATAATCAATCATATCTTCTTCGCAACGGTTTCAGCAGTTAAGAAATATTTCAGGCAAGTCAAATATGATCAAGAACTTGAAAAGATCATACGCTTTCAAATCTTCCAGCGAGTAGGAATATTAACGACATGGAAAGCAAATGCTATTCAGAATCGAATTCCAAGGAAACGATTTTGATAGAAATCGACAGTTTACTTAAGCTTTCTTGGTGTGATTCGTTAGACATGATGGCAGATTCTGTTATTGAAGTCAGGTCTCGAGCTACCAGGGTTCCAAAACCGTCTCCACGACCATTTACATCATCTTCTATTTTATCGTCATCGCCTTCCTCTATTAGTTCACTGTGCAATTCGGTCACGAGGGCTTTGACAAAGCAATAGCCTTTGGTTCTGTTTATATGTATAGACTTATGTTTGACTTTTCATTGGTGAATTTCTGAATTTGAAGTCACTTTATTCTTTTAACGGAAGCTTTTATTTTATGTGCAGTTAGGTAGAATAAATATTCTATATTGGACATCTCACTAGTCTCGCATCGACATAATGAGAATCCAACACTTACATCTATAATGACATATGATGGGCTTTTCATTTAATATGCAGTTAGATGGAATAGGAATTCCATTTTAGATATCTCACTAGTCTCGCGTCGACATAGTGAGAATCCATTCTTACATTTATTTTGACACATAACAGATTTTTCATTGGCCATTTATGACCAATCGCTTGACTTTACAAAATTTCAGTCTATTTTCTTGTCACTCTCGCTTTGTGCCTCTGACTTCTTTGATTCTCGTTCAAGTTGTCCTCGGGTGTTTGTCAATTTGATTCAAATACTTTTCTCATTAATATTTTTTGGATAAACTACTTCTACCTCTGTCTCATTATAAGACACGCTGTAATCTTTCTGATTACTAGGATTTATGAAGTAGCTTATGTTTAGGATTATATTTTGATTTCTTAGAGCTTTTGAATCATACATGATTCAGATTACAATACCTATCTTGGTTTATAGGTATAATTTCTGATTGGAAGGTATTTGAATCATAACTTCAACTGATACAACCCATATGTCATCCGCATTATTCATTATCGTTGACAGGGTTGCACAGTTAACTCAATACTTATTTTAGAATTTGAAATTCAGATGGTAACGGAATTAAATCATTTTATCATATAAGAAACTTATTATTAGTTACCATTGGGGTCTTTTGGTGTTTCTTGTGTCTCCTCAGCATCCTCAGCAGTTATATGGAAAGCTCGCGCCTTTGCTGTAGGTATCATTGTAGTACTCTGTTGGATTACTCTGTCAACTAGTTGTTCCTGATTAGTAAGCCGGTGTGCATTTGAGCAATGCTTGGCATAATGTCCACGCTCACCACAGTTGTAGCATACGTCATTTCTTTCTGGGCACTCATCGCTTCCATCTCCAATCTGGTTACAAGTGTAACACATCACATCTCTAGGATTGCAGCGTCCGCTATGAAATTTGTTACAGCGTTTACACGGTCGCGCTCCTGACTGTATGGAATAAACTCTAGTCTTCTGAGGTGTAGAGGACGCTTGTGACTGCTGCTGACTGGACCTTGATGAACCGAAGAATCTACTGGATTTGTGTTTCTTGGGTGGTGATGGACAAGTAGGACTTATAGCCATCATAACGGGTTCACAACTCGAATCTGTGAATTCCCGCTCCACCATTCTTGCTGCTTCCACTATGCTGAGATACGTCGTGAACTTTATGCTGCTCATTTGTCTTCTATATGTTGGATTCAGACCCAGTCTGAATCGGTTTATCTTACGCTCTTCTGTTGCTACTTGATATGACGAGTAGCCGCAAAGTCTCGAGAACTCATGCTCGTATTCATCAACAGTCTTAGCTCCTTGTTTCAATTGCATCAACTGCATCTCGAGTTCGTCTTGTTTATCCGTTGGACAGTATTTGGCGTTGAACATCTCCAAGAACTGCTCCCAGTCCAATGTCATAATTGCTTCCTCACCATAGATGCTCCTTTGTGTTTTCCACCAGGCTCTAGCAGCTCCAATGAACAGTGCAGTAGCAAACTTAACTCTATTGCTGTCCAAACATTCTGAGATACTGAAGATCTCTTCAGTATCACTTACCCAATCTAACGCTTTTATTGGATCTACTGTGCCTTCAAACGTTAAGGCACCACTCGCTTTGAAGTCTTTAAATCTACAGCCTTTTGGATGCACAACTCGTTTATTGACATGCTCATCATCAGAATCGGATTCGCTTGACTGTTCAGTTTGTTTCTTTTTATGTTTATTTCGCTTTTCAGTTTTCTTTATTGATTCAATTTGCTCTAGCATAAACTTGTTTTGTTGATCATTATTCTGGGTAATTAGTTGTTGCATCATTTCCAAGACTTACTCTGGGGTCATGCCACCTGATGGTCCACCTTCTCCTGACATAGCTCTGAAATTAAAATCACTAAGTATTTAAATCATTAGGCTAGCACATTGTACCCTTTCATGCCCCATCCTACTAGTCTCTGAAACCTATCTTAGTTCAAGCCATCCTGTCATGATTGATACTATAGCATTGCACAAGTTTGAGATCATGTATTACACGTAATACAATGATTCACTCAAACTATGGCTCTGATACCATCCTGTGAGACCCAAGATTTCTCAAAGGTCTCAAGTCAAGGCCCAGTAGCAACGCAATATTAATCATGAAACTAAGATAAAATTAACAGTGCGGAATACAGTTAATTACAAACAGAGACAAAACTAAGTATAAGGTACAAACTTCTAGACTATTTCATCAAAGCACAAATGTAAACTAGCCCAAACCCCAAAGCTCTATCTTTAATCAAGTACCAAGGTATTGGAACAGGTTCTAATGCACTTCAAGCTCTTTCAAGTCCTGACCTATGAACTAGGTCCAGCCAATCCTTTGCCTTTACCTGAAAAATAATGCAACAACGGGGTAAGCTTATTTGCTTAGTGAGAATATAGAATTTCACATTTAACATGCAATTATGAACGCGGAAGCACATGCACTGCACTCGGCTCATGCACGGCTCAGCTCTCTATTGCTTATGCACTGCACTAGGCTCATGCACAGCTCAATCTCGAAGGGACATTGGCCAATTAATGCTCTTTAGATGCGCGACTTTGCTCAGCTCCCAGTTATAAAACTGTTGTTGCTCTTGAGACTTTTAGACAAATTCATAAGGAATGCTCGGATGATGATAAATCCATACACACGCATCATTAATGGGGATAAGCCATGTACTGGGCTAGCTACCAGTAATTGCTCTATATGGATATCATCGGAATGCTCAGCTCTAGCTACCCTCTGTGCTTTCATCACGTAAATCAGCACATCATAAGCCTAACATTAACCCAACACTAAGCAATAGTGATGGAGTTAAGCTTAACAATCAAATGACTCATCAATGAAATAGATTCTTGAAGAATAAATGCTCAGCTCAACAAATCATAGTAAATATACTATGATAATATATATCAATAAGCTCAAGATCAGAATGCCAATAAAATCAGGATCATGCAACAAAAGTCTCAATTCACATAATATGCAGTTAAAGTAAAATCTACAACTCACAGTTATTGGTTATTTGCACTTTCTGGCTCTGGCTCTGTTGCTCACAATCTGTAGTGGATTAGAACCACTATCTGACTTATGTCAGACTTTCAGATGCTCGCCATTTTGCTCGTTGCTCAATCTGTTATTAATATCATTTCTGATATTTATTAGCCTTTATAACATCTGAATAATATATATTCAGTGTTCATTCAATTAATAAGCTCAATGTTCGCTCGTTGATCTTTTAATTTCAATATCTCATAACTTGATCATACGGTCATTAATCTTATTAAAATCTTTCTTTCGTATTCTTGGTAATTAATATTCTCTAAAGATCATTGTATATATATATATATATATATATATATATATATATATATATATATATATATATATATATATATATATATATATATATATATATATTCATTAAGCTACTTATTTTGTTATTTTATGTATTTTCTATGTGTTTTATTTAACATATTCTAGTTTAAGAAATAGATTTCGAATTAGGAATTAAATTCGAATTATATTCATTAATTCTAATGATTTGATTTCAAGTATGTTATTAAAGTCAAATGAAGAGTTAAAATTCAAATTTCCTAGCTAAAGTCGAATAGTGGATGTAATCAAATTCGATTACGGGTTTTAAATTCGAACATTTCATTCCAAGATGGCTAAAGTCGAATTATGGGGGCTTAAATTCGAATACCCTCTTCAATTCTAATACTAAATTCGAAGCCTTACACTCAATTTTATGCCAAGTTCGAAATGTATGCTTTGACAATATACTCAAATTCGAAATGCAACATCAAAATCGAAGAGATAAACTCGAAGCCATGTTTTCGACTTTGTACCCAATTTCGAACAAACATTTCGAATTTAAGGATTTAATTCGATTTTATATTCGAATTTGTCTACCCATTCGAGTTTGATCATATATTTCGAGTTTGTTCATCATTTACAGCTTTAAATCTTACATTTTCAAGCCTAAAATCATATAGATACTAAATATTAAGCCTAGATTCAATTATATTAAACATATTCTAGTTAAATCTTAAGTTATTCTAGCTTTAATCCCATAAAAATGCTAATTTCGAATTTATATCTTAAAAACCGAAAGTATAGAAACTTTAAACGTAATTTCTTACCTCAATTTCGTATGTAATCACTCGTGAAATTGTAGAATCTTGTAGTATATTCCGAGATCTTCCCGATAATGTATAAATCTTGCTAATCGGACGGTTGGTTTGGAAGAAATCTTAGAGAGAGAGTAGAGAGAGAAAATCTAGAGAGAGAGAGAGTTTAGAGAGAGAGTAAATCTGATTTTATGATTCTAAATTCCGTTTATATACTTCAACTAGTTATGTTTGCTACTTAACCCGCTATTATTTTCGTATCTTATATCTCTTTTTATTTAATTATCTTAATAATTTATTAATTCATAATTCATAATTTAAATATTTATATAATTTAATTAAATATTTCAATACTTAATTAAATTATAATTCAAATAATGTAATAAAATTACATTATTGGTTCGATGATCAGATATTAAGTTGGGCTAAAAATTGGGTTGTTACACGTAGAGCTGCCGTTAACATCTCCAAGTTGATAGGGAGATGGCCGGAAGTGGATGGCGTTGATTGAGCCACTTCAGGTCTTCCTTCCGTCATTTCTGGCTCCGGTATTGGACGCTCAGATCCGGAAGTTTGTGGAGCTGCCACGGAGGCAGCTCTTGGGGATGCCACGGAGGCATCGTGCGTTGTGTGTATATGGGGGGATGGAATTGTGAATGAAGGAAGTGCGGTCACGTGGGGAGGAGTGTGACCTCTTTCAACACCGCCACTCTCCAAATGAGAGGGCGATGGTGTATGTGCAATAACCCCGTGGAATGAAGTGGTCTCCCTTTGAGGGGAAAACAAGTGGGTGGTGGTGGTGATTTCGACTGTTGGACTGACGGTCTTATGGAGAGGAGTCCGACTGATTGGGCTTCGGTCACCCTCGGATGGAATATCTATCGCTCGCACGATAGAGACGGTGCGTTCTAAATCCGCCGTCTCTGCCATCTCACCACCTGCTCCCTCACTCACCAACACATGCTCCCTCTCACCTATGCCCACAGATTGTTGAACTTCTACCTGAGCTCCCTCATCCTCACTCATGTTGGCCTCACCTTCGGATTGGCTAGTCTCAGTCGGTTCTGACTGAGACTCATCCGGATAAAACTCATGAATATAAGCCCTAACCCGTTCCAACCCCCTTGCCTGTAGCAGTAGTGATAGTGGAATTGTCATTATAGGCACTGTAGGGGCCCCCTTTGGCAAGTCAGCTTTTGTATGGCCACTGTAGGGTAGACGTCTGCTTCAGGACGTTCATGGATGCCCTCATCATTATCCATTGCATATTGGATGATGAGCTGCAGAAATCGTTGAAGAGGTATGTACTTTCTGCCCTTTTTGGTTCCCCTCTCCACATGTACTCGACGCAATTCCTCGAAGATGAAAGCAGCATAATCAACGTGTCGGTCAAAGGCAAAGCCGGTGAACATGGCTAATACCTGAGCCGATGCGGAGTCGTGGCCGGAGTGCTTCGCGGTGAAGCACTTGTTGATAACAACAAAAAGGATCCGCCAGTGAGATTGTAGATTTTTAGTGCGAAAATCGGAGGGTTTGGAGAGAGGGCCATCATAACCCAGGGTTTGGATTTCGGCTAGGGTTTCGGGGATGGATGGGATGGGATCAAACTGAAAGCGGGTTGGTAAGTAGGTTTCGGCGGGTAGGCGAAGGATATGGCGTATGGCGGGTATTGTGATTTTGACTGGAACGCAGTCGATGGTGGTTTGGAAGAAAGGTTCGGCGTCGGGAAAGTATTTCAATCTGTTCCAGAATTGTTGAAGGTATATCTGGGGAACGGCAATTGCGGTGGATATAGCGTAATAGATGGGGTGGTGAATGAGGATGTCGAATGCGAGGGTTTGGGGTTCTTTTGTAAAAATGGATACGTCGAGCTGCCAGTTGTGTGGAATAAACTCGACAAACTCGGCGTTTGGAAGGATGGATTGTTCGGGTAGTTGTGCGTTATTATTTGGGATGGGGGGATGGGGTAGGGTGAGGTTAACAGCCGGTTCCATCATCCTGCAAAGGTGCATCAAAGTTAGAATAATAAGATTTTAAATGATAAGGCATTGATGTGAAGTCTAGATAAGTGTGAAATAGAAACTGCCTGATCTATTTAGCATCGGGTCTTTATTAGTAGAATAAAATTCTACTAATAAAGTCCAAAGTCAATCGTTAAGAGACCGATGTTAGATCAGACCTTTTCACTCAAACACTAATCCTAACTCTAATCAATGGTGCACCGTAATGAAGATATTTTTGGATTTTTAATTTATAGTGAAAATGTAAAAATGGAAAATTTTTAAAAAATTTCTAAGTGTTGGATTTCGGATGGTCCGAATTCGAATGAACAGTGTCGCCGAATTCGGATCAGGCCGAAATCTGGATGATGCATGAAATGGTTTGTTAGGGGTCCGAATTCGGATGATGTGAGATGATGGGCCGAAATCGGATGTGAGTGGTGATGTGGATGTGAGGTGGTCCGAATTCCAATGGTTCATGTGTATGGTCCGAATTCGGATGTGGTGCGGATTGAATGTTATGTATGCAATAAAGACAGAGGACCTAACTCGGATGGGGACCGAATTCGGATCACATCCGAGTTCGGATGAACAGTGCTTTGGCAAACTTAGACAAATGAATTTTTCAAACTTTTGAAATTTCTTGAAGGACCGAATTCGGATCAATGTAGACCGAATTAGGATCAACAGTGACCGAATTCGGATCTACAGTGACCGAATTCGGTTTTTGTAAGTTTGAAAAATTGAAAAATTATTCTAAGTGGGACATCCGAATTCGGATGATGGTCCGAATTCGGACATCCGAAATGCATGATGACAGTTAATGTGTTCATGCAAAAATAAACGTGAACAGTTAAAAAGTGACAAAAATACATGAAATTACAGATCCTAGATGAAAAACACATAAGGAACATTTTTTCCAACTACAACTAGGTAAAAATAACACATTAAAGTGCCCAAACATAGCAAAAACCGAATGGAAAAAGAAGAAGAAAACATGGAGAATCAAACACACAATATAAGACATTAAAAGCTAAAATAAAGTGAAAAAGAAGTTACCTGATGATGCCGAAGGTAAATAAAGCAAGAAAAATGAACGAAAATGGAGATCCAAAAGCTTTGAATCGGCTTTAATGGTGGCCGGCGGTGGGGTTTCGACGAGAGGGAGAGAGAGGGAGGAAGATGAAGATTTCTTGAAAGTGAAGGAAGGTAAGGTTGACCGTTTGACTCCACCCATTTTAAAGCCAACCGGGTCGGGTCGGGTGTGACGGGATCCGCGCCTAAATGAGTTTGGGGCGGCCGATTGCCCACACAACACTCACACACACAAAACAAATAAAAGTATGGGCTTTAAGAAAATAAACAAAAACAAGATTAAAAAAAAATTGGCCCAATTTTATTACATCTTTTTGAATTTTTATTTTTCATGAAACTACAAAATAACATATTTTTGGTATTTTCTTTGATCTTTTAAGTTAAGATAAAATAAACCAAGCAAAAATAAAATAAACTAAAATGTTTTTGACTTTTTGATAAATTTGAAATTTAAAATCTTTTTGGGATTTTCTGACCTATTAAATTAAACTTAAAATTAAATTAAAATATGATCAACCTAAACTTTAAAAAATTTAATTACTAAAATTAAAAAGGAAACAAAGAATTATAAAAATTAATATCCTAACTATACTCCCCCTCAAATAGATACCGGTTCCTTTCCTTTTGTTTTTCAGATAAAGTTCTCGAACCTTTTCAGCCTTTAAGAAACAGACAAACCTGGATAATGTTTGCGTCCCACTCCATGATGAACAATTCACACAGCAATTTGTCAGGATCATTAATTATTAAAAATGTATACAGATAAGAAAATATTGAGTTTCAATTTTGTGACACAATCCTTAAATTTAAATAACAGATATTTTCTAAAATAAAGGAATTTCAATCAAGATAGATTGAAATAGAATTATTTAAAACAATATCTGATATTTTATTGGAAGGCGGATTCAACATGCCGATATGGGATACTAAAAACTGAAAACGAGGTCCGTCTAAAGCTTTAGTATATATATCCGCAAGTTGATATTCCGTGCCAACAAAATACAACTCAATGGTTCCCTTTTCTACGTGATCTTTAATAAAATGATACCTGATATCTATGTGTTTCGCTCGAGAGTGCTGCACGGGATTGCAAGAGATGGCAATTGCACTTCGAGAATCACAGTAAATTGGGATATTGGTGAGTGAGAATCCATAATCGCGTAATTGTGTTTTCATCCACAGCACTTGAGAGCAACAGCTTGCAGCTGCTACATACTCAGCCTCAGCTGTGGATGTGGAAACACAATTCTGCTTTTTGGAAGACCAACTCACCGGTCTATCTCCCACGAACTGTATTCCTCCCGACGTGCTTTTTCTGTCAACTCTACAACCTGCAAAATCAGCATCTGAAAAAGCGGTAAGATCGAAATCGGTTCCCTTTGGATACCATAGACCAAGATCGGGTGTACCCTTAAGATAACGAAAAATGCGTTTTACCGCAGTTAGGTGTGATTCTTTTGGGTCGGCCTGAAATCTAGCACAAAGACATGTTGAAAACATTATATCCGGCCTACTAGCAGTCAAGTACAGTAAGGATCCTATCATCCCTCTGTAAGTTGTATTATCGACACTTTTCCCAGTAGGATTGGTGTCTAACTTACAGTTGGAGGCCATGGGAGTTGCGATACTCGTGCAAGAGTCTAACTTATACTTCTTGAGAATGTCAAGAGTATATTTTGACTGGTTCACAAAAATCCCATCTTCAAGTTGTTTGACTTGTAATCCGAGGAAAAAATTCATTTCCCCCATCATACTCATCTCGAACCTGGATTCCATTAGGGCTAAAAAATCCTTACAAAAATTACTGTCAGTAGATCCAAATATAATGTCATCGACATATATCTATACTAGCATTATATGTGGGCCTTCCCTTTTACTGAACAGAGTTGTGTCCACCACACCTTTACAGAAACCGGCAGAAATAAGTAAATTAGAAAGACTATCATACCATGCTCGAGGTGCTTGTTTTAAACCATAGAGGGCTTTATCTAGCACATAAACATGGTCAGGTTTATGTGCGTCAACAAAGCCTTATGGTTGTTCAACATACACCTCCTCGTTAAGTTCACCGTTTAGAAAGGCAGTCTTGACGTCCATTTGGTACACTTTGAAATCTTTGTGCGCCGCGTACGCCAAGAAGATTCTGATTGCTTCGATCCGTGCAATTGGAGCGAAGGTCTCGTCATAATCTATCCCTTCTTGTTGTCGGTAGCCTTTGGCAACAAGTCTTGCTTTATTCCTTATCACAATGTCGTTCTCATCTCGTTGGTTCTTAAAAATCCACTTTGTTCCGATCACTGTACGGTCTTTTGGTTTGGGAACTAACCGCCATACTCTTCTTAGCTGTTCAAACTGGTTGAGTTCCTCTTGCATTGCAACTATCCAATCTGGATCTGTTAGGGCTTCATCCACACGAGCGGGCTCTATCATACTAAGGAATGATGCGAAGAGGCATTCATTAGCAGACGCCCTACGAGTTTGGACTCTGGTTGAAACATCACCAATGATTTGATCTGTTGGGTGACTTCGGGTCCATTTAATCTCATGTGGAAGGGGTGCTCGAGATGGAACCTCAGTGGTTAATGTAGGGATGGATGAAGATTCATGATCAATGGTTTCAAATGATGGTACCACTGGTTCCGGTTTGATTTCCGAGTGTTCAGGTGAAGGAAGGATTGTTGGTATTATATGTGAGGGTATTATAGGAGTAGATTCAACTTCGGATGTATCGTTGGATGATGTAGATGGATGAGGGTATGATGTGGATGAATATGGAGCGGAGAAACTTTGTGGCGCAGTTGAACTGGAAGGATTACCTACATTATTGACAACATTAGACACATTAGCGTTAGGACCGAAAAATTCAACATAAAAAGGATCAAATTAACCAAATCAGAAGAAGAAAAAGAAATGGGTTATTAGAAGAGTCTCCAGGTATTTGAGTAATGCGAGGTCCTGATTGATCAACTTTGGGTGCCAGTTCAACCAACTCATCAAATATGACATGCACACTTTCATTGACTGTTCTGGTTCGGGTATTGAATGCGCGATAGGCCTTCGAGTTGGATGAGTATCCAATGAAGATCGCTTCATCCGCCTTTTCGTTAAACTTCCCAAGGTTGTCTTTGTCGTTCAGCACATAGCACCTGCAACCAAATACACATAAGTACTTGATAAATGGTACTTTATTCAAAAAGAGTTGGTAAGGAGTTTTGTTAAAGCGCTCATGGATAATGGAGCGATTTTGTGTATAGCAGGCTGTTGATACGGCTTCGGCCCACAAGAACAGAGGTAGCTTCGAGTATGTGAGCATTGTACGAGCGGCTTCCACAAGCGTACGGTTATGCCTTTCCACAACCCCATTTGTTGAGGCATTCGAGCAGCAGAATATTGATGTTGAATGCCTTTGGATCGAAGGAAGCCCTCAACTTCCGAGTTCTTGAACTCCGTGCCGTTATCAGATCTGATTGATTGCACTGACAGCTGCTGTTAGGTCTCGACACTCTTGATAAAATCTATGATTTCTTGAGCTGTCTCATCCTTGGAACGCAAGAACCTGACACAGGTTTATCAGGAATAGTCATCAACGATAACCAACACATATCGTTTCCCGTTTATGCTTTGAGTCCGCATCGGCCCGCATAAATCCATGTGAAGTAACTCCAATACTCTTTTTGTTGATGGTTCGGGCTTTGGTTTCTGAGATGATCGTTTCATCTTTCCTTTCTCACAAGCTCCACACATATGGTCCTATTCATAGCGCAATTCAGGAAGACCTTTAACCAATTGTTTCGCAGCCAGCTTGTTGATATTGTCAAAGTTCAAATGGGATAATCTTCGATGCCACAACCAAGAGTCTTTTGAAGAGACTTTTGATAGTAAGCAAATGTTATCCTTCACTATTAGCTTGGCTACGTCAATGGTGTAGAGGTTAGAGTTTCGGGAACCTGTTAGGATTTCTTTTCCATCCATACTCTTTACACTGCAGTTCTTAGCTCTAAAAGTTACCTCTAGTCCTTTGTCACAGAGCTGTCCTATGCTAAAACGATTATGTGATAACCCCTCAACATAGTCAACGTCCTTGATGACCAGATTATTTAGAACTAAGTCCCCGTATCCTTTGATATGAGTCTGATGGCTGTTCCCGAATTTTACCGTTCCGCAATACTGTTCAACTACATTGGACAGCAATTCTCTTCTTCCCGTCATATGCTTGGAGCAACCTGAATCCATATACCAAATGGACTTAGCCTGAAAAGCAAATAAATTCATACAATGAAAAACTATATGCATTCAAACACATCCATTTTTAATTCATAATCAAACCGTGTTCTGAACCGAGATGTTCAGAAAACATGATGAGTTAAGACCGGGTCCTGAGCTGTGTGCACAGAAGCCAAACGTGTCGGTTTAAGCACAACCGACAAGCAAAAGAACGGGTCTTAGTCTATGGTAACTAGAAGCCATCTCAATGAAGAACGGGTCTTGATCAGAAGTAACCAAGAACCATCTGCATAAAAATCACACAACTTTGGGTACCCACCTCAATATGGGTCCCTTTTTGTTAGAAGTTCCAGATTTATATGGCACGTGTACAGTGTTAGGAACCCATTTAGCATTTGTGTGTGGTCCGGATGCATAACCCTTTGGAATCCATTGAAAATTGGATTTATTGGGCTTTGGAACCTTAGGCACTGAAATTGCCTTTGGTTGTTGTCTTTTTGAGACCTTTTTGACCGTTGCTTTGGTTTTGGGCCTCGGCAACGGACAAGTCTCAATTTTATTTGTGGCTAATGATGCAACATTTTTTGTTTTCTTTTTCCGAATTCGTTTAACAGGATATGGCACGAAAGCATTAATTTCAGGAACCTGTCGTCTATAGCGAGTTGGACATAGATTAAATAATTCACTGAACGAGTACTATAAAGAAACAGCAGAATTCGGTACATCATTACACAGATTGTCACACACATTGTTACACAAATTGTCTTTAGAGATTACAGACATCTTATCTCTAGTAACAAATTCATTTGGCATTATAGCCTTCTTCACAAAAAAAAACTCGAAAAATCCAGCATGGTGGTTTTTGGGACTCTTCTTATATGATCTGTAGGAACAAAACGATTAGAGTCAGTAAGCATGGAAGATTTAGACTTGACAGAATTTTCTTTTTGTTGGTGAGTGGGTTTCTTAAAAGACTTGGATTGGATCTGAGTCTTTTTAGAAACCTCATTTTTAAACGGTTTTGAACACTCACCTTTATAAATGAAAGAAGAAGTCTCAGCTTTGGCCTTACCTTTATTTGATGACACATATGGAATTTTGGTGGAATGAGAAACTGTTTAATCTTTTAAAAAATCTTTCAACTTTTGTGAAACCATTTCAAATTTTTCTCTGTAGACAGTTACTTCCACAGATTGTTGAAAAGTTTGATTTACCAATTCTTCTTCGCTCTTAAGAAGAGCATCTTGAAGATCAAGAGCTTTCTTTTGAGACGACTTCAATTCCTTTTCTAAAACAGTGATTTGTTGTTGAAGAACTTTTGCAGGAATATAAAGTTGAGGAGTTGATTTTACGGTTTCTGTTTTCAATTCAGCTTCTGAATAAGTTGACAAGAAGTCTTCCTCTAAAGTGGGTACTCTAGAGGGATAACTCTCGTTAAGTTCTTCATATTGAAAAGAAATTTCTTTTTCTTTATGAGCAACACGTTTCTCATTTTCTTGGTTTAAAACTTCTTTTGATGACTCAAAATAGAAAGATTTAAGACCGGCTCCCATATAATTCATGTCATAAAATAAAGGTAAAACTTGTTGTGCCTTTTCCAAATATTTAGGATTTTTAAAACTGATTCCTTGTTTAGAATGGTAAAGTCTAGTTTCTTTGGGCTGATTTAAGTGGATAGTTTGTTCTGTTTGACCCCTTTTTAAAAATGCATCGTCAAGGGTCTTTATTCGTGAGTAGAAACTTATCCTTTCTTCTTCAATCATTTTATATTTTTCTAAGCTGTCTATATTTTCCATAGTTACCGTATCTAACTGTTTTGTAAGTACAGAAATTTCTTTTTTTAACGAGAGTTTTTCTTTTGATAACCTGTCCATGCAAGATTCAAGATATATATTCATGTCCTGAACATCTACTTTTTCTATTAGCATCTGTTTTATAACATTGTGATTAGTTAACCACTTTGAATGATATAATTCAGACGACTCTTTTAAAGTTTGAGCTTGATGTTCAGCCTGTACACACTTTGCAGTTTCAGCATTTAATCTAGCTTGTAGATCAAGAATATGTGTGTGCAATGTACATTCATTATTTACAAATAAATTATTTACATGTTCAGGAATGTAACAGGAATATACCTCATTTGTCATAACCGGATGTAGAGCATTCGGGATCGTCGGTTGTGGTCATCAGACATGCTGGTGGATTATTCAATGTCTCCCCCTCAGCAGCATGATCTGAAGTCTCAGCAGTTGAAACGGCACATTTCTCCAACCCTAGACGATCAACCATGTAACAGTTCTTGCCCTTATCATCCTCCTCGTCGGTATCTTCAGCATCCCAGTAATCTTCCTGGGCGATGAGGGCCATCGCGTCGGTTCTTTTCTTTGCGGCCTCGAGCTTTCTCTCATACTAGGCGACGTCTCTGTCAAAATTATTTTTGCACTCCCGAGAAAAGTGGCCCGGTTTTCCACACTTGTAACAGAGACGTTCGTCAGCGGCTTTCGGTTCGTCTGCTCTCGGCCTTTCATCTCTCCTCTCCGCCGGCCTCTTGTCGGCGCGAAGATGTTCTCTGCTGTCATCTCTTCATCGTTCTCTTCTCTCATGCTCTCGCCTGTCATCTCGGCAGTCGTCCTGACGATCGTCCCGCCTGTCGTCCCTGCGATCCTCGCGCCTATCGTCTCGCCTTTCATAACGGTGATCATCTCGATAGTCGCGTCTATCGTCATTCCTCCGGTCATCCCGATCATCCCTCCGGTAATCGTCTCTGCGATAATCATCGCGCCGTTCATCCCTACGGTCATCTGAGTACCTCCGTGAACCGGTGTCATAACTGAGTTGATTGTTAGTCTTGTTGGAGAACCGTCGTTGTTGGAGACGATTGGTCCACAAGGCTATTTGTTCTTGTATAGAAGCCTCTTCCTCATCAAATACCTCACGTGGAGGAGAAGCATACCTGCACTGCGATGACGATGAACCTGGAGCAAAGGATGGTGTTGGAATATTCGTGTTGGTAATCAAGGCGAGTGAATCATTGGGTTTCAATCCGGTGTTGGCTGATAGCAGTAAAGATGCCAATTGATTCGCCATCAGTTTTTGTTGATCTACATCCCCTTGATACTTCTTTAGCTCCTTAAAGACGATGTTGATGGATACCTTCTGGAATGTTCAGGACTCGTTTCGTGGCCCGACAGGCGAGCTGCCACTCGGGGGCTAGGGCTGCAAAGAACTGGATGTTGATGTCATCCTTGTCCTTCTTGATGTGCTGTTTGTTTAATTCATTCAGGACCGCACAAAACCTTGTAAACGTAGCTTGCAGAGATTCCCCGTCTTTGGCTCGGAATTCTGTAAACTTAGCCTTCGCCTCCTCAATCTTGGCACGATCATCGAGATCTGCCCCCAGCATTTGGACTTCCAATTCATCCCACATTTCTTTGGCAGACATTTTGCTGTCGACGCCAACCAGAATATCAGTGGGGAGGGCCTGGTAGATCAAATATTCCGCCCTCTTATCGGCATGCTGCCTGTCTCTCTCGGCGTCATTAGTCGGTTCTCGTTCAACTTTGGAGGCTAAGACAGGGGGGTCAGCCTCAGGTCTGGATGCTATTTCCTGATAATAGATGACGGGACCCTCAGAGATGGATTGAAGCATTAAGTTCCCAAGAGGTTGCATTCCTACAAATTTGAGGAACCTAGACTTCCATTGTTCATACTCATCGGGATAGAGAACAGGTGGTCTGTTCTCACATCCGAGTACGAGAGCTTCGCGAGACATGATTTTGGTGCTGATTAAAAAGATGAGATCTTAAAGGTGGAAACTTGACACAGATGGGCTGGACTTTGGAAGAATAGGACTGTGGATGGTGGTAATTCGGATAATAGACTGATTTCGGACGGAACAGTAATTCGGATGGCTGGAGTTCGGGTGAACAGTGTTTCGGACGGGCAGGGGTTCGGACGAAGACCTAATTCGGATGAATTTTTTTGATTTCGGATGAGGAACCTAATTCGGATGGGGTCTAATTCGGATGCTTAGAAGTCTGATGGGCCGGATTCGGATGAACAGTGATGACTTCGGATAGGCAATATGTGTGGTTCGGATGAGCTAATGGAACCGAATTCGGATGGTCCGAATTCGGGTGAACAGTGGACACGCACTCAGAAAAATGTCCAGGTAGGGGACCGAATTCGTATGGTCCGAGTTCGGGTGGTCCGAAATGGATATGGTCCGAAGTGAATAATTAAAAATTTAAGCACAAGTCCAAGATGATAAAATGAGGATGCCTGATCTGAACTTCGGATGGTCCGAAGTTAGGATGGGACCGAATTATGGTCCGAAATAGGCACAAATGGGTCCGAAATATACCTAAAGCTGGTCCGAATTGGACCGAAGTGAGGTCCGAACTAGGGTGATATATGGTCCGAATTTGGATCTTAAATGGTCCGAAATGCTACAGTGTATGGTCCGAAATACAACAGGTTTTAGCAGGTTTTCTAAGGCAAAACAGTTCAGAAGACGATTTTATCAGATTTAAAGCCTAAAAATGTTTCTAAATGATTGGTAAACTATTTTAAACACTTATGATGATTTAAAATAACCCAAAACACTTAAAATCAGTAAAGAACAAGCTAAAAACCCATATTTTTTTAAACTTTTTCAAATCTCTGATTCTTGATGATTTTAATGGAAATATGGAACTGGATGAGCTCGAAATCAGTATATGTTGATATTGTGATGATTATAAGACTATAATAACACAATAAACACGGAAAAACAGAGAAGAAAATGATCTAACTGAATGGAACAGTGAAGAACACGATGAAGATGAAGAAACCCAGCAGAATCCGAGAAAAACAAGTTGAAATCCACCTTTTGGCTCTGATACCAATTGTAAACTGCTATTCTCGTATATTATTCAGCACCTTGATGATTCTTTCACACAACCCAAGAAGAAACAATCTCAATAATAAGGTTATGATGAAGAAGACAATGAGAATAATGGGAGAATATGCAAGTGGCGACTGCAATAATTCTTTTCAATTGATGAACCGTGTAATACATAAAGTAACCCTAGGAGCTTTATAGCTCCATTTAATTAACTATGGGGCATTGACACAATTGCCCCCTAGACTTTTACATAGAAAATAAATTACAATGAAATAAATACATAGCTAAATGCTAAGTAAATAATTATTACAAAATAACTCCATATGATCGAAATTAAATGTCTAACACGTGTGATTATTAAAACAATATTTTATTATTGTGTTGGTAATAATATTATATAGTTGTATATACCCTAAAACAAAATCATGTCATATAAAGGTGAATTTTAACAACCACTATACTTGTTGTGTTCTTTTTTTTCATCATCCTGCAAGTTTTAAATATTATTTCTCATAACAAAATAAGATTGACTCAAAAATACATGTTAGCATAAAAAAGTTCTCCATAATTCATTTTCTAAAACAACTTAAAATGACAAATACATATAAGAAAGTGTGTAAATGATTGAAATGGATTAAAAAACAATAACAAATATATACCTGAGAAGTAGAGAAATGGTAGATAAATTTTGTAATGAAAAGATGGATGATATCGACCATCACTATGTCAATGCTCGTTCTACACTCATGCTTCTTCATCCTGCAATGATAAAAAAATGTTAGAAACGTAAGAATATGATACTTCTTGAAATTGATCATGCATGAGAGATAAAAATAAAAACGATAATGTCAAATTTTTTTAATTTTAGAGTGCGTAGATATTATAGATAAAATGTAACAATCAATATGACATTTATGTGCAATAGGTTACTTTTGAAAATTATGAGAGAATTTCAAAAGAATTAAGCAATCAATGTCATTTATGTGTAATTATAATTTGTACATGATGCATGTATTAGTTACTTGAACCTATTAAAATTTAAGATTTATTCATTAATGTATTGTTTTCACATTTTATGATATAAAAATATATTAATTTTAACTACAAATAATGCAATGAATTTTAAAGTTTTAAATTATATATATTTTAATTAAATAGTTTTTAAAGGTAATTTGATTAGTTATATGATTTCATAAAAACTCTTTAATCACATATTTCATAAAGTTTGTATATAACATGTAATTATATTAGAAGTTTATTTTAATACATTAATTTAAATTAATATTAATAAGGTTTTACATTGAATCTATGTAGCTAAAATTCATGTGATAAATAACAAAACTATTATGTTATATTTATTTGAGTTCAAGTAATATTTATTTATATTAAACATGTTGTATCCAAGTTGAGTCCATTTTATAATAAAATTTATATAGACCGAGTTATTTTATAAATAATCTTAAAATTATTGATTATATATTTTATTAGTTTAATTTGTTAATTAACTTATTTTTTAAAGGGTATTTGATGAATTATATATTTTCATAAAGAGTTCTTTGAAAAATTAAAAATTATATCTTAAAACTTTTGTACAATGTGTAACTATATTTAAAAAAATTATTTTATGTGTTAATTTAAATATATATTAATTACAAATAATATATTTAATCATAAAATTCTATATTATATATTTTTTTTGGATTAATTTGTTGATTAAATTATTTTTAAAGGCTACTTAAGGAATCATATATTTTCATAAAAGTTTTTAAAAAATTAAAAAAAAATGTTTCTTAAAATTTTGGTACAACGTGTAAGTATGTTAAAAATTTTAATACATTAATTAAATATATGTTATTACATGAGAATTATGCTACACGACTCAACTTATCAAACTAAATTAAAAATAAACTAATTTTTTAATCTAAAGTATATAATAATTATATTTTATTATATAAAATTATCAATATACGACTCAACTTATCAAATTAAATAATAAAATTATGCATTGTATATAAAATATGATCATCGTAATATATTACATGGAATTAATTACTATAGTGTTGGGAAATAGTTTAAGTACATTCAAGCTGTTAGTTAGACTTCTCAGACTGTTAGTAGATTTGTCATGTAAATACAAAGTTCATGCTGCTAGTTGAAGAAACTCGAGCTGCCAGTGTAAAAGTTCAAGCTGCCAGAGCAAAACAACTCAAGCTGCTCAGTTCATGCTGTCAAGATATTCAAGCTGCTCAACAGTTTCATAAACAGAAAGTGCTGATTTTCAGGAAAGATATCTACACGAAGATTCCAGCATATCTACTATCAGAGAAGTCATAGTCCTTCAAGGAAACAAGTCCAAAAAGCAATATAAATACAGAGAATAGGTCATTCTATTGTATAGAAGTTCATAGAAGTTTTCTGCATATTTTGAGTCTGTAATTGCTTTGTTGATTAAGTTTTCTTAAGCCTCTAAGGTTGTAAAACCCTAAGAACAGTCTGTGTTCTTCATCTAATCAAAACAGATTAGAGGTGATTGTAATCATTGAATTCAGCAATACAAACAGTCTTGATTACTTCTTATGTTTTATGCTTCATTGGTTCTGAAAGTATTTGTTAAAATAATTAAGTGTTATTCCGCAAACTTCTTAATTAAACTTTGATTCAAAGCAAGATTATTGATTTATACTCTGATAAATTTCAAATCAGTTAATCTTGGTTATTCAGTTTTAGATCCTGACAAGTGGTATCAGAGCCACAGGTCGTTTTTTGTTTTTCAAAGTCGAAAACTTTCTTTCAAATTTTTAATCTTTTACAATGGAATTTGAAAATAGCAGCAGTGGATCTGGGCAAGGGCTCAAAGTGCCTATGCTCAAGCCCACTGAGTTTGAGATGTGGTAACTCAGGATTCAACAGCATATTCAATTCATTGATTATGCCATATGGGAAGCTGTTGAATTCCCTCCTGTAGTTGATCCAGAACTTGATGATGAGGGAAAACCAGTCAAAACTCCTCCAAAAACTGAACTTGAAAGGAAGGCTAAAATGAATGAAGTGAAAGCACTCACACTATTACAAATAGCCATTCCTAATGCTTATCAACATCAGTTCAAAAAGTTTTATACTGCTCACTCTCTTTGGAATGCCTTAGAGAAGAGGTTTGCTGGTAATGCCAGTACCAAGAGAAATCAAAAAGACCTCTTGAAACAGCAGTATGAAAACTTTTCTGGTGGCAAGAATGAAAACCTCACTCAAATCTTTGACAGGTTCAACAAACTGATAAGTGAACTGGAAAGTGCAAAGGTCAATCTGGATCAAGATGAAGTCAACAGAAAGTTTCTCAGATCTCTTGGAGAAGAATGGACAGTCTATGCTGCACAATGGAGAACAAAAGACACTCTTGATGAGATAGAATTGGATGATCTGTATAACAGTTTAAGAGTGTTTGAGACTGAGATTGATGCTAAAAAGAAATCCTTTTCTTATAATCACAACACTGCTCTTCTGTCTTCTGAAAAATCTAATAACTGTGATTCTTTTTCAGGTGGTGATGACAACTCTGCTGAAACTCACTATGAGGCTTTTGTTGCCAATGATGGATTATTTGCTCTAAAATGTTGAAGACTTGGAACAAATTCATCCAGATGATCTTGAAGAGATGGATTTAAAGTGGCAACATGCAATGCTGACCATGAGAGCCAAAAGATTTCTGAAAAGAACTGGTAGGGCCAACTTTCAAGCCAAGACAGAAGGCAAACCATCTTTTGATAAATCAAAAGTGGAATGCTATAAATGCCATAAGCTTGGTCACTTTGCCAGAGAATGTAGATCTCAAGGTTAACAGCCATCAAGGACTTCACAGCCCATCCAAGCGTCCTCATCAACAGCACTTGTCTCTCAAGAAGACAATGTGTTTGACTGGAGTGATCATACAGAGGAAGAATTTCAAAATCAAGCACTTATGGCAGAAACATCAAATGTCTCCTCCACTGAACTACCATCTGAGGTAAATTCTAAACTCTGCTCTCAATCATGCAAAAATATGGTTAAAAAGTACAGAGATCATAATGAGAGCATGTGCAAAACTCTAGCTAAGATGGAAGAAAGGAGATATGAATATATGCAAGCCATAGAAGATCTGGAAAAACAGATCAATGATTATAAGGATAATGAGATTCAAATGGGGTATGATAGAACCTACCATGAATGGGAGAAAAAGGAACTCAATAAGAAAATAGAATCTCTGAATAAAAAGGTAGAAGAGACTGAACAGAAGGTGTTAGAGGCTAATAAGAAACTAGAATCTGTTAACATAGATCTAGGTAACTTCAAGTTGGCAAATCAAAAGCTGGAACACCTAATGGAAGTACAATTTAAAGACAGGGTGAAATCTCAGATTAATCCCAAAGAAGGTATAGGATATAGGGCCACTCCTCCTCCATACAACAACAAGTACATACACCCAATGAGTGAGGTTGCTGATAGACTTGTCAATGAACCACTAGATGAGTCTATGACTATTGTAGATCCTATCCTTGATAACAGTCCTGAATTAAAAGAAGATAAGAGTCAAAATAGAGACTGTGACACAAAGAGTGCACCCATAGAAGTCCAAGTTCCCAGTAAGAAAGGAAAAGAGAAGATGAGTGTATGCAATGCTACTCCACAAGTTTCTGTACATTCTAACTGTAACACTGCATCTTCATCAAAAGGAACTAAAAGAGGTAAAACTGTTTCTATCTGCACATGCCAAAAGCATGGTGTTCAAAAGTTTCCTAAACAACAGCAGGTAAGAGGAAACCAGAGAAACAAGAACCAGAAATTGACAGAAAAGTCTGGTGTTCCAATTCAAACTGTCAAAAGATGCTTTCACTGTGGAAGGAAGAATCACTTAGCCAAGGATTGTTTTCACAAACCAGCTGTTGCAAAACAGACTGTGCATAACACAAAATCAAATCCTAATCAGGCAAAGCACTCAAAAGTGAAACCTTCCACAGCAGCTCCAAAGAAAACAGTTGATCACAGATTCTCAAAAGTTAATAAAAAACAGTCCACACATCAAAAACAAGTTTTGGCAAAGCCTAAATCAAGTTTTAAACAAATATGGTGTGTCAAGGACAAATCTGTTGCTCAAACTGCTAATGAAAAAGATCAGACTGCTAAGTCAAAATCTGATGCTGTTAGTGCAAAAACTGAAACTGTTAGCACTACAAACACAGCTCAAGCTGCTGGGCATCAAACTGGAGCTGCTAGTGAATCATCTGAGACTGTCAGAAGAAAAGATGATCAAAATAGTTGGATACCTCATATCATCACTAAATACTCTCCAAAGACTCCATCAGTAGATCTCACCAAATATAAGAAGTCAAAAACAGTTTTTAGTTATGTCAATGTACAAGGCCAACCCAAAACCAATTTGGTTTGGGTTTACTCCACTACTAACTAAGCTGTTATTTGTGCAGGGCAACCACAGGTCTCCTCATAGAACAAGATGGCATCTAGACAGTGGATGCTCTAGGCACATGACAGGCAATTCTGAATGCTTGTCAAATTTTAAAGGTTTTGATGGAGGTTTGTTGCATTTGGAGGCAACTCAAAAGGAGGTAAGGTTACAGGTAAAGGTACTGTTAATGCAGGCAACATGACATTGCATGATGTTCTGTATGTTGAACAGCTTAAGTACAATTTATTGAGTGTCTCTCAAATCTGTGACAAACAAAACATTGTTCTGTTCACAGATTCTGAGTGCATTGTTCTTTCAAAGGATTTCAAAATTCCTGAAAATCTTGTTTTACTTAGAACACCAAGAAAGGACAATGTTTACTGCCTGGACACAGCTCTCTTGACTAAATCAAATACTTTAAGCTGTTTAATATCCAAAGCATCATCAAATGAGTCTGCTCTTTGGCATAGAAGGATGTGTCAAATGAACTTCAAGTCCATGAATGATTTAGTTAAAAAGAATCTGGTAAGAGGATTACCACAAAAGGAGTTCATTTGTGATGATCATTGTGTAGCATGTCTTAAAGGTAAGCAACACAAAACTTCTCATAAGGCCAAAGAAGTAAATTCAATCTCATCTGTTCTTCAGTTGTTACATATGGATCTATTTGGTCCAACATCTGTCTTGAGTTTGAATAAAAGGGCATACTGTTTAGTCATTGTTGATGATTTCACCAGATTTACTTGGGTTTACTTTCTTAGGTCCAAAGATGAAACTGCTGAGCTAGTTAAGTCTTTTATCCTTAAGATAGAAAACCAATCCAATTCCAAAGTTAAGTTGATAAGATCAGACAATGGAACTGAATTCAAAAATCAAATTCTAAACAGTTTCTGTGAGTCCAAAGGCATTGCTAGACAATATAGTGCACCAAGAACACCACAGCAAAATGGTGTAGCTGAAAGAAAGAACAGAACATTAATTGAGGCTGCTAGAACAATGCTAGCTGATTCAAATCTGCCAAATGACTTTCTGGGCAGAAGCTGTTAATACAGCCTGTTATGTTCTAAATAGGGTTCAAGTTGTCCAATCTCAAGGAAAAACTCCCTATGAGTTATTCCATAACAGAAGTCCCCTAATAGCTTTCTTCAAACCCTTTGGATGCCCATGTACTATCCTTCACACTAAGACTCACTTAGGGAAGTTTGAGAGTAAAGCTGAAGAAGGATTCTTTGTAGGATACTCAACTCAAAGCAAAGCCTATAGAGTATACAACAGTGTGTCTAAGACAATTGAAGAAAGTGCCAATGTTGAATTTAATGAAAATACTGCGAATATCAAAGGTACTGGTCCTGATTGGTTGTTTGATTTAGATTCACTAACAAATTCTTTGAGCTTTGTTGAGTATACTGCAGAAGCTGATGCATACAGGGTTGAAGCTGCTAACACAAATTCTCATGCTGCCAATACAATTTCTCATGCTGTTGGCACAAAGTCTCAGACTGCTGCAGATTCAACAAGTTGGGATGATTTCACCACTCTACCACTTCTGTCTTGTGATCCTCCAGGGGTCCTGAATGATACAAATCCAGACACTGAAGTGCCACTCCAAAGTTCTGAAAGAGCAGCTCCAACACAACAGGAAACAGTCCCAGATTCAAGTCAAACTGTTTCAGAAACTGAACCATTCACTGGTTCTGATGGAGATGATACAAACCTTGGAACTTCTTTTCAAACAGAGAGAGAGCCCACACTAAGAGTTCACAAGTATCACCCTCTCAATCAAATACTGGGTGATCCAAGCACTCCTGTTCAAACAAGGAAAATGGTTCAAAATGAGATTGCTGCTGCTGAACTAGCAGTTCCAGAATTCAGTCTAGCTGCTTTTGAACATGTCTGTTTCATGTCTCAATTGGAACCTAAAAAGGCATCAGAAGCATTAAAAGATTCATTCTGGATTGAAGCTATGCAAGAAGAGCTTTTACAGTTCAAAATTCAGAATGTATGGACTCTGGTGGATCTTCCTAAAGGTAAGAGAGCAATAGGTACAAGATGGGTGTTCAGAAACAAGAAGGATGAGCGAGGGATAGTCATCAAGAACAAAGCAATACTAGTAGCACAAGGGTACACTCAAGAAGAAGGAATAGATTATGATGATGTCTTTGCTCCAGTAGCAAGAATTGAAGCCATCAGACTATTTCTAGCATATGCAAGTTTCAAAGGCTTTAAAGTGTATCAAATGGATGTTAAGTCTGCTTTCTTGTATGGGACAATTGAAGAGGAAGTGTATGTGTGTCAACCTCCTGGTTTTGAAGACTACAAGTATCCAGACAGGGTGTACAAGCTAGACAAAGCTCTCTATGGTCTTCACCAAGCCCCCAGAGCATGGTATGACACACTGTCATCATATCTTCTACAGAATGGATTCAAGAGAGGCACTCTGGACAAAACACTTTTCACTAAATCCATCAAAGCTGAGATTCTTCTTGTCCAAATCTATGTTGATGACATCATCTTTGGCTCAACTAATGATAGGTTGTGCAAGATTTTGAGGCCCTAATGCACAAAAAGTTTCAAATAAGTTCAATGGGGGAACTCACATTCTTTCTAGGGCTGCAGGTTAAACAGAAGCCTACTGGTCTATTCATAAGTCAATCAAAGTATGTCAAAGACATATTGGAAAAGTTTGGCTATCAAGACACAAAGGTTGCAAGCACTCCAATGGATCCTCATAAACAGCTCCATACAGACAAAGATGGCATAGATGTGGATATTCATCTATACAGATCCCTTATAGGATCTCTCATGTATCTAACATCTTCAAGACCTGATATTATGTTTGCTGTCTGTGTGTGTGCTAGATTTCAATGCTCTCCAAAGGATTCTCACTTGGTTGCTGTTAAAAGAATCTTTAGATATCTTAAAGGCCAACCACATTTAGGCCTATGGTATCCTAAAAACTCTCCTTTTGAACTAACTGCTTATTCTGACAGTGACTATGGTGGTTGCAACATTGACAGGAAATCCACAACTGGTGGATGTCAATACTTAGGAGCAAGACTGGTCTCTTGGCAATGCAAAAAGCAAACAACTGTCTCCACATCATCCACTGAAGCAGAATACGTAGCAGCTGCAAGCTGCTGCTCCCAGGTAATGTGGATTCAAAATCAGCTAAGAGACTATGGTATGAATTTCTTATCCACTCCTATTTATATCGACAATTCAAGTGCAATTAGCATTGTGCAAAACCCAGTGAAATTCCCAAAAACCAAGCATATAGAAATCAGATTTCACTTCATCAGAGATTGTAATGAAAAGAAGTTAATCCAAGTTACCAAAATACATACAGATGATCAGCTAGCTGATCTATTTACAAAACCTTTTGATGTGGGAAGGTTCACTTTCCTAATATCAAATATTGGTATGGTAAACATGGATTAATTGGTTTTCATTATTATCGACTCAAGTATGCTAATTTAAGGGGGAGACACTGTTCCATTGAAAAGTTGCACAATTTTACACTAACAGCATGAGTATTTTTCTCATGCTGCTAGTTCANAAAAGATGCTTAATTTCCAACTAACAGCTTGAGTATTTTCTCAAGCTGCTAGTTCATTTTCTCGGACTGTTAGTTATTTCACTTGATCTGTCAAAGTGTGCAGGGTATTTAGGTAATTTCTTAAATGTGTGCGCGAGACCCAACCTTTTGAAAACCTTTAAAGGTCCCAGTTTCGTTCAGTTGTAACTACCAGTTACATAATCTCATACCACGGCCTTCTTTTCTCTCTGAACGATTCACCCACTCTTCTTTGAAACCCTAAAATCTCCGTTTAATCTTCCATGGAGTTTGTCAAGGAACACAACTGCCTACCCTACTCTCTAAAGCACTCTGAACTTCAACCGTTCCATGACATGATGGACTTTCTTAGACACTCCCATATCCGTCATGCCCTCAATATCAATCCCACCATATACATCTCTCATATTGAGCAATTCTGGAACCGTGCTTCTGTACAAACCATCAATGGCGTTCCTTCTCTAATATCCAAAAATGATGGAACTCCCATCACAGTAACTGAGGAATCCATTCGACATCATCTGCATCTTCAAGATGCCTCAGGTATAACAGACCTATCCCTAAATGCGTTACATACTGGTCTTTCTGATATTGGATATAGGGGTCCTGCTGATTCTTTACATTCTTTAAAGCACACTTTTCACCAAAATGGAAATATCTTGTGCATATTATTCAGCAGTGTGTTAGCCCTAAAAGAACTGGTTGGTCCGAATTTTCCTCAAATATTGCCACTGCCTTAGTGTGCTTTTCAACAGGCCAACAGTTCAACTTTTCAAATATGATTTTTCAGGGGATGTTAAGGCATCATTCCCTAAAGAATGGGAAATTTTTGATGTATCCTAGATTTTTGGCAGAGATAATTGCAAAAACTTGCACAACTTTTCATATACATAAGAGGATACATGTTTCCCATAGGCACTCACTATCTTCTATTAAAAGTCTTTTAAAGCCAAGTGCCAATTTTTTTGAGTATAGATGCTCCATTGTCTTCTGCAATGATGAACATCATTCCAAGAAACAGAGGAGAGGGTCCTGAGCAGGCTCAGCCTAACACTACTGCTTCACCCCCAGGACCCCAACCCACTCCTCATGATACACAAATGACTTCTGTTCCTATTGTTCAGCCAATATCCCCACTCAAATATCTATATAAAAGGAAAAGAGGACCAGGAGCTCCTTCCTCCTTAGTCCTCATACAAGAGCCAAATAACCCTGTGCAGGAGGATACTTCTGCACAGAATATCCAAAGGGCACCCATTGAGGAAACTCCCATCCTCAATCAGGAGGTGTACATCTCACAAGAGATTGTTCATATGGATTCTATGGCTGACACTACTGCTGCTTCTACACAAGAGGCACAGGACAGTGCCAACATTACTAAGACCACACCCATGGCAACAGAAGGTGTGCAAGCACCATCTGGAAGTCCCCAGTACCAAGAACAGAGGGGCCCAGAGGTTTTCACTTCTGGAATTCATGCCAGTGATAGATCACAAGCACCAACTTCTTTTGCTGATCTTGAGGCTAGTCTGCAACTTATGATATTAACGGATCCTAAGCTGCAACCTATTGTAGCAATGTTGGAATACCAAAAGTCCATCATTGTTGCACAGGAAGCACAACTTACTGCACTAAGACAGACAAGCTGCTCAGAATCGATTATCTTCATAATGGGTTCACCCTCTGTGGAAATAAAATCATACAATTAGAGCGCATGATTCGAACCCAATTGGCAACGGTTGTAGGTCCTTCTGACCAAACCAATGCTTCCAAAAAGGGGGAGAATCAGGAGTTCCAATTCCCTGAATCAGTCCAAGCAGCTCCAACAGAATCAGTCCAAGCAGCTCCAACAGTTCAAGATTCTAGGCTAGCAGTCCCAACAGCTTCTCAAGCTGTTAGCCTAGAAACTCAAGCTGCCTCTACAAGACCAACTGGAGTTGTAATAAGAGAAACAACTCAGGCTCCTAGCAGTTCAGTACAAGCAACATCTTCTGCTACAAAAGATAAGGGCAAGGGTATTCTTATTGAGTCTCCAAAGCACAAATTTTCTACCAGAGAAGCCCAGATTGCTTTTGATGCTGAGATTGCCAGAAAATTAGCAGAAGAACAAGATCAAGAGTTAGACCAGCAATCCCAGTCCCCAATGGAAGATGATGAAACCTTAGGTGACTACCTGAGAGGGTTTGTGGTCAAGCAAGGGGAAAGGAAGAGGAAGATGCCAACAGGGCATTCTAAGGCTGAGCATAGAAGATTTCTAATTAATTTTGCCTTTGCAGCAGGTATCCCAAAGAAAATGGCTCAGTCCATGAGCACAGAAAGGCTACAAGATATCCATGACAAAGAGATGGACAAACGATAGAAAGCCAAAGTCTCCCAAGAAGTCCAAAGATCCCAAGAACCAGTTCAAGCTGGTACAAGTGATGTTCAAACTGCTGCCAGTGCCCCTGCTCCTTCTGTTCAAGCTATTGCTTCTATTCCTGAATCAGAGTCAATGTCACAAGCAAAGCTGGATCAGGTTAAGAAGGTGTTGTTTGAGCAATAACTGCAAAAGGTGATGGAGATAGAGAAAGTGATAGACCAGCATGACTTTACAAAACCTCCTATTAATTATTGGTATGCTAAGTCAATGGACAACATTGACTTAAGATTTCAGTTTGTAGTAAGAAGGGAATCTGGTCCAGAAGAAGAGTATAACAGCATCATGCATATGGCTCAAAGGATGACCAGAGATGAGCTCACAAGAATGCATAATGTTGGGTCTGTAACACAAGTTAGATCGGCTCTACCACAAGTAAAGCAAGCTATCAAAGATCTGAAGAGCATTGCTGATCCTGAGTCTATAAGGAAAAATATAGAGAATGCAAATGCAAAGGGAATGAAGATCAAGCAAGTTGATCTGTTTGTCAAATCAAAGACTTACAGAATCAAATTTACAGATGGATCTGGTATGTTCTTCAATTTTGAATTCTATGATCTACCAAAAGCTATGTTACTTCAGATGAGATCTATTAAGTTATCTTGTGATAGAGAAGATATGAAGAAAGAGTTTTTGAAGGCTGTCAATCAGAAACTTGCACAGTTGTAAGTTTTTGAAAGCCTTGGTTTGTAAATAACAGTTTACTTGTTTATTTCCTTATTTGTATAGAACTTAAAGTCTTGTGTAAAGAATTTAAGTTAGGGGGAGATTGTTGGGAAATAGTCTAAGTAGTTCAAACTGTTAGTTAGACTTGTCAAACTATTAGTAGAATTTCTATGTAAGTACAAAGTTCATGCTGTTAGTTGAAGAATCTCGAGCTGCTAGTGTAAAAGTTCAAGCTGCCAGAGTAAATCAACTCAAGCTGCTCTGTTCAAGCTGTCAAGTGATTCAAGCTGCTCAACAGTTTTACAAACAGAAAGTGCTGATATTCAGGAAAAGATATCTACACGAAGATTCCAGCATATCTACTATCAGAGAAGTCATAATCCTTCAAGGAAACAAATCAAGAAGCAATATAAATACATAGAATAGGTCTTTCTATTATATAGGAGTTTTTCTGAATATTCAAGATTGTAATTGCTTTTTGTTTGAGTTTTCATAAGCCTCTAAGGTTGTAAAACCCTAAGAACAGTTTGTGTTCTTCGTCTAATCAAACAGATTAGAGGTGATTGTAATCATTGAAGTCAGCAATACAAGCAATTTTGATTTACTTATTTGTGTCTATCTGTTATGAGTTCTAAAAGCTTTTGTTAAAATAATTAAGTGTTATTCCGCAAACTTCTTAATTAAACTTTGATTCAAAGCAAGATTATTGATTTATACTCTGATAAATTCAAATCAGTTAGTCTTGGTTATTTAATTTCAGATCCTGACAATGTTATTAACGAGTAATGTGCAATTTTGGTAAACAGAATCAACCATAACGTAATTGTTACTGGCCGTCTCTATATCGAGTATAACACGAAGCTTTGATGGAGATTTAGATAGTCTTTGAGCAAAAGTAGTCGATATGTATGATCGACTTGCTCCAGAATCAAATAGTACACGAGCAGGTATCGAATTTAGCAAGAACGTACCGGTAACCACATCAGGGGTTTCTTTCGCTTCCTCGACTGTAATCTGAAATGCAATCCTTGTAGTTGGAGTTGCAGTTGAGCTTTTCATCGTAGAACCTCCAGCTGATGATTGCGATTGGCCTCGGCATCCGCTCTGACACTGATACATAAAGTGTCCACGCTTCCCACATTTTGCACATCCAAGTCCTCGCTGGGGGCACTCTTCACTACTATGGCCGATCTTGCTACACACATAGCAAGTGACGTCGTCCGGATTACACCTTCCCATATGTGATTTCCTGCATCTTTTGCAAAATCGTGGTTCGTTCGTGAGAGAGTAAGTTTGAGCTTTCTGAGGCGAGCTGTATTATTGAGACTGCTGGGGTTGCTAGGATTGAAATTTGTTGGGCTTAAAGAATCTGCTGAACCTCTGCTTCTTTGGGGGAGAAGGACATGTCGGGTTCGTCGATGGAGCATAGAGTTGATCGCCATACTCTAGATATCCCCTCTCGATCTGCCTTGCAGCTTCAACCGTCTCAAAGTAACTCTTATACTTCATCGCGCTCATCGGGTGTCTGTACCTCGGGTTAAGCCCTTCGCGAAATCTGTTCATTTTTCTTTCCTTGGTGGCTACTTGATATGATGAATAGCCAAAGAGCCGTGAAAATTCATGCTCGTACTCGTCAACAGTCTTGGTTCCCTGAGTTAGTTGCATCAGTTGGACCTCCGGTTTGTCTTGTTGGTCAACAGGACAATACTTTGCATTAAACATTTCAAGAAACTAGTCCCATTCCAAAAGTCTGGATGACCTCCTCTCCATAAATGCTCCTCTGAGTCTTCCACCAAGCACGGGTAACGCCAACGAATAAAGCGTAGCGTAACTGACTTTCTTTGAATCTAGGCAATCGGAGATCCTGATGATTTCTTCAGTATGACTTATCCAATCCATCGCCTGGATTGGGTTTACTGTACCCTTAAAGTTAAGGGCACCGATCGCTATAAAATCTCTAAACTTACAACGTTTCGACTGTTCAATTTGGGCATTAGGGGTGGAGTTATCAGAATCAGATTAATCATTTTGGTCTTGTTTTTCTTTTCTCTTATTCTTTTTATCAGCACGTCTTTTTGCTTCGGCCTCATCTCTAGCCTGAAGCTGTTCTTGCATAATCTTGTTTTGTTGTTCAGATTGTTAGGCTAATAGTTGTTGTACCATTTCGAACATCTGTTGGGGAGTCATGTTGTTGGGAATATCACCTGATCCTGACATCTTTACTGAAAATTAAAATCATTTAACTATCAGTTTATAGACTTAGAGCTATGTACCCTTTTTCCCATCCTAACAGTCTGTACATCTTATCTCAGTTCAAACCACCTAAATGATTGATACATATGTATTGCATCAGTTTGAGACCAAGTATTACTCACGTAATACTTGATTCGCTCAAACTATGGACTCTGATACCATCCTATGAAGGCCACTCCTTACAGGGCAGTCCTCAGAGTCTAGGTCCCACATCTTGCAACACGATATCAATCATAACTAAGATAGAGTAATTAAGTTGCGGAATTTCAAATTACAATACAAACATTTTAGGATAAGTTTAATACAGTTTGTAGTACGAATTACAGTTTTAAAATTAAACTTATAAAAGGTACAAGACTAATCTAATTCATGTCATCATATAATCAAATCAAATCTACCTGGACCACCACAATTTTCATCTGCCAATCTGTACCGAAAGGTTGTTGAGTAGTGGTCTATAGAAAACCTCAACTTGATTCTTGAAAGACCTAGGAACTAGGTCTAGCAGGTGCTTTTCCCTTATCTTTACCTGTAAAAAGTTTAAATAACAACTATAAGCAATGCTTAGTGAGAATATAGATTTTCAGATTACATGCATTTCAAGCGGATCATGGGTCTAGCATGATATGTCTTGACTGCCGCTACAGCCACTCATGATTGAGACATAGTAGTCATAGAGTTGGATGATGTTCAGGCCACGCTCATGCTTTTAGTGGAAGCTATCCACTTATGCTGGGCTAGCTACCAGCGGTCATCATGGGGGAACATCAGAATAATCAATACCAAGTTTAATAGAACTGGTGACATAGCTAGGTCTAGAACAATAGACTGACAAGGCTAATCATGCTAAGCTGAATAAATATGTCAAAGAATCGAGAAATAATGAAAGCATAAATAATCAAGGTCATGATAGCAATAACTCATAACAATATCTGAAATGAACTGTAAGTACAATGTCATGCGGAATGATAAGTTAAATAGGTATCATGATCCATAGGGCATCACCGTACCATGGTGAGCACATGTCACAATCCAGCTGAGCATGTACGAATGTCAAAATAAACTATCATCAACAATATGTCTCAACCGCATGTAAAACTGAATATCTATAACTCACAGTTTCTGTTGTCTTATCAAGCAGGTTTCTCCACCACCTGAGTTATCTCAGGATTTTATCATTAATCTTTGTCTTTCTGGGCTCTAGCATTGCTTTTCAAATCTTTGACCCACTTTCAATATATTTTAAATCTTTAATTCTTTGTTCAGAATTTATCTGAACCTGTCCAAAATTATATCATAGCAAGAACATTTTAGATTTAAATCTTTATTTGATCTGATTCTGATAACTGATAATTCATCTATCATTTTCTTATTTTCTTTGCTTCTTTGAATTCTCAAAAGATATATTCATATATATATATATATATATATATATATATATATATATATATATATATATATATATCATGTTGCTTTATTTAATGTTCTTTCATCATTATAATCATGGGTCTTATAATTTAAATTATAGAACACTTATTTGTTAATTTAAAGCATGTAAAATGGGCCATCCGAATGCGGATCAACCGGATTCGGCCAATCCGGATTTGGGCATCCGGATTCGGACCTGGGCATCCGGATTGGAACCAAGCTGATCCATCCGAACTCGGATCGTCCGGGTTCGGATCATCTCCCATCCGAATTCAGATCTGCTTTTATCCAAGATATGTCATACGAAAAGGTCCAAAATGGGCACCACATCCGAATTCGGGTCCCAACCGAATTCGGATCCCAAAACTTATGGATTTCCAGATTTTGTTCTTGAATGTCCATCTTTTATTCATACGGATTTTTACCAAAAATTCTCTAAACGCATTTTTATTAACATGCAATTTAATCTAAAGTTATATTATCATTTTTAGGTTGTTTTTATACCATGTTCCCTATCAAAAACACATTATATTACTCAAAATCGTCCAAAAGTCATACTTTTTGTCAAGAACACATATTTTACAAAAATTCAGATTTCTACTTTATTTGGACGATCCAACCTATGATTTTTGTTTCTGTAACGTTTACATACTTAAATACATGATTATCTACTGAAAATTCAAACATGCAATACACATTTATGTTAAGTCTTAGATCATCAATTTGGTTTTTCATAAAACCGAACCAAACCCATAAAATTTCAAAATTTAAATGAATATTATCTCAAATCTTTGTAGTTTCTTGGTGTTTAATGTTGTTTATAACTTCTTTTGACTTCAATTCGTCAATTTATTGCAAAATTTATGAGGATTCTTGATGGTATGTTGAAGGAGCCGTAGGTTTAGAGAGAAGAAAGAGAGAGAGAGAGAGAGAGAGAGAGAGAGAGAGAGAGAGAGTCAATTTTCTTTAATGTGATAAATGAGAAATTAAAAGACTTTGAGTCTTTATTTTCCAACTTTTAGCATTTGATAACTTTAACCCCTCCACTTTTGTTATATTACATCTCTTTAAATTTTATCATCTAAATAATTTATATAATATATATTAAACTTAATTAAATAATTTCATTACTTAATTAAATTAAAAAACAAATAATGTAATTAAATTACATTATTAGCTCAAAATCCGAAATTAAAGCTGTGCCAAAAGCTAGGTTGTTACAAAGACCTAAAGCTTGATGTACAAGTGGTATAAGCTTATATAACGTCTACAGAAATTAAAATGAAAGGAATAAAGAGTTTTGAGGCTAAAGTTGGAGAAAGAAGACTTGTTGTGGGGAGTGTTGTGTAAAAATATGGCCAATTGGGGGTAAAGACTCCCCAGTCATGAGTTGACTTTCACTCACCTCACTCTCTTAACTTCCTGCACATTTGAAGAGAAAAATTTAGGGCTGGAATTTCTTGCAACTTTAGCTTGGTGAACTCAAGATATTTAGACCATCAAGTAGGCAAACTCAAGGTAATCTTCCGTTGACCTCTATTGTATGTATGTGTGCACTTCATCTTCATCTCCATGCAAAATAGCATCAATTCGAAATGATAGATTATATGGGAACCAAGTAAATAATAGTCTAATGGAGTTAGTATTGTTCATTCAAGTTAGTTGTGTGTTTTATAAAGTGATGAACACAAGAACTCAAGAAAAACCTTAAGAAATTTGAGTTTTGGTTATGGGTGATGTCAATCCAAGAAGTAGGATGATGAATTTGATGATTCAATGATATATATATACATATATATATATATATATATATATATATATATATATATATATATATATATATATATATATATATATATATATATATATATATATATATATATATATATATATATATATATATATATATATATATATATATATATATATGTTAAATTATATTTACATATGTTTATTATTGTCAAATAAAGCAAACAAATAAGCCATTTCAGTGTTTAAGGGTGTTAGAAATCAGATTGGAGAGTTACATGGACGAGCATGAAATTAAAACAGGAGCAGAATGTGCAGACTTGCACATGACTCGGTGAATCCCTCCTCTGACTCGTCGAGTCACTGCCCACTGGAAACGAAATTTAATTGCAGATTACTTTGACTCGTCGAGTCGCTTGACTTACTCGTCGAGTCGCACCTCTGTACACTTGAAACACTTTTCTAAGATTTGTAATGATCGTATAACCATATGTAATCATTATATACTTATTTAGCACACACTATAACATCAAAGACCACCTAAAAGTATATAAGAACAACTGAAAGGTGCAACGGTGCCGATAGAATTCGGAAGCCCAAATTGGAAGCACTTAAACACTTCAAATTACTTCCAAACCTTATGATACGTTATAATAAACTTATAAATACTCCGAATATCAATGTTTTATAGGTTTGGACCCAAAAGGAGTATCGGTTGCTGAATTGGGAAGCTATGGGCGAAATCAAGCTTTAAGAGGCTTTTGGCGGCTATTACCACTTAAAGGCTATTCTTAGCCTATCTGGTGTGAGTGCTAGTATTGATGTGTGTGTTGCATACATATTTACATGCTTAACTTCATTATAATATTGTGCATATCTCTTTGGCATCATGTGATCCATTTCAACTCGTGCACTTAGTTTCATAACCTTTGATATATGGCCATGGATCCTTGATTGTTACTATACCATTTGCACACATTGGCATCCTTGTCATACCTTGATGATTCATTTGACACTTACCAAAATGGGTTATACTCTATTGTTTGAGCCATGTAATTCATTTGGCCTCACTCGACGTCCAGATTATTATTTATATTTGAACCCCTTACTGTGTGTTTGTGCGTATAAAATCCCTATACCAGATAAGTTTATGGTGTAGGTGGTTGGACTTCAGGTGCCTGTTGGTTTTATGTTTTCCTAGTCTCGGTATTCCCTGGCTGACAACGCGCAGGTTTTTGAGTCTCCCTCGTGACATGTTGGAGTGGGTTTTATTCCCGCACACTTTGGTTAAGATATTGCACATGTAATCTTTATACCTATACTCGTTAGTCGTTACATGTTTTATGTTATAGCAAATTTTAATGGCTTATCCTTTTATACTTCATATATCTCAGGTGGAGGTTGTAGTAAAGGAAAGGAAGTTGCTGGTTCAGATTCCAAAGCTTAGTTGGCCGGATTGAAGTCCACTTTGGGAAAGTTTGAAGCATAATCGTTTTGGGAATTGGGTATATCACCTACATAATCATCAGTTGTAGTTTTGTTTTTAAATTTTGATGATAGTTGATGTATTGAATTCCCAAGTATCTTGTAAATATACTTAAAATGCTTAAGCTTTGTAAATACAAACTAAATCTGGGATTAGGACACCGTGAGAATGGGTCATGCCTGATTTTCTTTTGAACCATATTAGCTTATGATTTGGGTTTAGTTTCCCTGTTAATCTTGGTTAATCTAATGTAATTCAATTAAATATCATATTATGTTGAAATGAGTGTTTCAATTTGGTATCAGAGCCGATGTTCATTGCATGAGTATAGTCGACGAAAGTTTATTTTGAGCTCGGTTTCAGATGTATGTATTGACCGCCTAGGCAGCACTATTATAACACAAATTAGTGATGATGTGGCTTAGGATGGTATGGGTTTAGGATAACAATGATGCCTACTGTGTTGCTAATGCGTGTGTATTCTTAATGTCAGACACCTTGATGGCTGACCATACAAAACCAAATCCCAATGTGGGGATCAATCCAGATTAAAAGGAAGAGGATTATTAGAAATCATCTCGAGAGGAGTTCCAAGAACGTGATCTCCGATTGCTCGATAAGGTTTCCGAATTGGTTGGAAGCCAAACTAAACATTTTGAGGATTTGCTGGCAAATCAGATGCAAATCATCCAAACTACCCAGAGTCAGACGACTACAGAGAAAAAGAAGGAGAAGTCTGAATCTTCTAAGTCTCGAAGGAGGGATAGAAGTGTAAGTTATAAGGACTTTACTAGCTGTGGACCCTCGACTTTGTGGGGAAAATTGACCCAACTACTGCAAATGACTGGATCAAGGAGATGGAGAGGCTATTCTGGGTAGCCAAAGTTGATGAGAAGGATAAGGTCAAATATGCTTCAAGCAAGTTGAAGAAGGCCACCACCTGATGTTGGGATGATGTAATAACTACCATAGGTGTTGATATGGTGGATAATATGACATGGGATTAGTTCAAAGTTCATTTTAATCGAAGGTTCTGTCCCACTGTGTCACTTCAAAGGATGAGAGTGGAATTTGTAAAGCCAGCACAAGGTTCAAGATGTGCCCTTTTCAGGCATCAGAGGAAAGTAAGGCTTTTGTTAATAAGCCTCAACATTCAGGCGCTTCCTCCCAATCAAAGAAGGACAAATCCTCTTGGGCACGAACCCAAGCATTTCAGATGATAGCCGACGAAGCGTGAGAAACTCCGGATGTAGTCATGGGTACTTTTCTTTTAAACTCTATACCTGAGAAAGTACTACTTGAGTATGGTGCGAGTTTGTCATTCATTTCTAAGTATTTTTTTGCATAAATTGTCGGTTGCACTTGCAATGCTACCGTTTTCTGTTGATGTGGAAATTGCTGATGGTTAATCCTTGACTGTGGAAATTGTTTACAATAACTGTTAGCTTAACTTAGATTTCCATAACTTTACCATTGATTTAATTCCTATTAAGATGAAAGAATTTGATGTCATAGTAGGAATGGATTGGTTGGAAACTTATGATGCATTTATTCAATGCAATAAACAAGTTGTCCAACCAACATCGCCAAAGGGCGATAAAGTGTTCATCTATGGTGAGACGTGTAAAGTTCATCTGGCGGTCATCTTGGTCGCTAAGGCTCGCCAATGCCTTAACAAGGGATGCACAAGTTATCCCACCTATGTGGTTGATGTACAAAGTAAAAAGCCACGAATGTCGGATGTTCCAGTGGTGTGAGATTATACCGATGTTTTCCCTGACGACTTGCTGGGATTGCCTCCTGATCGGCAGGTTGAGTTCAGATTTGATTTAGTGCCAGGAGCAGCACCTATTACACGAGCTCCATATTGTCTCGCTCCTTCAGAGATGAAGGAGATGATGACTCAGTTGCAAGAACTTTTGGATAAGGGGTTTATTAGACTGAGCTCCTAGCTTTGGGGTGCTCCGATTCTTTTTGTTAAGAAGAAGGATGGTACATTACGAATGTGCATTGATTACCATGAATTAAACAATGTAACCATCTGAAATAAATATCCCTTTCCACGTATAGATGATATGTTTGATAAACTGCAAGGTGCTTCAAATTTCTTGAAGATCGATTTATGATTTGAATATCATCAGCTAAGGCTTCGTGAAGATATGGTCATTATGAATTCATGGTAATGCCTTTCGGTCTTACGAATGCCTCAACTGCATTTATGGATGTAATGAACCGTGTATGCCGACCTATGTTAGATACATCTGTTATCGTATTCATTGATGATATCCTGATCTATTTGAAGACGGAATCGGATCACGCTACACATCTCTGTGAAATGTTGGAAATTCTTCGCAAAGAGAAGGTTTATGCAAAGTTCTCAAAATGCATGTTTTGGTTAAGGAAGGTACAAATCTCAAACTTAAGTGTTGAACCTAAGTGTGTACATATATATATATATATATATATATATATATATATATATATATATATATATATATATATATATATATATATATATATATATATATATATATATATATATATATATAGACACATACATACATGTATATATCAATACATAACCTTACATAATTACCATAATAAATATTAAATATCTCAAATGCAGTAATTCTATTAAACACTAAACTTTGAATCTAGATAGGTTCACGTTATCTGGTGCGTTTGGTACAGAGAATTAAGGATAGAGAAATGGAAACAAGAGGAATTTCCATGATAACAAACATGGGAATTCCTCTTATTCCCATTTCTCAATCCTTAATTCTCTATACCAAACACAGGAGGGAATATCCGTGGATCCTTCTAAAGTAGAGGCCATTCGTTCATGGCAGCCACCTTCGAATGCTGCCGAATGGAGAAGTTTTATGGGAATGGTCGGGTATTATCGGCGTTTCATACGTGATTTTTCTAAGATCACGGTCCCACTCAATTCTTGTACTTTAAGAATGTAGTGTTTTCTTGGAAAGATGAACATGAGAAGGCCTTTCAAGAATTGAAAATGTATTTGACGAGTGCCCTAGTACTTGCCTTACTCGAAGCAACTGATGACTTCGTGGTATATAGTGACACTTTGAAAAGAAAAAGGTAAGCTATTCCCAGATCATAAGATTTTGGAATACATCTTTGATCAACAAAAATTGAATATGACGCAAAGGCGTGCTCTAGAGTTGGTTAAAGATTATGATTGCGAGATTGTGTATCACCCTAGAAAGGCCAATGTAGTAGCTGATGCACTTAGCCGAAAGATATATCACGATCGTAAGATGAATTTGAACTTCATTCTTGCTTATGTTACAATGCAACCTTCTATTCTTAGAGATATCTAGTAGTGGCAAAAGAAGATTCTCAAAGAATCTGCACTTAAATCTGAGCGTCTTGTTGGTTAAGTGCATCTTCTTTCTGATAATTCTCAAGGTTTGGAAGTGTTCAAGGTTCGCATATAGGTTCCTAAATTTGGTGGTTTTCGCAACGTGATATTGAAGGAAGCTCATAATACCAAGTATTCTTATTACCCAAGGAGGACTAAGATGTATCATGACTTGAAGGCCATGTACCGGTGGCCTAGAATGAAATGTGATGTGGGGGCTTATGTAAAAAAGTGTTTGGTGTGTTTGCAAGTTAAGCCCGAACCCCAGAAACCGTAAAGTAGTATCCAACCACTCCCAATTCCATAATGGAAGTGGTATCATATTACCATGGACTTTGCGACTAACTTGTCGGTTACTTTGCGATGATATCATTTGGGTTGTGGTGGATCGTCTCACCAAGACAACCACTTCATACCAATTCGTGAGAACTAGTCCATGGAGTAACTGGCACACATTTACGTAAACGAGATTGTATCCTTACATGGTATTCCCTAATCTTTTATATCGGATCTAGATTCTCGTTTTACTTCACACTTTTGGGTTAGTTTTCAGGATGCCTTGGGTAAGTAAACCTCAGTAATGCATATCATTCCCAAACTAATGGGCAGAGTGAACGTACCATCCAGACTCTTGAGGATCTTCTTCGGCCTTGTATAATTGACTTCGTTGGCAGTTGGGATACCCATTTACCATTAGTGGAATTCATATATAATTACAGTTATCATTCCTCTATAGGAATTCCACCATTCAAAGCATTGTATGGACGGAGATGTTTAACTTCTACTTGCTGGCATGAGGCTGGTGAGAAACCGTTAACTAGACCTGAAATCATACAATTAACTCACGATAAAATTCAAATTGTCCAGGAACATTTGAAGGCAATCCAAGATCGCCAGAAAGATTATGGTGATAAGAAGCACCCGCCTGTTGATTTCAAGGTAGACGATCACGTGATGTTGAAAGTTTCACCTTGGAAATGAGTATTACGGTTTGGTAAACGTGGGAAGCTCAAACCACGATTTATTGGACCCTTTAAGATCATCGAGAAGGTTGGTGAACAAGGCTATCGACTTGACCTTCCCGAGGATCTAGCCAGTTTTAATGATATGTTTCATGTGGGCTATCTGAGAAGGTGTCTTATGGAACCAGATTCGGTTGTGCCAATGATGAGGTTAAGATTGATGAAAAGCCGAGATACATTGAAGAGCCTGGGGCTAATGTGAATGATAAAGTGGTGAAGTTGAGAAAAAAGGAAATCTATTTAGTACTCGTCAAGTGGAAGCATCATCGTCATGCTCATCTTACGTGGGACACTAAATCCGATATGATGTTAAAGTACCCCAATTAACTCACCAAGACGTGATTCCGTGGGCAGAATCTTTTCAAGGGGGGAGAAATTGTAACATCCTTATAATTAAGGTAGTATTTTAATTAATTAAATTGCTCAAATGAATTGTATTTAGTTGTCTAATTATAATTAGTATGGAAATGTTAACCACAAGCTTAACCAACTGGTTCAATGTACTTTAAATCTTGTAAATTGGGAAATACATATGAATATGTACAAGACGTAAAGCTTGATGTACAAGTGGTAATAGCTTATATAATATCTAGAGAAATTAAATGAAAGGAATAAAGAGTTTTGTGGCTAAAGTTGGAGAAAGAAGACTTGTGGGGGTGTTGTGTACAAATTTGGCCAATTGGGGGTCAAAAAGACTTCCCAATCGTAAATAGCCTTTCACTCCCCTTACTCTCTCAACTTACTGCACATTTGAAGAGCAAAAATTAGGGCTGGAATTTCTTGCAACTTTAGCTTGGTGAACTCAAGATTTTTAAACCATCAAGTAAGCAAACTCAAGGTAATCTTCCATTGACCTCGATTGTGTGTATATATGCACTCCATCTTCATTTCCATCCAAAATAGCAACAAATGGGAGTGATGAATGATATGGGAACCAAGTAAATAATAGTCTAATGGAGTTAGTAGTGTTCAGTCAACTTAGTTGTGTGTTTTATAAAATGATAAACACAAGAAATCAAGGAAAACTCAAGAAACTTGAATTTTGGGTTATGTCAGTCTAAGAAGTAGGATAATCAATTTGACGATTCAATAACACATATATCTTAAAGTATGTTTATATATGTTTATTTTTGTCAAATAAAGCAAAAAAAATAAGTTACTTCAGTGTTTAAGGGTGTTGGAAATGAGATTGGAGAGTTCAATGGACGAACTAGGAATTAAAAGAGGAGCAGAATGTGCAAACCTGGAAATTACTCGGCAAGTCCCTCCTCTGACTCGTCTAGTCACTGCCCGCTGGAACCGAAATTTCACTCCAGACTACTTTGACTCGTCGAGTTGCTTGCTTGACGCGTCGAGTCACACCCCTGTACACTTCAAACACATGTTTTTAGCTATGTAATGATCATATAACTTGATGTAATAGTTATATACTTATATATAACACATAAATTAACGTCAAAGACCACCTAAAACTCTATAAGAACAACCGAAAGGTGCAACGGTGCCGATAGAATTCGGAAGCCTAAATCGGAAGCACTTAAACACTTCAAATGACTTCCAAACCTTATGATATGATATAATAAACTTATAGATACTTTGAATATCAATGTTTGATAGGTTTAGACGCAAAAGGAGTATCGATTGCCAAATTGAGATGCTAAGGGCGAAAATCATGCTTTAAGAGGCTTTTGGCAGCTATTACCACTTAAAGGCTATTCTTAGCCTATTTGGTGTGAGTGCTAGTGTTTATGTGTGTGGTGCATACATATTTACATGCTTCACTTCAGTATGATATTGTGCATATCTCTTTGGCGTCATGTGATGCATTTCAATTCATGCACTTAGTTGCATAACCTTTGATATATGGCCATGTAGCCTAGATTGTAACTACCATTTGCACACATTGACATCCTTGTCATACCTTGATGATTCATTTGACACTTATTATGTTCCTAACTCGGTTACACCCTATTGTTGAGCCATGTTATTCATTTGGCCTCACTAGACGTCCAGATTATTATTTATATTAAGCCCCCTACTGTGCGTATGAAATCCCTTTACCGGATAAGCTTACAGTGTAGGTGGCCGGACTTTGGGTGCCGGTTGGTTTTATGGTTGCCTAATCTTGGTATCCCCTGGCTGACAACGCGCAGGTTCTCGAGTCTCCCTTGTGACCTGTTGGAGTGGGTTCCATTCCCACATACTTTGGTTAAGATATTGCACCTGTATTCTTTATACATATACTCATTGGTTGTTACATGTTTTATGTTATACACCCCATATTGATGTATTAAGTCACTTAGCAATGTTTATTTGCTTACCACTTTATACTTCATATATCTCAGGTGGAGGTAGTAGTAAAGTCAAGGTTGTGTCCGGTTCCGGTTCCAAATCTTAGTTGGCCGGATTGAAGTCCATTTTGGTAAAGCTTGAAGCAAAATTGTTATGGGAATTGGGTAGAGCACCTACACATTCATCAGTTGTAGTTTTGTTTTTAGAATTTGATGATAGTTGATGTATTCAATTCCATGTATCTTGTAAATATATTTAAAATGCTTAAGCTTTGTAAATACAAACTAAATCAGGGATTATGACACCGTGCGAACAGGTCATGCCCGATTTTCTTTTGAATCATATTAGCTTACGATTTGGGCTTAATTTTCCATGTTAATATTGGTTAATCTAAATTACTTCAATTAAATATTATATTATGTTGAAAAGGGTGTTTCACTATCAATTGATGCAAATGAAAAGCCTTTAATAGAGTACATGGAAAGGTAGTGAACTTCTCATTTTTATCATTCTTCTTGTCCATCTCCTCCTCATAGTGCCCCCTCAAAGGGCTGATGAGGACACTAGTGTAATGGGTGAAGCAAAACCGTTGATCCCTACCCAAGAACCTACACCTAAACAAAAAGGATCTAAACAGACAACTAAACCAAGGACTCTCCCAAAAGAGTCTGAGGTGATTCCAAAAGGCAAGCCCCCGAAAATGAAAGTAAAGAAGTCCTCACTGCCCAAGGACGTTGAACATAAGCCAAGCCCTTTAGATAGTTCTCAAAAACTCTCTAAAGCAATTTTAGGACAACTACAGACAAACACTACTTAATATTCTATAGGGGGAAGTGGTGTATATAAAAATAAAACCCCTTCTCGCTTTATTGTAGATGTTAAACCTGAGACAACACTTACACTGTCACAAATAACACAAGATATCTACCTCTCTGTTGCTCCACATGCTTATGAAAGGGCTGATCTCAAACCTATCAGTCCTAGGCACCTTCAAAATTTTGTGAACCTTCAGTTAAACACCAAGTTGAGGGGGGAAGAATCCAAATCCCCTTCACAGATTGCCAATAATATTATCAGCAAGGTGACTTTTTGTAGGTCCCGAGAGGTTCCCAAAGTATATAGTTATAAGCTGTAGAGGGGGGGGTGAATACAGCAATTTAAAAACTACACACTCTTTTCTCAATGTTTGTATGTATTATCAACAATTTTTTAATTACAAACAAGCTTGAATGCGGAAGAGTTCAAGCTGAGATGACAGATACAACAGTATGCTTACTAGTCTAAGACAGACTCGAACTAGTATACAATGAATACACTCACTAAGAAGCACTCACTGTGTTTACAAGACTTAAGGAGCAGCTTAGGTAAAACAGCTTAATCACACAGATGCTGGTTTACAGAAGACTTGCATGCATGAAGATCACACTTGCACGTTCACTCTTGGTTTAAGCACTTAGCTTTGTTCACACTTCTTTCTGACCTTAGAAGCTTCCTTTTATACTCACTTAGAGAATCTCAGAGAAACATCTTCATTGGACAGAATGAAAAGGAAAAGTCTTGTTGAAAAGACAACATAACCTTTTCTGCACTTTTCTGAAAAGCAGACTTGTCTTCACATGTGCAGAACTTTTGTCTTTTTACTTTGTCTACTGTTGCATTGCCTTTAACTAATTTAGGAATGTCAACTTTGCGTCTTTCTTCCCTGAAAATGCCTATTTTGATATAAGAAAAAGGTCTGTCACCCTTTTTCAAATATCCTTTTGTCTTCATGTTACAGAACAGCGTGGGCAGGCTGAGCAGTTCTGTTTTCCACTTTGTCTTCGACTTTGTAAACTGATCTTGTAGTCAAAAACAATACATGATGACTTGGAAACAAATTCCATAAAGTGTTTAGCCTGTTCACAAAGAACAGGTTCTGTTCACAAAGAACAGAACACTTTAAAAATGCCCAAGCTGCTCAACAGTGTAGAGCAGCGTAGACAGTTTATGTCCAGCCTGTTCAGCAGACAGAGCAGCTTGGACAAACTGTCTTAGTTGCAACACATGCAACATATAGAACAGCTTTAGACTGATATTGCAAATCATTTTCAGGTTTCAATAAGGCATATAACAGGCCTTAAATTCAACCTTTAAATGCATCAACAGGTTTGATTATAAAATCTCCCCCTCAGATGTAGAACAGGTTTGACTGAGGCCTTTTTGTGCCTAACAATCTCCCCCTATTTGCAATAACCAGTTCAAGCTGGTCTTGTCAAAAATCACTATATATTTTTTTACAGTACATTTTGCCTGAAATAAAATTACAACATTACAGTAAAGTAAAAGATCAGTTTATATATACACTGATACTTGATATACTAGACACACAATGAATGTTCTTTAACAGAGTACAACTAATGTAACTAATGTATTTTAACAACTAATGAAAAGCAAAAAATTAGCAACTTATGTAATAAATGTAACAAACTAATGTACAGGATGTACAACTAATGTACCGGTGTTTGGACTGTTTTGAGTGGGAGCAGATAATGGCAATCCTGTCCAACTAAATGGAGCAGCTTCCATTCTTCACCTACCAGTACGTAGATGGGACTTCATATCACTGTGAGAAGGATCCTGAACCATCCTTTCCATTCTTCCCTTGTATCCTCAAGTTCTCAACTTCATACTTCACTTCTGATGATCATGAACTTGGGATTCATTGAACTTCTCCTCTTTTATAGAAGCCTCTGAGCTGATCCCCAGATGGCTGCTCTCGCATTTGCTAGACTGGCCGAAAGAAAACTGCAAGTCTGAAGGCGGCATAGTTGTCTCAGATTCAACCTAGTATAGTTCTGAGGGCCCTTTGGAGCAACTTTTTCTAGTTAGGGGATCTACAAAAAATGCCCCCAGCTCAGGTTCTTCAATAATCTTGCCATCCTCAAACTCTATTCCTTTAGGCAGACTATGATCAACTCCTTTTATTTCAATGGCATAGTCGCCCTGTTCAATCAGCGTAAGGAGTAGCTCCATCTCTGTATCCTTCTTTGTCCTTCTGGCCTTTATTTTGGGGTATGTCACAGAGACACCCTCTTTTACTTCTTTTGGAATCAGGCCTAGCTCACTTACTCTTTCCATCAGCTTCTTGATGTATGCCCTGATAGTCTTAGCCGTTTCTGACTTAGACTGGCTCAGGGCAACTGCCAGTTCCACCTCCTCCACCCAGTCCCTGTATCGCCTAAAGACCATCATGTGCAAGACATCAGTTATGAATACGTCAAGGAATTTCCAATTAGATTATCAAGTCTCCTTGTTTACCCCAGTCTCTATAGTGAATACTGAAGTCTTCAATCCACCAACTGTTGCGCCTTTTCATAATACGATATAAATGGAACATCTTTGGACAATCAGCTAGCCCTTGGACAAATCCTCTAGTAGACAACATCATGAATTATCGTTCAGGCCAGGTGGTCAAAGCTGGGAATTTGGCTCATGGCAAAGGGGTTGACTGTTGCATATTGGTCACAAAAAAGAGACCAACTAGTACGCTTTCTCTACTTATCCTTCTCGTTTTCTTTTTCTCCGGTACTGATGTTCCTGAAGTCTTCCATTGAGTTTTCTTTTGCACCTCCAAGGTCAACAGGGGGATCTCTGCGGGTGGGCCTGCAACAGGGAGGGCAAAGGGACTTAGCGAGCGAGTAGAGCAGAGGCGGCGGCAGGGGGGGAAGGAGGTGGCCACGCCAGAGCGGGAAGCGGGGCAGAGAGGGACCCGAAAACGCAAAGGAGGGGGGCACAGGGAGGAAGGCCCATACGAATAGGGAGGACGCGGCGGGGGAAATGGCACGCGGCCGGGAAGGACAAGGGAACTGTCAGGGCCTAGTCACAGGCGTTGTGGCGCGCATAGCATCCGTGCACCAGAGAACGTATGGCAAGACAAGGACCGTTATTGGCTTTTCCTTTTAGCATGTGCTGCTGCGTTAGTGGCCTAATAGTGCAATCAGCCAGGGCAGGAAGGCTCCGTAGTCGTCGAGGCAGCCGGCGGAGAGAAGAAGGGGTCCGGCGCCGAGGTGCAGGCTAGGCCGTGTCCGAAGGAAGGAGTCGTGGTAGTCTATGATCCACCACGTAAACTGAGCACAGCGGTTAGTTGGAGAGACAATCAAGCCTGGAGAGGCATAGTAGCTGTGAGAAGCAACTCACAAGGCCCGTTTCAGCAAAATTCTCCTCTGCGGGCTGAACCA